>ML677362.1:4050970-4279557 GCA_007922305.1 Dermatemys mawii | reverse complement strand
GGTTGGATAAGGGACAGGGGATCTTGGGAGAGTGAGGGGCAGTCAGAGGACAAGGGGCAGGGGGGTTGGACGGGTTAGGAGGGCAATCAGCGGATGGGGAACGGGGTGGAGGAAAGGGATGATAGCAGTGGGAGTCCTGGGGGAGCCTGTCGGGGGAGGGGGTGTGGATAGGGGTCAGAGCAGTCAGTGGATAGGGAGTGGTGGGATTGGATAAGAGATGGGTACCCGGGCAGGGGGCGGTTAAGGGCAGGGGGTCCCAGGAGGAGGCGGTCAGGGATTAAGGAGCGGGGGGAGTTGGATGGGTCGGTGGTTCTGAGATAGGCAGTCAGGGGGCGGAAAGTGGGAGGGGCCAGATACTTCTACTCCTCACCTACAAACCAAATCCATGGTCCTACACTAAAATCAATAGGAGCAAGAAGGAAATAACTATGATACAGGGTGTTCTCTCCCCATTTCTCAGATGTCTGTCTACCTTCATATATACACATTTGCATTTATAATCACTAGAGTCTTTGCACAATACTCAGCTAACTGATTACATATTATGCAGTTTAGGAATCCTGCTGGTGCTTGAAACATTTTTGTGAATTAGAGTAGCCAGGGCTTGTTCAATTATTCAGAAATAACTGGCAATGAAATTAATATTTACTATGAAAATAATAAATTGAGATGTTTTCATATTTACAGACTATATATTATACGTTCTGTCTAGTTTAAGGAAGAAGGAGGCAATTTCCATAGTGCACATGTCGCCTACTAACAGTCCATGTGGCACCTGCTGATGCACACTAGAAGTTCCCAAATCTGCTTTGTGTACTGCTGTTAGGAAAGGGTCCTGAACCTTTTTCTGTTGCAACACAGTGTCATAGTGTGGAAACTAGGGCTGTCAAGCAATTAATCACACTGTTAAACAATAATAAAGAATACTATTGATTTAAATATTTTTGGATATTTTCTACATTTTCAAATATATTGACTTGAATTATAACACACAAAAAAAGTATACAATACTCTCTTTATTCTGGATTACAAATATTTGGGCTGTAAAAAAAAAATAGTATTTTTCAATTCACCTGATACAAGTACCATAGTGTAATCTCTTTACCATGAAAGTTGAATTTACAGATGTAGAATTATGTACAAAAAAAACTGCACTAAAAATGTAACATTTTAGAGACTGCAAGTCCACTCAGTCCTACTTCTTGTTCAACCAATCACTCAGATAAACAAGTTAGTTTACAATTTGCAGGAGATAATGCTACGCGCTTCTTGTTTATGTCAATTTAAAATGAGAACAGGTGTTCTCATGGCACTGTTGTAACCAGCGTTGCAAGATATTTACATGCCAGACGTGCTAAAGATTCATATGTCACTTCATGCTTCAACCACCATTTCAGGGGACATGCGTCCATGATGATGACAGGTTCTGTGCATGTTCATTTTCATTATTTGAGTCAGATGCCACCAGCAGAAGGTTGATTTTCTTTTTTAGTGGTTCAGGTTCCGTAGTTTCCACAAAGCTGTGTTGAACTTTTAAGACTTAAGAAAGCATGCTTCACACCTCGTCCCTCTCAGATTTTGAAAGGCGCTCCAGATTCTTAATCCTTGGGTCGAGTGCCGTAGCTATCTTTAGAAATCTCACAATGGTACCTTCTTTGTGTTTTGTCAAATCTTCAGTGAAAATGTTCTTAAAATGAACAACATGTGCTGGGTCGTCATCCGAGACTGCTATAACATGAAATATATGGCAGAATGAGGGTAAAACAGAGCAGGAGACAGACAATTCTTCCCCAATGAGTTCAGTCACAAATTTAATTAATGCATTATTATTTTTTACAAGCGTCATCAGAATGGAAGCATGTCTTCTGGAATGGTGGCCGAAGCATGAAGGGGCATACGAATGTTTAGCATATTTGGCTACAAAAGTGCCATGCGAATGCCAGTTCTTACTTTCAGGTGACATTGTAATTAACAAGCAGGCAGTAGTATCTCCCATAAATGGAAACAAACTTGTTTGTCTTAGCAATTGGTTGAACAAGAAGAAGGACCAAACGGACTTGTAGGATCTAAAGTTTTGCATTGTTTTGTTTTTGAATGCAGTTATGTAAAAAAAATTCTACATTTGTAAGTTGCACTTTCATGACAAAGAGATTGCACTATAGTACTTGTATGAGGTGAATTGAAAAATACTAATTTTTACTTTATAATTTTTACAGTGCAAATATTTGTAATAAAAAATAATATACACTTTGATTTCAATTACAACACAATATATAGGAAAATGTAGAAAAACATTCAAATATTTAATAAATTTAAATTGGTATTCTATTATTTAATAGTGGGATTAAAACTGTGATTAATCACGATTAATTTTTTTGAGTTAATCATGTAAGTTAACTATGATTAATCGACAGCCCTCGTGGAAACATGAGAAACCCTGTTTTAGAGCATATAGGCATAGAATTTTTTAAATGCAAACAACATAGAAAATAGGACTCTGAGTTGATCCTGTGAAGTGCCACAAAGAAGCCAACATTCCATGACTTTTTAAAATTATAAATTTAGAGACAAGTTAGTAAAATTCTAAACACCTAACACCCTCTCTTATCCATGCTATGACGAGGATTAACCAGAAAGCTGACAACTGCAGCTTCCAGTCTAGGAATTCTGCCTGCAAAGATAGAATTCCATGGTACAGATATGGGGAACAGGCAAAGGAGTAGCATAAGTCACCAGCTAATACATGCTATTCTCTAAGCATGCATGCTTGAATAAACAGAGTGGGACATGTTTTTAAGCCAGCAAATTATGTCCTTTTGCCTGCAGTATGCAGTCCCCAATCCAGAGCACATGTGAATATCCCATGAAGAGATCCTGTCCTGCTGCTTGCATGGAATGGGAAGATGGTACCTTTAGACCCTTAGCACTCACTCGCAGCATAGAGCAACGTCCTACTTGTCTAGGAACATTATATACCAATCAAGCTCTAGATCTGTGGAGAAATGGATTAACCATTATTCATGTTCTCCTACAAAAAGTTATTCGTGACCTAGGTAGGATGATTCACCTCTAAAGCAGTTTTGTAAACAGAGAGAATGAGGGGGAAGTAGCATACACTTAACCAACCGAGGAAGTCTAAACTATGTGGACACAATGAACATATATGACCTCAGAACCCTTTGGAGGGGATGGGCTCATTCAATTAACAATGCATTTTATAAAAACTGCCAAAATACTGAGGAATGTGTCACTGTATGTAAAACAGACATCGTTCTTGCAATGCATCAGTGATGGGCTCCACACTCCAGGAAAGAAGTGGAAAAATTGGAGAAATTCCAGAGGATTAAAAATCTAGAAAACATGACCTATGAAGAAAGATTGAAAAAAATGAGCTTGTTTAGTCTCTAGATGAGAACACTGAGGGGGCGAACATGATAACAGCCAAGTACGTTAGACACTTCTCTAAAGAGGATGGTGATAAATTGTTCTCCTTGTCCACTGACAACAGGACAAGAAATAATGGGCTTAAATTGCAGTAAGAGAGATTTAGGTTGCATACTAGGAAAAAACTTCCTAACTGTAAGGATAGTTAAGACCTGGAACAAATTATCTAGGGAGGTGGATGAATCTCCACCATTGGAGGTTTTTAAGAACAAGTTAGACAAACACCTGTCAGGGATGTTCTAGATAATACTTAGTCCTGCCTTAATGCAGGGGACTGGACGAGATGCCCTATCAATGTCACTTCTAGTCCTGCATTTCTATTGTTTTTCAAGTGAATAATAAGCATTTCCAATGTTAGAAGACACTCCAAAATATCACACAATAACCCAGCATAGCTCTAATAGATATTTCTTCTTAGTACTAGCACCAAAACATCCTTTCCTCCATTATCTCCATTAGCTCCTCATTCATTTCAGGATCTAGTGGAAAACTACTCTCCTCATTCTAGCATCCTCTCTGGGCCTGTTCAACTCTGCTTTTATGGATCCTGTTTGTCTCTACTCCACTTATCTAATCATTAGTCTTCTCTCAATCTGTATAACATACTACTGTAAGTGTAAGAGCTTTCTTTTGTGCAAATTCTTACATCTGAATAGCATCCTTCTATTGCTCTACTTTATGTGCACTGCACTCTCTTGTTTTCACATGAGATTTGAAAGCAACTACCTTTAATGTTGTGCAAGTGCAATCTTGCCACAATAAATTTACTAAAGCACAACAGAACTACTGATGGAATAGCATTACATATCATATTTCACAGTTCTTCTGTAAACTACATTTTTGGGGGCCTTCACCATACCTCTTAATTTCTCTGTCCCCTTCTGCTACTATTTAATTCTAATTACACAAATTGACCTCTACTTGGGAAAAGCCATTTTGGGGAAAATTAAACTCTATAAGTTCACATTCAGAGAGTTTCTTTAGAATTGTCTCAGAGCGTGTAGGTTTGCCCCCTTCTTCTACTTCCTGGAACTGGCCAGCATTTTGGCCCCCGAACTCCATGGATCACTAGAAATCTGCAAAAACCATATCCATCTATCCAAAGGCCTTATGTTCTGCCCCCAACCCACAGCAGAAGTTTCAGATCTGGGTCCCCTCCATCTCTGGAAGTGGAGGGGAACTCTCAGACCAGTAACATACAAAATTCTGTAAAATTCTTTGAATTCTCTTCTGTATAGAAAGTGTCATACATAATGAAGTTGTATTTATCATACACACTTTGGAGAAAAAAAAACAAAACAAAACACAGAAGTGGAAAACTATCCTGTTACCAAAATAAAGATAATATTTATGCCAAAACAGTATTTTATTGCTTTAATAAACTGCTTATAAATATTCCTAAATACATATTCACGTGATCTTAAATAGATGCCTTACTGGGACAACTGAGTGATACAAACATGCATGTATCCACAGGAGTGCCAAGGTAAATGTAATGTTATTTTGGAATAGAAAAGTAATTAGTAGACCTAAAGTCACTCTACTTCATACTCATTTGTCAAGGTCTTCATTTTGCTTTATTATATGTATTTTTTGCAATAAGGCTAGCTCCAGGGGACCTTCTGTATTGAGCCAGACACCATCCCTGCTTGGGTTGTATAAACCAGGGTTCGTAAAGAAGAGTGAGTCGACTGTAAATTGAGGATGAAGGCTTAATGAAGCACAGACTTGACTCAGGAAAAGTACAGTGTATGTATTTTCTTGAGTTAATCACATGAAAATCTTTTATAAATAGTGCCTGCATTTTCAATGCCTCAAGCCCTTATTTAAATACTCTACTCTACAGAGAATGCTCTTTTTTTTTTTTGCATGTAGTACAGGTGCACACAGCACACCTCTTGCTGGCACCTAAACCACAAAGAATAGGGGTGACAAAAAACAGCAACAGCAAACCGCTGCTTATTAGGCAAAAATCACCATCCATTTCATCCTGATAGATGCACAGATGTAAAGGTTATATTTGAATTCATTCTTGCATTGCTTTTCTGATGTTAGTGATAATATCATATCACAACTGGCTGCAGTTTTAGATGAGTAGGAAGAAAAAGGATGTAGGGTCAGAATAGGCACAATAATAAATAAACTTAGTGAACACTAGGCACCTGCATACTCTTTAAGATGGAATCTAATCAATTAGCATGTTTGTTTTGTTAGTTAATTAATCCAGGTGATTCTCCCCTTTCTCACCATCCTGATGGATAAAACTTTGGGGAAAAAAATGTGATTTTTTTTCATTTGGAAGAAAACTCCTTTCACTGTTACACATTTGCAAGGCAATTTAATCAGGAATACAAAGTAACTCTACTGACACTTTTCCAGCCCATCAACCAAAATTTTGAAAAGTCTGATTTTTGGCTTCTTAACTAAATTTCTGAAATTCAAAATAAAATTATTACTGAGAACATCTCACTAGTCCAAACTTTCTCACAAAATGAGCACTGTCAATACAGTCACTTATTTTACCTTGAGAAGATATGTGGGAATATTGCTGAAATCCACTGGTAACTTCAAAAGGAAGCGAGCTGAGAATTCACCAGTCTGTGGAGAAAGGAACAAAAATAATGAGACCTACAGCTAAAGTGATCTCACACTCTATTATCTACAACGGACAGGGTCACAAGCTGAACCTATTCAGACTGAAATATTTAGCAAGGCAATATCTTCTAGCAACTGGGGAAGAAAGAATTAAGCAACAGCTTTCAATGATAATTGTTGAAAATGAAAAAAACCACATTTATTTACAGCTTTCACAATAAGAAATACGGCAATGTACCCCAAAACTCTAAGGGCACTGCTCTCACTGAGTCAATGGTAAAATGGTCCTTAGAGAGCATAATGGCTGGCACCATATAAGAACCTAGATTAGATTAAACCAGACCCTATGCCTTTTCTTTACTCACCACTGCTGAAGTCATTACTTCTGCAACCACAAGTTAACTTGCATCCTAGTGTTTAACAAATGGATTACATCTAGTAGCATAAATTATTTCCAAGAATGTAAAAACCTCATGAAAACTCACATTACAATAATAAGGGGGGAATGTAAAGGTCATCAATGACGTGTTGCACAAACTACATCCTGACTGCTAAATAGGTATGTCTTTAAAGGATTCTACTTTAAAAAGCACAGGCAAAAGAATTATTATTCTGTATTGCATCCAGAATACAATCTCTCTAGTGTGGTGTCACTTAAACATCCAAATCAAGATGAGGGCCCTACTGTACTTAAAACTGTACATACAGAGGTAGACAGTACCTGAAGAGTTTACAATCTAATTTTAGGGCTAGATTTTCTGAAGAGTTTAGAACCCAAGAATTCTCACTTAGGCTCCTAAATATATTACTCGGATCTTCAAAAGTATTCAGCACTCAGTAGTTTCCAATGAGAATGATGACAAAATTTCGCCTATTCGTTTAGGTGTCATAGGGGAAATTGAGCATGTTTTTTGAAAATCAGGTCCCACTTTTGCAAATCTGGCTATTTGTGTGTTCCAGTACAGTATTTAGATCAGAGGTGGGCAAACTATGGCCCACGGGCCACATGTGGCCCGCCAGCCATTTTTATCCAGCCCACGAACTTGTTCCTGGGCTGGGGGCAGGGCTGAGCACGGCGTGCTCCAGGGTCCCGCGCTCCCTGCCAGGGCTGGGCCGAGTGCGTGGAGCTATGCAGTCTCAGCGCTCCTGGGCCATGGGCTGTGTGGTGATTCGCTCCCAGGTGTGGGGCGGGCGCCGCAGGGCCCCCGGTTGGGGTCCAGCCCAGGAGCGCGGCGCAGCAGCCACGGGCCCCCAGTGCTCCCAGCTGAGGGCCAGCCCAGTAGCACAGCAGCCACGGGGCCCCAGCACTCCCAACCAGGGGCCAGCCTGAGTGCGGCACTACAGCCGCAGGGCCCGGCCCAGGAGCACGGCAGCCACGGGGCCCCAGCGCTCCTGGCCAGTGCTGGCCCAGGAGCGCAGCGTGGCAGGGCCCCAGTACTCCTGGCTGGCGGCTGGCCCAGGAGCGCAGTGCGGCAGCCGCAGGGCCCCAGCACTCCCGGCTGGGGGCCAGCCCAGGAACACAGCATGGCAGCCGCGGGGCCCCAGCGCTCCCGGCTGGGGGCCGGCCCAGGAACACAGCATGGCAGCCGCGGGGCCCCAGCGCTCCCGGCTGGGGGCCGGCCCAGGAACACAGCATGGCAGCCGCGGGGCCCCAGCGCTCCCGGCTGGAGGCTGGCCCAGGAGCGCGGCGCGGCAACCATGGGGCCTCAGTGCTCCCGGCCGGGGGCTGGCCCAAGAGTGGGGAGCCAGTCGCAGGGCTTCCACGCTCTGGGCCCGGAGCCAGACCGGGTGCGGCATGCTGCAGGGCCCCAGTGCTCCTGAGCCAGGTGCCACTCCGGTCCTGGGAGCCGTGGGGCCACACGCTCCCTGGCCTGGACACAGCTGGGGCAGAGCCCAGTGCTGGAAAGTAAGCAAGGGGGATTTGGGGGAGGTGATTGGGGTGGGGAGGGGGCTCAGGAGGGGCAGTCCGGGCAAAACAGCAGGGGGGCATAGATATGGGGTAGGGTTCTAGAGGGGTGGTGGTTGTGGGGGGAGTCTTGGGAGGGAGGCAGTCAGGGAACAAAGAGCAGGAGGTTTAGGGGGTGAGGTCCTGGGTGGCAGTTAGAGTGGTGGGTCTCTGGAGGGGGTGATCAGGGGACAAGGGGGGGGGGGTTGGCAGTTCTGAAGGGGGAAGTTAGGGGGGTGGGAAGTGGATGGGGGTCACATAGGGGGCGGGGCTTTCCCTACCTGGCCCTCCACATAATTTTGAACCCCAATGTGGCCCTCGGGCCAAAAAGTTTGCCCACCCCTGATTTAGATACATGGGAAATTAGCATGCCCTGCACACATCTCTAATTTTTAAAAAATGGGAAATTCATTATATGTATTTTGATGGTACACTTACTTAATATAGGGACTGCCTGAATGTTACTGGGAACAACTGGCTTAATTACCACTAATAACTAAAGAGACTGCAGCCATGCTGATCTCATTAACACTTTCTGCTACAGTGAAAATAAAGCCCAAAAAATAGAGTGAAAGTACTATGGTATCAGATAAAAAGAATAATTTTTCCTCACAACAGAATAATCACATATACACAGAAATATCCTCTTTTTTTTTTTTTACAACTGAAGAGACTTGTTGAGAGAAAAAAGGGATGTAACAAGGTTACTCTTTTAATAGATAACTACTGTATACATCTCTATTTCCAGGTATTTAAAATATGGTTTAAAAATTCTTTGGGCATTTATCTGTCCAACTGTACTAGATCTTTCTCTGACAAAACTATACTAGAACATTTATAAGTTATATTAGTGGAGGAAAACAGAAAAGCATTGATAGAGTCTTCCTCTTCCCCCATCATTCAGGAATGCGCTTGCTTGTTAAATAACATTTTTCATGCCATTAATTTCCAAAGTGGGATAGTGTCTCTGAATGGGGGAAAAAAAAGACTAGCACATGTTTTATTTTATAAAGAGAGCTACAGAACCTGTATGGCAATGTAAATTACTTCTTTTAAATAGACATTTATGCAAACTAGATGTTACTTTAGTCTAGAAACCAAATTTTAGATTTCTACCATTTTAGATGACAAATTAGTTGAGCTACAATTCATCCATATTGAAAATTTCACATTGTTAACTAATAATAATTAGAAACGAGGGAAGAAAATTTTGTTCAAATCAGACTTCACACTGGACTATATTGGTTCCTGGACAAACCAGAAGTACCAGAGCTACAGTTTGAGTTTCGAGGATGCCATAAATCTCATGAGCTGTTTGATAACAAACTGCAAAATGGGGTTTTCTCACTGTGGAGGAATTCCTGTTTCCTCTCATTAGGCCCGTCCACCTCTGCACACGTCTGTCTAGAAGTCCTTTTCTGTTGACAGAAAATGACCGCCTCTGCCTCTCAGCAAGGAAATGATCTTATCTGTAAAGGGCTCAATTTGAAATTGCCTGCTTCAATGGTGCAGGGATAGGTGCCGACTTTAGCCAGCGTCGGTGGGTACTCGTGCCCCCTGCCCCTGCCCCAACTCCGCCCCTGCCTCACCTTCATTCCAACCCCTCCCCCAAATCCCCGGCCCCACCTCCTCCCCCCAGGCATGCTGCAATTCCCCTCCACCCACCCCCCACCCTCCCTGGCTCCGTGGAAGGGAGAGGGGAGAAGCAGAGCAGCGGTGCGCTCTGGGGAGGCGGTGGAGCAGAGGATTTTTCTCCATGGGTGCTCCAATTCCGGAGCACCTACAGAGTTGGCACCTATGGGTGCAGAATTTGTCCAAAGGTAAGCAAATGTACTGAGAACTTTGAGACTGATTTCTGTAAGTAAAGCCTTTGTTTTGAGAGTAACTGAAATGTATCAAATGAGTTGTACATAATCAGGAAGGGAAAGAAATTCTTTCATTCTCAACATCTTCTGGTTTCTTCTACTCTTAGCAAACTTGGAGAGATCTTAAGATGTGAGAACTTGAGTTGAAAATAGTGTAGATAGTTCAAAAGTAGCATTTAAATCAGTGTGGAAGAAAGAACTGGTAAGAGGTTTTCCATAATTTCTCTTCAGGATTCTATAAATTGTAAGATCTAGAGGGCTGCTTTGCAACTGTTGTCTACTGAGAAGTTGCCAAACTCTCCCTAACACATAGCTGTTTTTTATGCATCAAGTGTACGCAAAGGAAATGGGAAGGATTTCCTTTCTGTTTCATTGGCTTCCTTAAAACTAGGCCTTATCCACCTGGCTATGAGAAGACTAAGCTCGTCCTTCTAGAAGGAAATAAATGTTTGTCTGATTTCCTAAAGATTTTAACCCCACTGAGACAAAAAGTAAGGATATTTCATGCATTACGTCGAGAAAGTGATGAAGTTTGTCTTTTTTTTGTATAAACCATGGAAATAAACCACCCCTTTAATTAATCTAATATTAAGGATAAAAATATCAGGATATACTGAGGAAAGGCCAGGTGAATGCTTGTTCAGTTTTAACTCTGCCTTATTTTTTGCATATGCATTACAGATCCGGGATCTAATAACTCAATCATATACTGTTTTTTAAATACAATACCTTTTCCTATAACCAACAGGGGCAAATTTAAGGTTGAGTGAATGTTCGGTGATAATTCAGCATTTCCTGATATTTTTGTGCCACTTTCATGTTGCACTACCAGATTCTTTGCATATGATTTCCATGGAGTTTGAAAAATTTTAAGTGGACAGAAACAGAAAAAATGAAAGGAAGAAGGGGGGAAAAAAAGAAAGCTGTGAAACTACTGAATGCAAGTACAATACACAGGTGTGCAAATGAGAATGTGCTTGTGTATGTAGGGGCTAGGTATAAATTATGTACTCCAAGAAAGGATATGTGGTATTTGTCTTTTCAGGTACGTGCAGATAAGATTGTCTGTAGTTGTGTACACAGCTTTGACACCACGAAGGGAGGGATATCCATACATGCAATCTGTGTCTCTCTCAGTGTGAGGTGAACTGAGGTTCTCTCTGTAGAACATATTAACGTATGCACTTGGTAAAATTTCTATAGAAATAATTCCACTGGGCATTTTTATAATTCAAGTTCAAACAGTTTCCCTCCAAACTTAGCATAGCAGGCACTTCTTATTGAGAAATACTTTTCACATCCCAACTCTCCTAGTCACCTTCTTCACCACACTCAAAGCACTCCTTAAAACTAATTTCTTCCAAAAGGACTTTCCACAATAAATGCCTAAGGGCCTGACAAGCTAAGCCCATGTGCTTGTGCTAGGATTTGTGCATAGTTAACAACACTATGTTGTTGTTTTGTTAACAACAAAAGAGAGTTTTTCAAGACTCATCTACGTTCTATGTTTTTCTTATCTGTATAACCCACATTATGTTTGAAATGTACAAGGCTTCTAGCTACATTATAAGCTACTTTGGGTAAGGTCTTCATTTTGCTACATGTTCTCTTTAGCAGCAAATACATTTTAGAATTCAGATACACCAGACCCTTGCTATAGCCCGGAGTTAGGGATCCATGAGCAGCCCTGTGCTAATGCAGGGGACGCATTGCCATGGATCCCAAATTAAATATTTAAATTTGGGATCCCTGGCAACGACCACACTGTACACAAACCCGCACGATAGCGATTCAGGCTATAGCGAGGGTCTGGTGTATTTTAATCTGAGTTATAATAAACGTGTCCATAATTTATTTAATGTTTAACAAATTGAATGTTTCCACTCTCACATAACTCTTAAAATGATCAAGGGATTTGCTTCAAAATGTATTTAAACACGTTTTTGTAAGTGAGACAAAAAAAGAAGTTAGAACATAAGAACAGCCATACTAGGTCAGACCAAAGGTCCATCTAGCCCAGTATCCTGTCTTTCAACAGTGGACAATGCCAGGTGCCTCAGCGGGAATAAACAGAACGGGTAATCATCAAGTGATCCATCCCCTGTCGCCCATTCCCAGCTTCTAGCAAACAAGCTAGGGACACCATCCCTGTATATATGGCTAATAGCCATTGATGGATATATCCTCCATGAATTTATATAGTTCATTTTTGAATCCTGTTATAGTCTTGGCCTTCACAACATCCTCTGACAAAGTGTTCCACAGGTTGACTGTACGTTGTGTGGAAAAGTACTTCCCTTTGTTTTACACCTGCTGCCTATTAGTTTCATTTGGTGACCCCCTAGTCCTTCTGTTACAAGGAGGAGTAAGTAACACTTCCTCCTTTACTTTCTCCACACCAGTCATGATTCTATAGATCTCTGTCATAACACCCCTTAGTCATCTCTTTTCCAAGATGAAAAGTCCCAGTCTTATTAATCTCTGGCTCATATGGTAGCCGTTCCATACCCCTAATAATTTTTGTTGCCCTTTTCTGCACATTTTCCAATTCCAATATATTCTTTTTTTGAGATGGGGTGTCCACATCTGCATGCAATATTCAAGATGTGGGCATACTATACATTTATATAGAGGCTATACGATATTTTCTGTCTTATTATCTACCTCTTTCTTAATGATTCCCAACATTCTGTTCATTTTTTTGACTGCCATTGCACATTGAGTGGATGTTTTCAGAAAACTATCCACGACTCCAAGATCTCAGAAAAGAGAGGTAACAGCTAATTTGGACTCCATCATTTTATATGTATAGTTGGGATTAGGTTTTCCAGTGTGCATTACCTTGCATTTATCAACACTGAATTTCATCTGCCATTTTCCTTCCCAGTCATCCAGTTCTGAAAGATCCTTTTGTAGCTTTTCAGTCTGCCTGGGACTTAACTATCTTGAGCAATTTTATATCATCTGCAAATTTTGCCACCTCACTGTTTACCCCTTTTTCCTGATCACTTATGAATATATTGAATAGGACTGGGCACAATACAGACCTCTAGGGGACACCACTATTTACCTCTCTCCATTCTGAAAACTGAACATTTATTCCTACCTTTTGTTTCCTATCTTTTAACCAATTACCAATCCATGAGAGGACCTTCCCTTTTATTCCATGACAGTTTATTTTGCTCAAGAGTCTTTGGCGAGGAACCTTATCAAAGGCTTTCTGAAAATCTAAATAAACTATATCCACTGGATCCCCCTAGTCCACCTCTTATTGACCCTCTCAAAGAATTCTAATAGATTGGTGAGCATGATTTCCCTTTACAAAAATCATGTTGACTCTTCTCCAACAAATTATGTTCACCTATGTGTCTGACAATTTTGTTATTTACTATAGTTTCAGTTAGATTGCCCAGTACTGAAGTGATGCTTAGTGGCCTGTAATTGCCAGGATCACCTCTGGAGCCCTTTTTAAAAATTGGCACCACATTAGCTATTCTCTAATCATTTAGTATGGAAGCTGATTTAAATGATAGGTTGCAGACTACACTTAGTAGTTCTACAATTTCACATTTGAGTTCCTTCAGAACTCTGGTGAAAAGCGTCTGGTCCTAGTGACTTATTACTGTTTAGTTTATCAGTTTGTTCCAAACCTTCTCTAATGACACCTCAATCTGGATCAGTTCCTCAGATTTGTCACCTAAAAAGAATGGCTCAGGTTTGGGATGTGAAGACCGATGCAAAGAATTAATTTAGTTTCTCCGCAATGGCCTTATCGTCCTTGAGTGTTTCTTTAGCATCTCGATCGTCCAGTGGCCCCCACTGGTTGTTTAGCAGGCTTCCTGCTTCTGATGTACTTTAAAAAATTGCTGTAACTTTTTGAGTCTCTGGCTAGCTGTTATTCAAATTATTTTTTGGCCTTCCTAATGATATTTTTACATTTCATTTGCCAGAATTTATGCTCGTTTCTATTTTCCTCAATAGGATTTAACTTCCACTTTTTAAAGGATGCCTTTTTACCTCTCACTGCTTCTTTTACTTTGTTGTTTAACCACCGTAGCACTTTTTGGTTCTCTATCTTTTTTAATTTGGGGTATGCATTTAAGTTGAGCCACCATTATAATGTCTTTAAAAAGTTTCCATGCAGCTTGCAGGGATTCATTTTTGTACCTTTTCATTTCTGTTTAATTAACCTTCTCATTTTTGCATAGTTCCCGAAATTAAATGCTACAGTGTTGGGCTGCTATGGTGTTTCTCCTGCCACAGGGGTGTTAAATTTCATTATATTATGGTCACTATTACCAAGCAGTCCATCTATGTTCACCTCTTGGACCAGATCCTGTACTCCACTTAGGACCAAATCAAAAATTGCGTCTCCTCTTGCAGATTCCACGACTAGCTGCTCCAAGAAGCAGTCATTTAAGGTGGCAATAAAATTTCTCTCTGCATCCCATCCTGTCCAGGCTACATCTACACATGTACCCAGTCAATATGGGGATAGTTGAAATCCCCATTATTGTTTACTTTTTTATTTTAATAGCTTCTCTAATCTCTCTGAGCAATTCACAGTCACTATCACCATCTCAGATGGTCAGTAATATATCCCTACTGCTATATTCTTATCACTAGAGCATGGAATTACTATCCACAGAGTTTCCATGGTACAGTTTGGTTCATTTAAGATTTTTACCTCATTTAATTCTATGCTTTCTTTCACATATAGTGCCGTGCCCCCACCAGCACGACCTGTTTTATCCTTCCAATATATTTTGTACCCTGATATTATTGTGTCCCATTGATTAACCTCATTCCACCAAGTATCTGTGATGCCTATTATATCAACATCTCATTTAATATGAGACACTCTAGTTCAGGCATCTTATTCTTTAGACTTCTTCCATCGGTATATAAGCACTTTAAAAACTTGTCATTTTGTAGCTGTCTGCAATTACATGATGTAATTCAGCGGTTCTCAAACTGGGGGTTGAGACCCCCCGGGGTCACGAGCTCCCTGTGCTGCAGAAGTGCTGCCGAGCCAAACGCTTCCGGTTTCAGTGGCATTTCGGTGGACATGCCGTGCGCTTCACAGTGTCTGCCGAAAAGCCATCAAAGTGAAAGTTTCCGGTTTCAGCAGCTTTTCGGTGGACACTGTGAAGCACACAGCATGTCCCCTGAAATGCCACCAAAACCGGAAGCGTTCGGTTCGGCAGACACACAGGGGTCATGGCAGCCTGCAGGACACTGGAAAAGGGCCGCGGACTCACAAAGTTTGAGAACCACTGAATTAAATGAGATTTTTTTCATTTGACTGTTCCTCATCAGATCCTACCTGTATTGTATCATATTTCACCCTCTCCTCCTTACTAGGACATAGAGAATCTCCATTAATGGATCCTCCCCTAAGGGAGTTTCAACTCTAAAAACAAATCCTTCAAAAACCATCATCCACTGAAATCAGAGGGAAGACTCCTATTGACTTCAATGGGTGTTGGACTGAGTCCAAAAGTTAGAAATACTAGAAAAAAAGGGGTTCATAATAGGAAGTGTTTTACAATCTTAACTACAGCTTTTGGTACTACCAAAACCTATTATAAAGTTTGAATGCAAGTTTGCCAATCAGAAATATGAAGAAGGCCTTTCACATTTCAACATAAAATATTTACGCTGTGTGTGTAGGTACATGGACCTAATTTTCTAAAGCATGCTTTCCAAACAACAACTGTGAAAGGATTTCCCTACATTTCATTTCAGCATTTTTTTTTCCTGAATGAGGGGTCTGACCAGATACAGTACTGTGACTTACAAAAGCACAGTGGAGCTATGAGACCAAATAAATGTTAAGAGAATAGTCAGACAACATGTAAGAAAAGGGGTTAAGAAGTTAACAGTGCTCTAGAACTATACTATAACCAAATATCCCTGGTGCTATCTACAGCCCTCAGGTATTGCAGTTCAGATAATGAAACTAAAATCCAGGCCCTGGAGGTGTCGAATTTGAAAACTTCAGTGACATTCAGGCTATGTCTAGACTAGAAGGCTTTGCTGGTACAGCTATACTGGCAAAGTGCTCCTAGTGGGGCCAGAGTTACACTGACATTATTGCACTGTTGCCAGTGTAACTGTGTCTATGGTAGGAGCTTTTGATGGCCCAGCTATGTCACTAAAATCAAATTCCATCATACCCTAACTGAAAAAAACTACGTCATCAAAAGCCTTCTAGTGCAGACAGCCTCAGTGAGACAGAATATGTAATTCTCACAACAAATTAACCAGTTTATCTGTAAATCAGATGCACTGCCATCAGCTCTGAAGACAGTTGTTCAACTGGAAATCAGATTAAAGTATGGCACTGTAATAGAAGCAGTGAACAAGAGGGAGTGGAGAGTGCAGAGATGAGCTGGGGACAAACATTACGGGTGCACGCATCAAACACATAGCTCTATTTTACAAGGAAATGGCTAGAATAACTATACTGAAAGGAACTCTAAAAGCATTAGTTTATTGTGCTCTTATCAGAAGTATTCTTAATAGCTTACCCAGTTGTTTTTTTTTGCCAGCATAAATTTCCATGTTCTCTCCATACTGGGGTTCTTCAAGTAAAGTCTGGTATTCAAACATGAGGCGAGAGCTCTCCCGTAATCGGCTGCATTGGAATTGGTGATATTGCTGGATGAGCTCTTTCACAACAAGCAGGAGGCATTCAGGATTTGAGGGATTCCAGGAGGCTAAATTCTGTTGAAAAAGGGAAGGGAAAAAAAGTACAGACTAGTTCACAGCAGTAGAAAGAGATGAGCATTCCTACCTACATACTAATACTAACGAGCACTTATAAAGTCCTCATCAACATAGTGTCTTGTTACATCTGAGGATCTGAGACCTTTCAATTCACAAAACAAAAACTGATCTGAACAGTTTTTGCCTACTGGTTCAGACAAATGCAGTCCTGAATTGAATTTGAATCAAAATGTACTAAGTTAAGCTAGCGCCAGTGGATATGCCAAACTGATAGCCTTGGAAATCATATTCCTCTGCTTATCCACAGAACAGGTACAGCATGGGCTAGAGCAGAATAAGCTTCTACCCAGCTGCCTCAACCACATGTCAATGGGATTGCTGTCACTGCAGAGTTAACTGGACTTATAAACTGAGCGTTGAATGACTCAAGTCCAATCCATATACAACCCCCCCTAACTTCAGTGTGTTGGTGTTTTTAAATTTGAGTTGGCTAGCCTGTCAGGGGGCATAGGCTACAGCTCAAGCTAACACAAAACCTCAGCTACTGACATGACCACTCTGTGATAACCCAATCACTCAATGCAGCTTAAGTATTCTTTCAGAGCACGGCTGTTCTCACTCGAGTTAGGCTAAGGCTATGTCCTCACAGAGAAGAAAGGATTTGAGGGTGGGAGTGTTTCCCCAGGAGGATAAATAATGTACATTAAGTAACCCACTGAAAAATCCTAGTGTAATTTTTACCACAAGGTTGCTAGGAGGGGTCAACACTATATACTCAGCTGCGGATGACTTCATCTAGTTTACCTTGTGGTAAAACTACAAGGGCTTATGTCTACTAAGATTTTACAATGGGATAGCTAATATATGTTAGATTTAATTTACCTGTATTTACTGTATCATTAATTATGTTATGATGCTTAGAGCCTGTAACAGGTGTCTAATTTTAAATCTAAATAATAAATAGTATCAATCCCCTCTCTGCCCCTTCAATTTAGGCATCTTTACTCAAACAATCCAAAGAACCTACAATTACTTTTGACATGGAAATATTAGCTACTTCTAATGGGTATTTTAATGGTATACAGTCTGCACATGTGAATAAAAACACTGACATTTCTGAACATTCTATAGTGGAATAAATTGTTTTTTTAGTATGTAACATTTCAAAAGCTAGGAAAAGATAGAAAAGGCTTTGTTTTTTAAAAAAAAAAATTAAGAGCACGTGACTGTTTTGTATTCGAATATATGCCAAAATTTATTTTTTAACCCAGATTTTCATCAAATGAATTAAATTGGAATAAAAGTTTGCCCCAAAACATATATACTACATTTTGTACATCATCAAAGATAATAAATACTAATAAAAATATCAAGATAAAAAACCCAAACATTAAAAATATGGAGAGGCTAAACAAGGGAAAGTATCCAGAGTTCTGACTTGTAAAATAAAAGATAGCTGTGTCAAATATCTATTCTGCCATTCTGGAAATGGAGATGGGACACTTGTATGGCTATCCAGGCATGAGCTCACAGTCCTATATGAACACTATTTCAAGCAAAATGTACTAATGATACATATGTTGCAGAAGGCTGTGATCAATTGTTTCAGGTTATTAAAAATTGGACATCATATTTCTTGTAATGGAAAATTGTAAGTTCATAGTACACATCCTCAGACTACTTTTATAGGAGTTGCATATATCAGTGTTTAAAATGTCACTTCTCTTTTTCTCTCTGCAAGTATTTTTCTCTTTGGGTCACTTCATTATTTATCTGAGAAAAGATTTAAATATTAAATTATTAAAAAGATATTCCCCAGTTTTGAATGTTACGATCCAAAGTAAAACACGACTACAGTTTGTCAGCAAGAGAGATACTGTGCGTGTGTAAAACATCAAGATCCTTTCTTTGTAAAACTGTCATGAAGTTTACTAACAGAGGCATAAAATCGTTGTTATCAACTATTATGATTTTATTTCAAGTTTCATGATATTTGGTGTTTTCTTCAAGACTCAAATCCTGGAGGATTTTTTTGAGAATCTCAGCTTTTACTATACATTTTTCTAGAAATTCTGGCTGGGAGAACAGTCTGAAAATATGAATCTTGCATACCCTGACGGTTCAAAATCCACAAGGCAAATTAAAAGAAGGCATTTTAAAAAAAAACAAAACTCATTGCTTTTAAGCCACTATCTTGACTGTTTGGGGCCTGACTCATGATTTTTGAATGCCTGGGGTTGGCAATGCTGCAATATCTACTCACCACTCATTATCAGAAAAATAAAAATAAAATAATGACGATGTATCAGTCACCCATTTAAAAACAGAGTGGGCGAGCTGAATTTTGGAAGGCTGGCCTCAGTCTTCAAAAATATAGACCCCCATTCTTTCCTCAACAGACACAACTCATGTGAACAGGGTGCTTAAGGGAATAGTTAAATCCAAAGTGTGTATCTGAAACAGGCTAGGGAGTGACAGATTTGTAATACCTCTTGTCTGAAAAAGATGCCCTGACTACAGAACTATGGTTATCCTAAAGAGCCAGATGACCTATGATACCTCTATTTTTATTACACACACACACACACACACGGCAGTTGCCCAGAAAACTGTTACAGCTGAGTGCTGACTTGTGATCCTGGGATGAAGGATGGTCCAGTGGCTAGTTGCTGGCCTGTGACTCCAAAGACCAGGATACGATTTCTTGCTTTGCCACAAACATCCTGTGTGACCTTGGGAAAACCACTTTGGATACCGAGGCACAGACTCACTCTCTCTTAAATTGGGATAATAGTACTGCCCTACCTCTCAGACTGTTTTGAAGATAAATATATTCAAGTTTGTGAGGTGCACAGATACTATAGTCATGACAGTCATATAAGTACTTAAGATAGATACCACAGAAGTGGTTATGAAAACCCTCAGAACTGACAATCATTTCCTATCAACCTAAGTTCAATTAAGTTTAGTCAATTTAATAAAATAGTCTACAAAATACTATTCAATACACAGTGTCTTCTAGGAAACAGAGCTTGCATCATACAGTCTGGAACCAAACAAACATACTATGTATAACTTCAGACTTCCTGTTCCAATGCACCAAGTCAAACAGAGCATTTCCAGAAAGCTGAAGAATGTAATATGTTCGTATGTACTGACAGCAACTAAAGAAATAGGAATAACAACTTTTCCACCAAATTCCATTGTGTTACATCAATGCCAACGTCAAAGGAAATGACCGACGATATTTTAAAAACTTGCCTAATTGTAACTGAGCATTTTTTTAAAAAATAACATTACATCAGAAAACAAGAAGGCAGCAAGAGGAAGCTCATTGTCATCTGTTCTGTTCAGAACTATGGAATGACAATTGCCCGTGTCAAGAAGGAACTCAACAATATCGCATCAGAACAAGTTTTATACTATCTTGCCACCCACAGCATATCAGTTACAGGAATTCAAAAGAAATTCTGGCATTGCAGGGCCTCTAGGTTAATATGTTTTTCATTCAGAAACTAGCTAGAAATTAAAACCAATAACATGGCAGATAACTCGTGAGAAAAAACCCCCACAGAACTTAGCAAACCTAGCAAATGCTGTGCAGATTTCCCAATGTAGATCTATGTATTTATTTCAATAGAGTCACACACAAAGTAAATAAAAAAATATGCATAATGGCTACATTCCCTTCCTATAGTGGAAGCTATTTATTACACATACTTTTAAGACATACACCAACAAAAATATTTGTTTCGCAGGATAAAAATTAGAAGTGGCAAGTGGACAGGATGTTCCCAAGCATTCTATTATCTTTTCAGTTATACCATTTCTATTAAAAAGGTCTTTTTTACATGAGGTTACATCAATTAAAGATAAAAACCTTAAAAAACTGTTTTAACACAACTGCATGAATACATTGAAATTTCTCTCGGTGGGATTTTTTCCTAAGTGCTACTGAGTTGCTGTAGTATTTGCTGATCTGAGGACACTTAACTTTTCAATCATCTTATCCTCATCCAATCTCAATAATATGTGAAAATACATGTTTAGCTGTTCCTTAAGTGTTTCAAATAGTACCTTCTTTAAAATATTCCTTCTTGTATTTTACAATAATCCAAAGGCAATGTAAGTACCCAGCTGCAATTTTCAGCTTTGGGTAGAGAAAAAGTTAAAAGAAACCAATTAAAAAGTTTAAGAGTCATCAAGTTCTATTTTAGTTAGAGATTATAAAACATATGATAATCATTACAACTAATCACGAAGAAGAGTAACAAATTAAGTTACAATGGGTCAAACCCTTCCTTTAAAAACACGTGTATAGCTCTCACTGAAGTCAGTGGGAGAAGTTCTCTCTCTGTATCTGAGAGAAGAATTTGCCCCTACGTTTTTTAAGATAAAGGAATGAAATAAAAAAGTAATTTACTTAATCATCCAGGTTCCTGAATGTATTATGGGCCTTCAGAAGAGAAGTTAATGAAAGGGAGTTTGGATTTAAGGTTTGTCTACATGAACACAGCTCACGGCAAATTCGTGTGTGACTCTACCCTGCACTAGACTGCCATACATTAAGTGTTCTGTGGACCCTGATGCCGTGCACTAAAACTTCCCTACTGCTACTTCAAAGCACACAAGGGAATTTTTAGTGCAGAGTCCAAACAAATCTTTAGTCTGTAACATGCTAATTCAGGTTAGATTTACACCCCAGTTTCCCATAAAACTGCTTGTTTAGACAAGACCTAACGCTCTGGAGAAACCTATAGGTCATGTTGTCAATTCGTACTCCAGATGTCACTGTGATGATTTAGGCCGGGGTGGCCAACCTGAGCCTGTGAAGGAGCCAGAATTTACCCCCCACATCAGCTCCCCCGCCCTGATCCCAGTTGCTTCTGCCCTCTGGCAGCACCCCAATCAGCACCTCCACCACCCTCCCCATACCTCCCGATCAGCTGTTTCACAGTGTGCAGGAGGCTCAGGGGGCGGGGGGGAAGGAGGAGGAGTGAGGGCACTGCAGGCTTAGGGGAGTGGGTGGGAGCGTGGGGTGGGAGCGTGGAGTGGGGGCAGGGCCTGTGGCAGAGCCAGAGGCTGAGCAGTGAGCACACCCTGGCACATTGGAAAGTTTACACCTGTAGCTCCAGCCCTGGAGTCGGTGCCTATACAAGGAGCTGCATATTAACTTCTGAAGAGCCGCATGCGGCTCCGGAGTCACAGACTGGCCCCCCCTGATTTAATTTATTAATTTCTAATTTTTTCTTTGTAAGTTTTATACAACATGAATTGATATCTTTCTTCATATCTGCACGTGCAACCATTTGTTTTCAGAAGGAATTCAGGGCTAAGTCGTAATAAATAAAATGCTGTGTGTAAGATCATTGAAATCAGCCATCTATAACAGCTGATGCTTTGCACACCAAACAGTTCGGGGATGAAAAGCAAAATCCCAGTTCAGCTCAGCAATCCTAAAACATCGAGAGAAAACAAATCCAAAACATTCTGGCTGTCTTTACTAGGGGAAATAAAAAGGGTGTGTTCTTAACTTGAGTTAGTTTTAATACAACTTGCTAATTCACATGAAAACTTGTCTTCATCTTCATCAAGATTTAACTTTGAGTGAGGTCTGGTTACACCTAAAACAGAGGTAGGCAAACTACGGCCTGGGGGCTGCATCCAGCCCTCCAGACATTTAAATTCAGAGCTCGAGCCGGAGAGCAGAGTCAAGGCTTGCCCCACTCCACGCAGCTCTGAAAGCAGTGGCATG
Organism: Dermatemys mawii; assembly: GCA_007922305.1. Taxonomy (NCBI): domain Eukaryota; kingdom Metazoa; phylum Chordata; order Testudines; family Dermatemydidae; genus Dermatemys; species Dermatemys mawii. The sequence goes on along the minus strand of ML677362.1, from coordinate 4,257,221 downwards.
TCCCCACTCCAGCTCCTAGGCATAGGGGCAGCCAGGAGGCTCCAGAGACTGCTCCCACCCCAAATGCTGCCCCTGCAGCTTCCACTGGCCAGGAACCACAGCCAATTGGAATGGTGGGGTCAGCGCCTGCAGATGAGACAACGCGCAGAGCTGCCTGGCCACGCCTCCAAGTAGGAGCTGGAGGGAGGGACATGCCGCTGCTTCTGGGAACTGCTTGAGGTAAGCGCCCATGACCCCTTCCTGCGTCCCAATGACCTGTCCCATCCCTGATCCCCTTCCCACCCGCCAAACCCCTCTGTCCCAACGCAGAGCACCCTCCTGCATCTCCCCTCTCTCATCCCCAATCCCACCCCAGAGTCTGCATCCCAATCGAGCCCTCTCTCCCTACTGCATCTCAGTCTCCAATTTTGTGAGCATTCATGGCCCACCATACAATTTCCATACCCAGATGTGGCCCTCAGGCCAAAAAGTTTACCCACTCCTGACCTAAAACTTAGGTCACCCTAGCTACATTGCTGCATCGCTGTGCAACGTAGTTAGGTCAACCTAACCCCCACTACAGATGCAGCTAGGTTGACAGAAGAATTCTTCCATTGGCATAGCTACTCTCCCTTGTGGGGGTGGATTTTCTACAGCAGATGGAAAGACCCCTTCCATCACTGTACCAAGAGTCTACACTCCAGCACTTCAGCAGCATAGTGTATATACTTGTAGATATATCCCTAGTTAACTCAAGTTAAGAACACATCCTTTTTTTCCCCTAATAAAGACAAGGCACAAGAGAAAAATATAGTTATTAACTTAACCAGGGTTAAAATTGGTGATGAAAAACAAATGTGTGAAAGGAGATGGCAGTAGCTTTTCTGTATACCCACTTATCTTCTGTTAATTGTTGGCAGGTGTTTCAAGGCAAAACCCCTGGTGCTCTAACAGCACAGTTCACAGCAGTGTCTGGAGGCAAGAAATAGTATTAAAAAAAAATAAATCAGAGTCTGTTTCAAATAGCATCAGAGTAAACTATGCTGAAAACAACCCCTCGGTATTCTGTGGCTACACAATTTGGCACAGAATTTAATCCTTGTGTAAGCAACATACATTCCAGACTGTCAGTTAACCTTTCTTAAAATTATGCATTTAGTTATTGTGGCTGCAAAGAAGACCTTGAAAATGTGAACAGAGCATACACCAGGGGCCTCAAAGTCCCGACCTGCAGGCCATCTGCAGCCCAAGAACCTCCGCAATGCGGACAGTGGGGCTCCAGCAATTTTGGGACCAGGTCTCTTCCTTGGCCCTGCCTGCCACCCCAGGGCATTCCCCACCCCCTCAGGCCACTTAAAATGGCCCGGGGTCCCACCCACCACTGGCAGTGCAGCAGAGTTGAGCAGCTTCCTGTGTGCTCGCTCCACGTGGCTGCTGGCCCCTTCCTGCAGCCCCAGGAAGAGGCAGGGCTGTGCCTCCACATGCTGCCCCTCCCTCGAGCGCCCCTGTGGCCAATGGGAAGCTGTGGGGGCAGTGCCTGGGGGCAGCAGCCCGCAGAGGTCCCCTGGCCCACCCCACCTTGGAGCCCCCGGTAAGCACTGCACCGCCCCGACCTCCTCCCAGAGCCTGCACCCCGCCCCCTTCCCACATACCCTCCCTTGCCCCCAAACTCCCTCCCAAAGCATGCACCCCTCACCCCTCCTCCGTTCCAGAGTCTACAACCCCATCCCCTCCTCTTGCACCCCCATCCCCTGCCCCAGCCCAGAGCCTACACGCAGCACCCAAACTCCATCCCAGAGCATCCCAGATCCTCTCCCCCATCCAAAGTCCCTCCCAGAGACCGTTTCACCCCTACTGCACCCAAACTCCCTCCCAGAGCCTTAGGCAGAAGGGGGGAGAAGTTTTGGGGGATGGGTTCAGGGCAGCATGAGTGACATTATTGTCCTGCTGAGAAGATTTGAAGTCTGGGTCTGGCCCTAAGGTAAATTGAGTTTGAGAAACCTGGTGTAAACAGATGGAGTGTTGTCTTCCAGAACCTACAGACAGACTTCATGCAATCCAAAAGGTATGAACTATACCATTCATCTCAATGGGCTGTTAAGCCTGAAACTTAAAATTAACTATTTAAATAACAATAGAGTTAACTATTTCACTGATGATCATTTTAGAAGAAACACTGAGCTATGGCAAATGACAAACTGTTTCCCATGCCTCTCCAGGTGTTAAAAAACTGCCTCTATTCAATTGTTATAGCCTCCAACTTTACCCGACAACATTTATGATGCAGTTACACATTGTCAATGCAATAATGAAAACTGAAAATGTGAGGACAGTAATTTTTTTTAAATTGAATTTAACAAAAAATAATGGACTTCTGGACGGACCGTATTAACTTTTGTATTTAAGCCAATAAGAATCTAATTTTTTTAGTGTAATTGAAGTCACTGTCACTCACTGCCGCCCAGACAGCGACCAGCAGACCGCCCCCTTCAGCTTGCTGCCCCAGGCACGCACTTGCTGCGCTGGTGCCTGGAGCCACCCCTGCTTACCATCTATCTCTAAGACAAAAGACAAAAAATGGATATAGACAGACAACGTGACAATACTGGTCAGCATGACAAGCAGTGATCTCTACTTCCCTGATGTAAAATAACCTGCCATAGAAAGGCTTAACTGCACACCAACTGGGTGCAGGGTAGTGGTGGAATCTGCCTTTGGCTGACTGAAGACAAGTCGATGTTGCCTATAAAAGAGTTTAGGTTGTAGCGTGTATCTGCAGAGAAAGGTGCATGGAGAGAACAATTTGGAACATTTAAATATCAAGTCTTCTTGCTGAATAAGGTTATATACTGACTGGATTCTGAAGGGAGAGACCAGTCCAGATGATCCGCAGCCAGAGGATAAGTCTGAATGGGAGGTTTTAAAGGGTGGCTGGGTACAAAGAATAACGTGAAGGAGCATCTCAGCATTAACAGGAAAGACAGAGGTCCCTCTGACCAGTGTATAGAATTTACCTTTTCAGTATAGTCATGAGATCTGACTTTGGGCTAAGAAATAATAGTCAGCCTTTAGACTGGAACGCAATGTTTCATGCTCTTTTCTTTATCTGTACGCAAACCTCCTCAGCCCCTACATCAAAACTTCATAATGGGTGAGAATTCTCTTTACCCATTTTTAACTTATTAAGTACCTTATGTCCATTAGCTGCTAATTGATAGATTCCACAACAGGATAGTGGCTATTTCAGACTTTCAGGAAATGTCCACAATAAACTGTAATCTCACATTATCGGAAAGAAAATAAGCGAACATAATTTCTAATTGAATACAAGTTGTTTTTCTTAAGAATGTGTTTAAATATCCAGGTTGCCAGAATATCTTCCAGGAATGTAATTTTTAAGAAGACAGCTTGTTACTGTTTTTCCTGGCTACACTACAGGAAACAAACGACAAGATCTTATTTAAGTCAGTGTTCTTCTGTATTTCTAAGCAAGAAACTAACTCCAATCAATTTCATGAGAAAATGTCAGTATACACAAAACCTCTGAAGCCCTTGATGACAATAAATGCAATGCGCTTGCATTTCTATAATATCTTTTAGCCAAACTGATCACAGTGCATGAAACATACAGATTATACAAGTATATACTGCATTTTATTCATATTATATAACCTTCCCCACACATAAATAGGTGTAGTATAGATGTTTAATTTGTAATCATTTAGGTTTTGCCTCAAGTAAATAATGTGGTCATCCCAAACTTAGAGTGTTAAAAACCCATACTCTACCACACTTTTTTTTTTATTATTACACACACATATAAAAAGAGGAAGGATGGCTCAGTGGTTAGGGCACTAATCTGGAATTTAGGAGATCCAAGTTACATTTCTTGTTGTGCCAGAAATATCCTGTGCGACCATGGGCAAGACTTTTAGTCTCTTTGTGCCTCTGCTCCCCATCTGGAAAATGGGGATAACACTACTTTCTCTGCCTCACAAGGCTGTTGTGGAAATAAATGTATTAAAGATTGTGAGGTGCTGAGATTCTATGGTAATGAAAGACATGCAAGTACCAAAAACAGACAGACATATTTTATCTCAGTGAATCTACATATATGAAGTATTTTCAACATATATACATGGAGTATATAATAGGAGATGTCATACTGGATCAGCTCACTGATCCAACTAGTCCAATATCTTTTCTCCAACACTGGCCAGTATCAGCTCATTCAGAGAGCATTTTGTCTCCAAAAGAATGCAGCCATGGAATAACTTGCCCACAGCAAAGTCTTATGTCTCGAAGCACAAAAGTTTATATCCCTTCTAAGACTTAGTAATTTTTAAAAAATGCTTGATATTACATTCTGTATATTCTTATCCATAAATACATCCAAACATTTAACTAATCCTGGTAAACTTTTGGTCACAACATATTGTGGCAATGTGTTCCATAAACTAATTATGTATTGTGTGGAAAAATATTTTACTTTTACCAGTTTTAAATTTGTCACCTTTCAGTGTGATAGACATCTTTGACCTTGATTATGAAAAAGGAGGTAAAGTAGTAACGGAACTACCTTCTCAAGATCATTCATTATTCTGTATACAGTACTGCCACGGCCAGCCTTAGGGAAAATGGCACCCTGGAAGAACTCATATTTTGGTGCCCTTGGTCCCCAGGATGCAGCACTCCCCTCCATTGCCCCTGCTCTCCCGTTGGCTCCCTAGGACCCCTTTGCCCCTAACCCCTGCTTCACATTCCTGTGCCCATATGGGTAAACTGACCTGGAAGCACAAAGCACCTGACATTGCTGCTCACTCCCCCGCACTTAAGCACTGCTCCTCTGTACACTCCTAGGGAGCTGTGATGAGGGGGAGCAAGGAGCAACACCAAGCATTCTGTGCATCCAGGTCACTTTCCCCACCTGGGCTGTGAAAAGGGAGGGCAGAGAGGAGCAGCAGCTCCTGATGCTTGCCTCAAAGCAAAGCCCAGAGGGAAAAGAGACCTGGATGGACAGAGCACTTGGTGTTGATCCTCATTCTTCCCTTCTGAGACCACTAGGGGTGCAGGGAGGAACGTTGGGGGTGGGAGAAAGCAGTATCTGTGTGGCATCACTGCCTCCCTCTTCCTCCACCAGGAGGAAACAGGGACAAATCATAGTGCCTCTCTCCCCCCCGACACACACTGTGGTGCTCTCCTTCCAGCTGGGAGCAGTTTCAGACTCTACATCGGCAGTGAACATCTCTGCGCTGCTTCAGGGCTCCTCCTTGACCATGAAGCCCCTGGGTGATCACCTGGGTGGCCCACCCCTAAGGCCGGTTCTGAGTACTGTATACATTATTCTGATCAGAAATGAACAAAGTAACCCAAGTGAAGGTAAACCATTTATTTATAAACAGCATTGTAATATTTCCCATTTTATTATCTATCCCATTCCAGCACTGCGCCACTTCCCGCAGCCCCCATTGGACTGGAGCGGCGAGCCGTGGCCAGTGGGAGATGTGATTGGCAAACCAGCAAGTAAACAAACTGGCGTGGCCTGTTAAGGGTGCTTCCCCTGCGGTGCTGCGTGCCAAGGTTGCCGATCCCTGCTATACACTATATAAGTGCAAAAGAGTAACTGAAAGAATGATGCTGAACACAGTTTGTCCTTGGCTACCTTTCCAGTTAAACCACATTCAGTACAGCTGTTCAACTACATCCATCATTCACACCCACTGTCAGCAAAGATACTTTTCATGTTGACAAGGCCTAATGTATCAACAACTCTGAAGGCTTTAGACTCTCAGCAACCAGCACTTCAGAACACCCTCGACATTCAGATCAATCAGTATAAATCTACACGCCATCGACTTATCATATTTTCACATTTGCTGTTTTCCCTTTCTGAGCCATCACTGGAACAACTTGCCACAATAATTTTCATGATATGATCCATCTTTCCAAATTATCCTCTTTGGCAGAATGCAGTACCAACAAAAATAAATTATCTTTGAAAATGGACAAATAATGCTCAGTAGCACACCTGGGTCTTAGCAACTAGAGCCAACATATCTGGTATTCCAAAGCAGTGACATTTTGTCATGGGCTGCTATACTTTGCATTATACATACCAACATGTTTACTGAGGTTTAATTTCTTTATACAGTATAAGGCAAAACCACAGATGCTCACAAAAACAGGTTTAACTTTTCTTTTATTCTCAGAAGCTTTAGAAGTCTGATGCACAAACTCACATCTTTCACTGACCTACAGCTTGGTTTCTCAGGATAAACAATATGATTACACTAAGAAAGCAAACACAAAAGTGAAAAAAAACCTGCCCACAAAACTCAGTACTACAGAAAATATGCCCCACCCCATCAAATAATTCATCAGATAAAGATACAAGGTGTCCTAACTATAAAGATACCACAGTGTTGTCATGTATGTCCAGAAGAGCCTGATCCTGAATTCCTTGAACACTTGAAACACATACTGAACTTAATAAGAATTTTGCCTGAGTAAATATGACCAGAATGGTCCCAGAAGAGCATCCCCAAATTGCAGGTTTTCTTTTTTTCCCTCAAGATTATAATCATAAAATTATCAGAATCCCTAAACCTGCTAATGTACACTATCACAAGAGACAGAGGACAGCAGGCAAAACAATCATGCATTATTTAAGACTTTAAACGTTATTAGTGAGATCTTGAAATGTGCACACTAAATAATAAGAAACAAGTGTAGTTTGTGGACATCACAGGACTCTTACAAATGACTCCTGAGCAGTTGTCACGCTTGAAGGTGTCAAGACACCTCTGTCCACATCCTGGTCTTGCTAAGTACACACTCTTGGATGTCTGGCCCTGCCTCTCTACCTCTCTTGAGGTGGAATTTCATAATTCTCCCACACTTACAGAGGGTACTGCAACCCAGGACACAGTCTACCAACTATATATATCTAACTGGATTCAGCACCTGCAGTTCTTCTTTGGGCAGGAGTGTGGGGGAGTCTTTGACCAGTGGTTTATATAGAAATCAGACAGGCTTCTCAAAATCGAAGTATTGTTTATTTTAACACTAGAACAAAACATCTAGAGAACAAGAACCTTAAGATAACCAACAGTCTACATACACCTTGCCTGAAGGCATACCATTCCCTGATGTAGCCTAGGCATGCCTGGCTTCCTCAAACACCCAGTTGCTGCCTATCCCAGTTTGCATTTCCTGAACAAGTCTCTGAATAGCAACCCCACCCTCATGACAGGAGAGTTCCTTTTTAAACTGCTATAGTCCTTTACTTTTGTCAGTTCCTGGGCTTTTTCATGCTTGTTAAAACAAAATTCTGCAAACTGGCTGGAGCCAGGAGGTAGAATCTTTACAATTAACAATTTGGGCACTGACTCTTAACAAACCCTAAACATTTACCTAGTGGCGGTTTATCTTGAGCCACTGTTTTCTTCCTGCTTGGTTTTCCTTATAGCTTGGTATTAAACTAAACCAATATATTCATACAGTGAAAATCCCAATATCAGGTCAACATACAGTGTTCATAAACTATTGAAGAGCAGCCTCATTTCCATGTTTAGCAATAGCCCCAAACCTGTACATTGTTTGACAGCATAGCCCCAAATAAAACATTTTTGCATAATACTCTTGCCTAAATAATAAAATGTTGGAAATCAAAAGAATTTCTAGGCCACATTGGACACAATAAAGCAAATTATAATGTTCCCTTCTGAAAATTATATGTTACAAAAGGGAGCAGAATTCAGAAGCATAAAAATTAATCTAAATCCAAAACAGCATTATCAGACTGAATATTTATTTCTTAACTGACCTTCTGTAATCAGTTAAATTAAAAGGCTGTTCTGCTTGCATATTCATAAGCAGTTAGTGACTTTCTCTGAAGAAAAATGAATTATCATGGTTCAACAACTTGAGTCTAAAGGGCACAAAACGGTGAATTTAAATGAGTTCTCAGTTCAAAAAGGCTTGTGCTAGATTTAATTTTCCTGATTTTTTTTAACTTTGCAAATGTGCTTCCAGAAAGCTAACAAGCTGCTGCCTCCAAGCCAACCCGCTCCTTACTGTTTTGGAGTTCTTGCAAGGAAAGGGAGTGTGCTGTGCCAATATCATTATACTTCAGGGCCAGAATCATTTTATTTTAAGCCAGTTTCCTTTACAGTACTTTTTATTCAGATTCTACTAAAATGCTGCTTGCACAATATTATATTTTGCTGAAATGAAGACTCACAACTTCACTAATCTTACAATTAAGTTTTTTCCCCTCCTTCTTATTTATGATTAACTGATAATATATTACTTTCCCTAAAGATGCTGATATTTCCAACTTTTTTTCCCCAATCATTCTTCTTATAAACAGCTATGTGGGACTAAGCATCTTTTTCAGTCTGTACATTAAGTCTTAACATGTTGTTCTTTTGGTCTCAACTTCTAACCCACCGAGCTGTATTGGCATGGAAAGAGTAGTGCCATTAATGTAATGAAATGGCAGAAAGCAGCAGTTTCAAAAACTGAGGTATTTTCTCATAGCAAATGGCTTTCTAGGTCCCACATTCTGCAAGTTCAGAACGAACAGGTACTTTCTCATATTTAGATTAGGCAGAATAGCAGCAAAGAGTTTCGCTGCTTTTGGCATCCTTCAATTAACTAAGATCTGATGCTTATTAATTATTATTTGTATTATCATAGTGCTTAGGAGTCCCAATCATGGACCAAAACGCTCTCCCTCTCCCCCGATCTATGTACTTCCTGTGCTGAAAAACTAGGTTTTTGTTAGAATTAAAGTTTAAAATTTCCCATAATAAAGGCCTTTTAACTAGCCAACAGGATGTAATCTATGCCAGAAAGAAATGAGGTAAGAAACTTCTGTCTCCTAACTCCACAGGCAAGAATGAATGGGATCAGTTTGGCACTTCCCATCAACAAATTTTCAAAGTGGGATAGGCAAAGCTGCTGTAGCTATCCAGATCCCACAGCAGATACTTTCCCAATTTATTTTTTTTAAACAAGAAAGCAGCCAATTATGAGGAACTGTGGGAGTCCCAAACAACTATAGTAGGGATAGTTGGCTTGGAAATGGCCTACTGAATTGTTACACAGAGAATGCAACTTTCAAACAGTCACATTTACTGAAGCAAAGCCAACCAGACTGTAACAGGTCACATGCAAGAAGATATCTGTGCTGCACAGTTTTCCTACTGTAGACTCACCTATCTCAGATGAAAAGACCAAAGTTGCCTTTGTAAAGTGAGCTGCAGCGAAGACTAAAGAGGATAAATTACTAATTTTATAGGCTTTTAAAGAGTGTTTCATCTGGCTTTCTCACATCTGGAAGCCAGATAGCCTTCCTTTGCCTTTCAAAGGAAGGGATTTAGAAGCCTAAGGTCTTATATTCTATCCAAACTGAACTTTAGAACTATATGCACATGCAGATTGTACTATATCCTTTCCTTTCTTTGCATAAGATTATGGCCAATGTTTGGCAAAACAATGTCCTGATTAAGATTAAATGAGGCCAAAAGTTTGGGAAGAAAAGTGAGGCAAATACATAGGACCATTTTATTTCCATAGGAAACCACGAAGAAAGAATGGCTAAACCCACTACGAAGCCACCTTCCAGAAAAAGGAGAAAATATATGAAAGGGAATAAAAGAGAAAAAGACAGAGGAACTGAAGGACTAAATTCAAGCTCCAGGGAAGTACAGACAAAATCTTCAACGAGAAGAAGGGTAGAACAGTAGGGCAAAGAGCTGGGAGCCCATAGAAAAGTCTCCTGTCCATCTTCCTACAGAGAATAGAGGCCTGAACCTTAAGGGAAATGAAAAGAACCACCCCAAGAAACACACACAGAACAAAATGGATGTGAGATATCTTAGGAGACAGTTTCCTCACAGCACACCTTTGAGAAAAACACTCCCTCACACACAAGTATGCTATCGAGGAAGATTTCTTTCTGGATGCTAATAGGATCTTCCTAAGTCTCTTGATAATGTCAAGCTCTTTCAGCATATTCCTTTCACGTGCCAGGCCAACAGTGAAAATGGATTTGGGTTCAGATGTATCTGTACAAAGGGGCCTTAGAATAGCAGATCCTTCTGATGAGGAAGGAGAAATGTGATTTTCAGACATTCTTAGAAGGTCTGCATAGCGTATCTCAGCTCTTTAAAGCAGGTTCAGGGCCATGAAGATTACAGTTGCCCAAGTCTATTTTTATTAGAACTCTCAAAATGAGGGGGAGAAATGGAAGGCAGATGCCAGACTGAATTTCCTACGGATGGAACTATTGCCCAGAGGTCTGGATTCCTGCTGCAAAACTTGCACATCATCCTGTTGTGTCTTATGGTGTGAATAAACCTATCTGTTGAAAGTCCAATCAAGCCAGCACATACTAAAATGCATTTTCTTTGAGGTTCCATTCCCCTGAGTTAATTTTTTATTGCTGTAGCTAGTCCACTTGTACTGTATGTTCCCCTTCCCTAGCACATGCAGAGCCCTGATAGATTTTTGATTTTTTTTCAAAGATGAAAAGCAGAAGAGTTTTCTTTTAGAAGCAGTTGAATTCTGGAATCTCCTACAAATTTTATTAGCTGTGTTACCTATCATAAGGCGGTAACGCTGGCTTCCAGAAAGACAGAAGAGGATTTAGTAAAGGTTGGCACTGAAAGATCTGCTGAAGGAAGAGTTAATGAAAGGTCCTGAATTTCTCTATCCTATTTGAAATATTTGCCCATTGACTGGCCTATAGAAAGCTTAATATTTGGGAATTCCCAGCAAACTTACATATATTTTGTTTTTATATCACAAAAGAGGAAACAGGCAAGATTTGTTTTTCCCCTTCGGCTTCATCCAGAAAAATTCAGAGAGAAGATTTCTCTTCTTTTACTATTGTAAATTGTTCATTAAAGTGTCATGTCTACTTCATTAGAATTTTCCATTCTCTAAAGAAGCCCTCTTTGAGGAATCTGGGAACTCCATTTCAGGCTCCAAAGACAGCATCTTCTATCTCCTATACCCAAGGTGATAGCAAGTTGAAGGGAAGTAGAAAATTTTAGCTTAGAGAAAGGGAATGATACAAGGAAGGAGGATCTTCTTGGTTGGGGTCCAGATTGAAAAGCTTCTTAGTTGAGGATCTTCCCTTATGTGACCTGTGTTCCAGCAAACGTCTTGTTCAAGCAAGTAAGCGCTTCTAAGTCTAGGATTTCTTTCTTACTTTGTGGTAGTCTGGCAATGAGAAAGGAGTGAAGCCCACTGGAGTAAGATCTCAGAACTGGGAAAGTCCAACTGCTGAGAATCCCCTATCCTACTAACTACATTCCTCAGAGAAGTCTGAGAGCATAGGCTACAGTTTTGGTGTACCGCTAGATGCCTTCACCAAGCGGGCCTCGGGCTGCATCATGGGTAGTGTAGAAGTTGTCTGCCAGCATAGACTGTAAAGTGCCACTGTAACCAGTCTATCTTCTGCCCTTCCTTTTCTGCTTCTCAGAGGTCATGCTGACAAGAGTAATGTACTGATTAACTACGGCAGCCAGAAACAGGAAGGGGAAGACGTGAGGAAACCAACAGAGATAACATCCCAAATCAAAGGGCAGAAGTTGCAAAATGCTGCCCCTTCCCACAAAGGTGGGGGAAAAATTGAGGATTTGACAGCAGAAATGGGAAGAGCTTGGCAAGTCAAAAAAGCACCAAAATGAGAACTTCCCAGGCCTGGTAAGTTTTACCAGCATAGCTATGTTTGTTAGGAGTGTGAAGAAAAAAACATTCACCCAAACCAAAATAACCACAGTGACAAAAGCCCGTGTAGATGCAATTCTACTAGCAAAAAAATCCTATTGTCACTACAGCTTTTTCCATTCGGGAAACTGGTTTAAGAAAAGTAATTCTTGACAGGATAAGCTATGTTTCCACTAGAAGGGTTATCCAGGATAGTTATACAGGTATATCTATACCAGCAAACCATTTTAAGTGTACACAAGGCCTCACTGACTGTCTTGCCTCACTGCATATGAGCTACCCATTTACTCTGTGCTGCGGGAACCAGGACCCAGAAATCACTAATTTCTTTTAGAAAATGCAATGAAATATTATTGCATTATAAATTATAAAACCATTGTGTGTGTGATTTCAAGATAATAAAACTAGAGAGGAAATATACATTTGTGTAAATTTTTAAAAAAATTTTAAAAAATTTTTGCACCCAAACTGAGTTTAATGGGAATGATGGGCACATAAGGAATGTAGAATTATATCCTCTCCATTTTTTTATTTGTATTTTACATTTTTCATTCAATTTAATGCTAGATAAAGACGTCATATTGCTCTGTAATTGTACCTCAATACTGAATCAAGCAGAGCACTTCTACAGTTTAGAGAACAATATAACTGCTCATGACCTCACTCCCCAAAGACAACCAACCGACTGAGAGAAGGCAAAAAATATCATCTGGGTTGATTTGAGTCAACAACTAAAGGTGAAAGATTAGCCCACTGACAATTTTCTGATTTATCCTCTTTCATCAATAAAGATTGCATTTTCAAGAAATCAGACATATTCTAACAATTAACAATTTGTTGATATCTTTTCAATGACTAAGCAAAATGTTTTGTGAAATTAGAAAATTACATTTTGAAGTTTCTCTGTGCTATATACACCCAAATTACATGCACTATTTTGGACAAATCGTTATTCAAAATATAAACAGGATTCGACTGGCACCTTCATTATAAATCCAGATTTTCAGGTTTAGATATCTTGGCTCTTTTAAGCTTTCGTGGGTGAAGTCTGGCATACAGTTGCTGACCAGATGTAGATTTCAAATGTTTTTAGTAGAAGTACTTTTCACATTCTAAAAAATAATTAACCACCTTCCCACCTCCACTCCCCTTCCCCCAAACAAATTTGGAATAGGCTTCAGAATCAGTAAGAGTAAAAATAAGTTGTTTTTTTTTGAAGTGCTCAATCCCAAAGACATCCAAGCGCAGAACAAAAACAGACAGACAATTTTCAAAGGCAACAGTCCTAAGTGAAAAGTAAAATTGCCAATCTAGCATAAAAATGCTTAAGAAAAAACAATATATTAATTCAAAAACAATACATAAGCTCAATAAACACCAACTGAAAGGAAAACAAGCTCTGGCTAGATAAATGGGTTAGGCAGGAGCAGTAATGATAGAGAACAGAGATTGTAAGTGTATCCTCCCTCACTAGTTTAGTTAATGTACTAGTAGCAATCTTGTTCAGTGCTCTTATTTAGACCCAATGCTGTCCATTTCTATAAAAAGTGGAATATATTCTAATATTATGTTATAATATTTTACCAATATCGTTCAGGTGTACGTACTTAACTGTCCAAACTTTACCCCATATTGAGATAGTCAGCTTCAAGGTTGTGAAGAGATAGGGATATATTTTGTACATTAACTTACTCCCAGTTAGCTCATGGTGAAGGTGCTTGGACACTAATCTTCTCCAAGATGTCTGGACATTCCCAAATGTAGAAAGCATTTCCACCTAGAGATATCAAGGATGGATATGCTTGCAAATTTTTGCTGGAATAAAATGGATGTAGTGCTGCAAGAATTAGAGCCTGTGGTTTCTCCTTAGGAAAAACAGATAATTTCTCAACTCCATTTTGAGTATGGCTCTGACAAAAGTCTTGTGATGAGGACATGGTGACTTTGAAATTTAGGAAGAATCCATTAATGTTTTAGAAAACGTTCAATTTGAGTTATGTCAGAGTTTTTTTGTGGGAGGACCCATAGAGTAACTCATTCCAAAAAGACCATCTAGAAAAGCACAATTTATATCATAGGGTGACCCTGTATGGTTCTATCTTTCAAAAAAAAAAAAAAAAGATCCTGAATGGAAAGGGAAGTAGCAGGGTCTGTGAGGGTACATCTACAGCATGAAATTATATTCAATTTACAGAAGTCATTTTTTCTGAACAGATTGTATACATTCGATTGTGTGTCCCCCCACTAAACACACTAAGCCAGCAGAGTGCGTTCACAGTACCGAGGCTACTACTGACTCTCGGAGCAGTGTACTGTGGGTAGCTATCCCACAGTTCCCGCAGTTTCTGACGCCCATTGGAATTCTGGGTTTAGCTCCCACTGCATGAAGGGGCAAAAACATTCCTGCAGGTTTTCCTGGGTGCGTCTCGTCAGTCACCCCTCCCTCCTTGAAAGGAACGGCAGACAATCATTTTGTGCCTTTTTTCCATGCAAACGCCATACTGCTTTCAGCAGACGGTGCAGTACAACTGCTAACTGTCGTCATTCATCCACCACTTCTGCTGCAACTCTGCTCTCCTGGTGCCACGAATCCACTTTGCAGGACCTCTTGTCCTTCTGAATAAATATCTATTCTCATGGCATCCACCGCTACCGCTGCCACTCTGCTCTCACCTCGATAGTGAATTTCTCCATATTGTCTGTCAATATGAATTTCTCCATATTGTCTTTTCCTGTGTACCTGGCGAGTGCATCAGAGTTGAGAGTGCTGTCCAGAACAGTCACAATGGAGCATTTTGGGATAGCTCCCGAGGCCAATACGGTCGAATTGCGTTCACAGTAACTCAAATTCGGAACAGCAATGCCAATTTTGCCGCTGCTCCCCTTGCTGAGGTGCAGTATAGAACCGGTTTAAAGAGCCCTTTAAGTCGACAAAACCGCGTTGGTGGATGGATTCAGTTTTAATTCGAATTAACTCGGCTAATTCCGAAATGCATACTATAGACCAGGCCTGAGAGTCTCTGCACAGTTTGCAAGTTTAAGAGGGACTCCTGTCACTGAACCATTCTGAAATATTTTTTAAAACCTTAAAGAAATCCTCAGAATGTTGCTGAACTGCTCCTTGATGTTGTCAAGGTGCCCCGTGTATGGCTTCAAAAGCCTCGGCATTAGGGGGTAGGCAGGATCTCCCAGGATCACAATGGGAATTTCGACTTCCCCTACGGTGATCCTCTGATCTGGGAAGAAAGTCCTACTTGCACTTTTCTGCAAAGGCCAGTGTTCCGAAAGATGCCTCCATCATGCACCTTTCTGGACCAGCCTGTGTTAATGTCCGTGAAACGCCCACGGTAATCCACAAGCGCCAGAGAACCATAGAGAAATACACCTTACAATTAATGTACTCAGTGCCTAGGTAGTCTGGTGCCAGTATTGGAATGTGTGTGCCATCTAGCAATCCTCCGCAGTTAGGAAAGCCCATTTGTGCAAAGCCATCTACAATGTCATGCATGTTGCCCACGATCTTTCAGCGCAGGATGCAATGCATGGCCCTGTACACTTCCCTCAACACAGGTGCAACCATTGACTTTCCCCCTTCGAACTGGTTAGCAACAAACGGTAGCAGTCCAGAGTAGCCAGCTTCCACAGTGCAGAAGCTTTGCAGTCAGCTCACAAAGGAGGTTCCATGTGTAGGAAGTGAAATGGAAGAAAGCAAAAGGGTGGTTGTGGGAGAAGGGGACGAACAGCCATTGAAACTGGCATCTGTGCGTAGCAAAGGGGATGGTGAGCTATGTGATAGAAGATAAAGTTGGATAAGTAAAGAAGAGACGAGTTAAAAAGGAGAAGGCATTGGACAGATTAAATGACTAGGCTGACATGACCAGGCACTCTTTTTTACATTAAAGATAAGGTGATATACTATACGTGGTCAAAATTTATCACACAAAACTTATTTAGCAATAAATTTTATATAAATATTTCTTCTGCAAGATGCCCAGAATTCCCTCATTTGCTGCAAGTATCTCTTTGCTGTACAAAAAAAAGTGTGTTACTCTTTACTTTGCATGTCATGTATGTATGTAATGGAGACACAAACCTTGAAGTGATGTTGCTATAAGCAACACTGAGAAGCTTGGAAGAGAGTGAAACAAGAGTTAAACAGAGAAAGGGGTAAAAATTAGGAGAATTTAAGAAATTAAAGATTATGAAAATACACTTTAGACTCTACTTATTACAATGCATATTCTTCTTTATATTTGATTTAACTTTAATGTGGCCCACAATTAATAAAATCTGGTTAGTACTGGATTACTGCATCCTGCTTGAGAACAGAGATAATGTGAATATTAAGCAGATAGCCCTCAAAAGCACAGGCATGTATAAAGGCCATAATAAAAAATAATTCCTGAAGAGAAGTAATGATACAAAACAACTCAGATCCATTTAAACAAAGCACTCAGCTTTTCTATGTGGTAGACAGACATTTTTGTCTCTAAAAGAAAAATGCTGTCCCTTTTAAATCATGTTTTATCTTTTATTTTTCAGTGTTTTAAAAGCAACAGTAATAAAGAAATTGGTGTTTTCAGTTTTATGAACAGTTGTAAACTAACAACAGCCCATTTGCCAAGTCACATAAACATTCCAAGTATTGAGAAATCTAAGTCAGACATCCCAAAATGTAATGAATAAATACTCCCCGCTAACAAATGAGCTAGTCAGATGAATTAAAATAATTGGTTAGCCACTTTGCAGCCTCAGACCAAGAGACAAACTATGTCCAGTATCCAAATGATGTTTTTCAAGTGTCAGACGTACAGAATTCGGTACAGAACTTCCAAAGCACTTGTCTAGCTGAAAAGATCAGTGACCCTGAGGAAAAAAAATGAGGACCAAAAACAAACCCATCCTAGCATTCCCAGCAGAAATTTTGTTAACACACTGATGACTAATGGATCAACATGGAATGTATCTGACTAATGCATTCCTTAGCATTATGTATAATTCACAAGAGAATAGAACTAGAAACAAAACAGAAGTTAGCAAGCTAAAAAATATTTAGCAAAAATGGAAAATTTAATTTGAGCTTTAACACACTACAACAGAAGTGAGAAGAATGGCTGATGTTAATCACTGAGCAAGAATAAGACTGGAACCCTGTGCAATAGGCATATCTGTCTGACAAGGGAGGCACACTAATATGACTATTATATCAGAGTTAGAAGTATCACAAGTACCCCACCAAAGTTCATTTCTAAGTACAAGGCTTTGGTATTAAACACTAATTTTTAATACTCAGTAATATTTCACGTTTGTGGTACTTGGCTATGGTATGTATTTTTTCTTCCACACTACCACCACTGTGAAACAAGGTATTATCCATCTAATGTGCTGATTTTATTCTCTCTCCTCCCCAAAGCATGCTTCTGTCTTTACTGCAGCACTGTTTCATTACAAGGATAAAGTTTTCAGAGTCTTGCCTCACACGATGGTGCCACAATACACTCCCAGTTGGTTTCCACCCTTGCTGCTATTAATACAGACTAATGCCAAAGCCCAACCCAGTTATACCTCATTCTCTGCCACGAAATAAACTCTGCCAAAGCTCAAATAATGTTTTGGAGGCAAAGCAAAGATTTACCCCTTTGCTGAAAGAAGCAAATCTTTGAGAATTATCTGGTGCTAAATAGAAGCAACTGATTTTTTAAAAAGCAACGTTTTTTTTCAGGTATGCAGTGTAGAACATTTTAAATGATTATATATGGGGAATATGTTGTCTTATCTTGAGTAAAACATTTTTAAATTAATGATATAGTTGACTCCATAATTATGGTTTTAAAGTGAAGAAAGTGTGTACATACCCATATGACAGTGAAATAAAAGATTTTTTTAAAATCTGCATTGTTAGCATATTCCTAAATTTCTACTGTTGAGACATTCTCAAAAGTCAAGTCTCTCTCTAGCACATAATGATCACAAAAACACTGCAGCTATACTCACATGCAAGGCAGAAGGATCTGGCAGGAATTCAGCATCCTCTCCAAAGATAAAATCTGGTGGCAGTTCTGGGTAGTGGGCATTGAAAATTATATCCCCTGAAATAAAAATAAGTGAAAAGCACTATTTATTTCCACTTCAAATCCCCAAATTCCTAAGTATTGCAGAAGAAAAATTCAATAAGTCCATTTTCAATTAACAGACATCATGGGCAAAACACAACTATGAGATATACTGGATTACAAAGATAATTCTTGAAGGCACTGCATCTTCCTGTGCAAGAACAGAAAACACGGGACAAATTATTGCTTTGTTTCTCACTGCCTGTCCCACAAGGGAACACCTTGAAGCACTGATATAATTAGAAAAGCAACCATATAAAAATAGCACCTTCCTGAAAGCAGCACATCTGGGATATTAAGTAATTAAAAACTAATACCCAGCATATCCATTTTATGTATTTTTGTGAGTCATATCTATTTATTAAGGAAAACCTTTTGATTTGCTATTGATTTTATAAGGAAGGCACTCAGGTACTATGGTGATGGGTGTGTGGCAGTATAAAACCCTAAACAGACATACAGAAAGCCAAATTTTCAATGTAGTGAATACTGGGAGACCAAACAGGAATCACAAAACTGCTAGGTAAGTTCCATTTGCAGAATCCCTATTACTGAAGATGACATAAGATATAGAACACAGGTTAATTGTGGGACCTAGGTTTTCAGTGCTGACAGCTGTGGAGAAAAAAATTGTCACTGGAATTGACTACACAGTATTCAAATATCAGGGAAATAAAATATGAACACCTAGGTATCCTTTTTACAACATTTTCTACATTTAATAACCATATTTCAAAAAGAAAACTTTTCATTTTGTTTACATGGCACAAAACACACTCATTACACATGAACAGAGAACTACAAAATAAACCTTTTTAAATGCATTACATAATCCTGAGTTTACTGATAGGTTTTAGGCATCCTGTTAAATGACACCAACAGCCCCATGCATTAGGCTACTTTAATGCTGGTTTTGATAAGAAAAAAATCTTTATACAGTAGAAGTCACTTAATAGACCCAGGCCTCTCAAATTTCATTTAAGCAGCCTTCTTGATTAAGGTGAGTGAGTAAGCTCTGTGGGGATTAAGGGAGGTACGGAGCTTCTAAGCTCTATAGAAGTCTCCGTGGACCTTACTATCTGTATTCACTGAGACACAGACTGTTGTCAGTTTGGATATTAAACAAATAGTGCCATGGATTTGGAATGGTCTTATCATCCTATTACACAGTATTTTTTTCCCCAGCAAACAATATGTGGGAGAGGATGTAATAGATCAACTGGAATCATCTCAACTACCCACATCCTAAGTGGAAAAGAATATAATGGATATATTAAAGATCTAGGCTATGTGTTATTTTTAATTAGTATTAATGCCATCTTTAATTAAATAAGAATATTAATTCGGTCACAATCTCTGACACTGAGTTCCCATCTTACATATCACAAAATATGTAACAAAACTACTTAGCAAGATTACAACTGCTTACAGTAGGTCAAAAAATTCTAGTTTGTACTATAAAAACTTAAATGTCAAATAAAATTCAGAGTTTACATGGATCAAGATGTGATTGTTATCATGTAAAGTTTCAGAGAACTACACTCAGCTAAACAGGAGGAACTGGCTTAGAAAGAAACTGCATTCAGTACTTCTTCCTTGCTTCTGAACTACTCCATTCTCCGTTTGAAGAGATATAATAGGCAGTAGCTCCACAAGCTCTGCATGTAAAATAGATTTTTGGGACAGCAGGCATGAAAAGAAAGAAGCCAACAGCTAAAACCTATTGTTATGTACTATCACCTGTGTAAAATCCAATTAGCACAGTAAAACTGAAGACAGGAAAGTAGTATATAAAATTCTGTTCACGCAGAGACAAAACCTCTAGGTGGTTTTTAGCTTTCAAAAATGTGTGTATTAATTTAGTGCTGATGAAAAATACTGGATGAACAGCCAGCAGCCTGATGTCCCCTATTCATTCATGGGACAGGTAGAGGATGGGAAATGTGGAGGATCTGTAACAGCTCAAGTTCTACAAATATGTCTCAATGTTCATTGAAAGGCACCACCTCCAGAAGCAGTGTGGTCCAGTGGATAGGATAGGGTGATGAAAAGACCCAGGTTCTGTTCCTAGTTCTGATGCTGTCCTGTTGGATGATCTTGGTTGAATCACCTGCATTCTCTCTGCTGCACTTTCCCTCATTCGTAAAATGGGGATAATGACACTAACGTCCTTTGTAAAGCCCTACGAGTTCTACAGATAAAAATGGTACGTAAGTGCTAAATATTATTATTATAGGGATGAGGGCAGCTCACTCAAATGGGCTTCATTCCTAGGTCTCCCTGCAAACTAGTGTGCAACTCACGTTGTTCTTTATTAAAGTAAATTCTCACGCACTGGAAACTGAAGTGGAAACCATCAGATTCATTTCATGTAAGTCACCAAATCACCATCACATGGAAACAAATTTCGTTCACACCGTTCCTAGGGATCTGAAACACTGACCTAAAGCTGAAAGTTTCTGTAGTTTCTGATCAGCCACCTGAACTACCCAATCAATCCACTAACAATTTCTACACTTTTTTTTGTTCAATGGTGTTTCAAACATAATGATGATCTATAATCTATGCTGCATTGGAATTTGATAGGGAACGTATCTGAAAACAGCTACATTGGTTGAAATAATTTTATGCCCATTAAGTTGGAACAGAAAGTTGAAATTTCCCACAAAAGAGCATTTTGTTTTCAGCAGGTGGAAGTGTTTTGTTTCAACTATTGTAATATAGTAGCCATATTTAACAAAGAGCTCTGATAATTTTTCATCAAAAATTTAATTATGTCAATAAGTTTCTACAAATGTTTTTGACTAGGGCTGTCAATCAATCAATCAATCACAGTTACCTCAAACTCAGTGTGCCAAAAACAGACTGAATCAGTGTGTCAAAGACCACAGAGAATAGATTTTTCAGTTGCTCATGGTAAAGTCTGAGTAACAAGAAAGAGAAACTGGAAATTCTTAAAAAATTGATATATTGGCATTACTGACTTGGTGGGACAATCTGCATGACTGGAACGTTAAAGATCACTGATTAAAATAAATTACAGTGTCTTTAATGTAGGTGGCCAACTCTCACCACCGGCCCCTGTATCCTGCCGAAACAGGTTATTGGTAACTCAGAAAAACAGGATTTGAAAGTTTGCAGATCAGTGTGCTAAGAAATCCCTGGAGGGGATATTGGTGATGTCTGTAACAGACTGCCAAATCAAGCCAGAAAACAGGATGAGTTACTACCTCAGCACTGTCTAAGAAGTCTGAAAAGAAAAATTGTGTTGTTATGGAGGATTTCAGTTTGGAAGACATGCTAGATGCCACATGCAGTCATCATTAGAGTTTCTAAAAATTATAGATAATTTAGCACAAAAGATATAGTGTCCAACATGAGGTGACTCTATTTTGGACCTTATTATGATGGATAAAGATGAATTAATCACTGGACAAGAAGCTGATGGTTGCCTAGAAACCAATTACTATGACCTGATTATATTCAATATGGACAACCAGTAACACGTATACTTTGCATTTCAAAAGGGCTGATTTCCCAAAGCTGAGGAAAATTATGAGTAAAATTAACTGGGAGGAAAAATTTAGACAGAAAAATATGAATGAAAATTTGGAGCTCTTTAAGAAGAATTTATTAGATGGCCAAAAAGTTACAATACAACAATCAAGAAGGGGAGGGAGATAGATATATTAGTAACAAAATAAATCCTAAGAATGCATAGGCCTATTATTACATGGAGACTGTAAAAATATTTTAAAATATGCAGAAAAGGCAGAAGTGTTCAATAAATACTTCTGTTTTGTATATCAAAAAAAAAAAAGAGGAGGATGATGTGCTTGCATCACATGAGGCTGATGAATAACTGAGTCCACTGGAACCGAGGAGGATGTTAAACATCATCTACTAGAGATATACATATTTAAATCAAAGGCCTGGATAACGTGCATCCAAGAATCTCTGGCCAACTGATGATAATATTTAATAGATCTTGGAATACTGGGAAAATTTCAGAAGACAGGAAGAGTGCTACTTTTGTGCCAGTATTTAAAAAGGCACACCGGACGACTTGAGAAACTACAGACCAATCAGATTTTAATCCTGAGTAAAATAATAGGAAAAACTATATAAGATTCAACTGATAAAGATTTAAAGGCTAGGAATACAGTTAATGCCAATCAACATGATTTTATAGAAAAGAGATCTTGTCAAGAAAACCTCATTTCATTCTTTAAGGAGATTACAAGTTTGGTTGATATAGGTAACTGCATAGATGGAATATATTTAGACTGTGGTAAGGCATTTGACTTTGTACCACACAATATTCTGATTTTAAAATGAGCAATATACGTTATTAATAAAGCACACAAATGTATTAAGAACTGGTTAACTGACAGATGTCAAAAAATAGTTGTCAATGGGAAATCATCACTGAGGAGAGGTATTTCTAGTGGGGTTCTTCAGATACTAGGCTTGATGCTCTTCACATTTTCTATCAACAATCTATAAATAAATACACTGCTGATAAAATCTGTGAATCACAAAGATTGGCAGAGTAGTAAATAATGAAGAGCAGTCATATGGAGAGATTTGGACCACTTTGTAAGCTGGGACCATTCAAACAAAACATGCCAAATATAGACACCAAAAAGTTATACACCTAGGAACAAGTAATGCAGGCTATAACATCAGACTGGGAGACTGTATCCTGGAAAGCAGTGACTCAGAAGAGGATCTAGTGGTCATAGTAGACAAGCAACTTCATGAGCTTCTAGTGCGATGCTTTGGCAAAAATGGCTACTGGGATCTTTGGATATATATATATACAGGGGAGGAGTGAGACGATTTTTCCCCGTATACAGCAATAGCAAGAGTGATACTCAAATCCTGCATCCAGTTCCGGTTTCCACATTTTAAAAGGACATTGAAATATTGTAGAGGCTGCAAAAAAGAGCCAAAAACGTTATTCAAGGGCTGGAAAAAATGTCTTACAGTGAGATTTTTTAAGAGCTCAATCTGTTTAGCTGATCAAAAACAAAATTGAGAGGTGACTTGATTATCATGTGCAAGCACCTTAATGAGTAGAAAATACTGGGTACTAAGGCCTCTTTGATCTAGCAAAGAATGGCATAACAAAAACCTATGGCTGGAAGTGGAAGCCAAACAAATTCAAGCTACAAATTAGGCACAAATGTTTAGCAGAGATGGTGATTTGCCAAATTACCAAGAACAGTGGTGGGTTCTCCCAGTCTCGATGGCTTTAAATCAGGACAGTATGCTGTTGTGGAAGATATGCTTTAGCTAAACACAAATTAGGTTTTACTCAAACACAAGTTATTGGGTTCAATACAATAACTGAATGAAATTTAATGGCTGTGATTTACAGCAGATCAGACCAGATGATCTAATGTCTATTCTGGCCTTAAACTCTACAAATCTTGCTATTAAGAAAAACGATATCACAATTAATTACGGTAGTAACTTGATATAATACATGTAAGAAATTTGTACATGCTTTATTGTTTAAACATGTTATTTTTTGTGGGATTTGTAAAGTAGAAGGACAAATCTTCAGATAAACCATCTTCCTAATGAGTAAGCTGTATTCATACTCTATTGGAATGCTAGAACATCACCCAGCCCAAGTAAGCAAAACGCTGTTTTACACAACCAATCTTCAGCACTTCTAAATCAGAAGCAAACAAGAGAAACTAAAGAGAAAGAGAGCATATATACAAACTCTCTGTGTTTTTGCAGCTTGTGTAGTTCTGGGGATTGGTGGTGGACACAGAACCTTTCATACCTAGGATCCCAATTCTGCACTGAGAAACACTCGTGAATCTCTGTGCCCACATTATGTTCAGTGCAGGATTCAGCCCAAATAGGTAGTAACTGAACCCTGTTATTATCAGACAGTGGTTTGTTACTCTTCATGAAATGGAATGGTTGTTCTCACACCATTTCGTAACAGATAAGGATCACAAAAATACCTATCATCATTGTTGGCTGTCTGCACAAAGGTCAAGAAGTGAATGAACTTAAGTGACAGATTCCCACCAACCCCTTCGTACATGGGCCTCCTTTAGATCAGGATTTATTTAAAGGAGGGGATCAACATGCAGGGGAAGCTTGCATTTCCACTGCCTGTAATTTACTTGTCCTGTGGAGAAACTGAGGATTTCAGTCTTCAGACTGTCACTCAGGCCCCCTTTTCCCCATATCAAATTCACTCAAAATAAAACTAAAATACAGCACCTTGCAGGTGTTGAAGTGAAACTGTAAAAGGAGAAGCACTGTTTGCAATACTTTTTAAACTGTTTCACTTCCATGAACCTCATTTATAACTCATACTTGTGTACAAATATTTAAACTGTGATTTTGGCCACGGTAGGGAGTATGCAAAATAGCACAGTATTGTTCAACAGATCTTCTCTCTCTTTATATTAAAAGTTATACTACTTACTTTAAAATCACATACCCAATACAGGTATATGAGAACGAGCTTGCCTTAGGCAGATTAGAATCAATAGAGCTAAAGTTTTGATTTCAGAACTTTTATTACTAACAATGGTGAACAAGCCAAAAAGAACACAGCTTGACTGACCATTAAGAAAACATGGTTTTACAATAACTCTTCACTTAATGTTGTAGCTATGTTTCTGAAAAAATGCGACTTTAAGTGAAAGAATGTTAAGCGAATCCAATTTCCCCATAGGGATGAATATAAAAAGTGGGGGTTAGGTTCCAGGGGAAAAATTTTTTTTTGCCATACAGTACAGTACTATAGTTGGGAGGTTCCCCCACCTTACCTCAGATAGGCCCAACCCACTGGCACTGCACACAATGAGGCAGGCAAGGAGGCTGAAGGTGCTGTTGGCTAGGAGAAGCACACCGCACAGCAGCAGTGGCAGCTTCCCCGACTCTGCAAGCACCAGAGGCGGGGGGCTCAATCCTTAGCCCACTCACTCCATCCCTTCCCCCAAGCCCCACCTTTAACCTGACTCTCCTCCCCACCGCCACTCTTCCCCCTTTACTCTGCACATCATATCCTCGCTCCTCCTCCCTCCCTTCCCTCCCTCCTACCCCCAGCAATCAGCTGGTTTGTGACATTCAGGAGGCGGGAGGGGTGGGGGGAGTGAGGACACGGCGTGTAGGCTCCTCCTCCCTCCCCTGCCTCCAGCAAGCCAGCTGATTGATGGGCAGGAGGCAGGTGAGGTAGGCGGGAGGCACGCTGCGTCCTCACTACTTCCCTCTCCCTCCTGCCTGCAGCAATCAGCTGGTTTGTGGGGTACAGGAGGGAGGCGGGAGGAGCAAAAACTAGGTGCGCAGCCTCCCGCCTCCCTCCCCTGCCTCCTGTCCGCAGCAATCAGCTGATTTGTGGAGTAAGGGGGGGAGGAGCAAAGGCTAGGTGCACAGCCTCCCTCCTCCCTCCCCTGCCTCCTGTCTGCAGCAATCAACTGATTTGTGGCGTTCAGGAGGCAGGGGAGGGAGGGAGAACCTGAACACTGAGTCCTCTCTCCTCCCCCCTACCTCTTGCCTCCTGAACGAAGCAAGCCAGCTGACTGCCGTGGGCAGGAGATGGGAGGAGAAAGGGGAAGGCACTGATCCATGGAGTCTGAGGGCAGGTGGGAGGTGCTGTGGTGGGGCGGTATGTAGGGATGTTGCCTACTGTGGACAAAGCAGGCAGCCAAATGATGTTATAGCAAAGCATTCCACAACTTTAAATGGAGCATGTTCTGTAATTGAGCAGGGACATAAGATCTAAACAACGTTAAGTGAGAAGACATTAAATGGGGAGTTACTGTATTTGTACAGTGAGTAAATTTGATACGGACATCACTGAGATACAAAAAAATCATTGTGTGCCCCTCCGTGTCACTGATTAGAATGTAACTGCACTTCACTGTATATAAACACAATATAAAATCAACTTCACCTTTTATATAAGGTGCTTGAAAACCCTTTGCAGAGTTAAATTAATATATCTGTTGCAAAGTTAAAATAAAGAGAAGAGATAGAAAAAATTAAGAGGGTATCTGCATTGAAAAAATATGTATTTTCAGCTGAGATATGAAGATAGGAGAACAGCTGATGAGGAAGAGAAATAAGATATATCAACACTGTTCTAGATGGCAAGAGCTGCTGTTGCAAAACATATAGTTAAGATTATGTGAAGGAAGAGAAATAGAGCCAGTGCCGGAGAAGCAGAGGAGGGACAGTAATAAGATACAAGAGACAGACTGGAGCAAATATATGTAGAATTTTTAAATAAGGGCAATTTTGTACTGGATCCTGAAGTGAATGGGGATCCAGTGGAGGTTGCTGTATTTGTTTGGAAATGTGAGAAGGTGGGAAGTGTTACTTGGGATCAACGGATCACCAATAATGAGATCCTTGATAGAACTGGCCTACAGTCTATGCCAGTGGTCCCCAAACTTTCCACAGTCATACTCCCCTTTACTCCGGTCCTTCCCCACCCCCCACCACAAACAGGGGTAAGGGGCTGAGGCTGGGGTCAGAGCTAGAGCCAGAAGTGAAGTCGCAGCCAGAGACCAAGGCTGGGGACAGTAACGGAGAGGAAGCCGGGAATGGAACTGGGGTGGAGCAGGGCTAGGTGGTACTCCTTTCCTGTCCCCATGGGGACTGGTCCAGCCTCGTTGCACTCCCCACCCCTAAACATTCCTTTATGACCCCTACGGGGGTGCGCCCCACATTCTGGGGACCACTGGTCTAAGCGGACTATGCTGAAAGTTCACAGGCTTTGTTGGTTGAAACACCAGGAGCGCATGCCTCAATATTGTCTGCCAAAGGTTGTGCTCTATGACCAACTTAACCACCGCCTGCGATGCAGAGGAAGTCCAAAGCACCAATACAGTGACAAGGTAAAGCAAGATCTCAAGAAATTCAGCATTCCCACTGACAACTGGGAAAATCCTTCCCACAATTGCTCAGTTTGGTGAAGCCAGGTTAAGGCTGATGTAGTCACTGCGGAGAGCCATCAGAGAGCGCAGGCTGTGGCTCGCAGGCGAGCCAGGAAGCAGAGTATGCTTCAATCATCATCTGGCGAGTGGGCCAGTATCCACTGTGGGAAGGTTTGCTAATCACGCATCGGGCACTTTCCCTATACCACTGATAAGCAACATTGATGGACCGACTTTGTCATGTCTCCTTTCATCTGTTAAGACGCTGAACGGCCAATGAGAAGATAGACAGCAGATTTCCAAAGATGTTGGTAATTGGGGTGAACATAGACAAGGGAGAAGCAACAGTCAAAGCAAGAGAAGATGAAGGTATAGATGAGGATTTCAGCAGATGTGGAGCAGAGTAATGGTAAGTAGAGTCAGACACTGAAGGAGGTAAGTTGAATGAAGGGGATACACACTGTAGAGATAAATGGGAGGTCCAAGTCTAGGATAGCAAAAAAGGAGATGGAATTGTGTTGAAGGATATTTCTCTTGTTTAAGAAATAATCTGTCTGAAACCTTTGGCTTAAAAAAGGAAAAACGATGCTATATTTTTATGTGTTCAAGGCAGGCTGAAATTGTGGACAGAGAAGCGTCAAAATGCCATCTAAGTCAAGGGCATGCTAAGGATAGCAATGTGGGAGACTGATTGTTTAGAATGGGACAGCGATTATAAACTAGAAATAAGATGAAATAAAGCAAAGAAAAAAATAGGATATTACTGAAAGATTCCCAGTTGTGAGATTTAATAGACAGTGAAAGTGTATCCCCACGTAGAAGAGGCCTGAACTAACTATACAGGAACTAAGAACTCAATGCCTAGTCCAAGCTCAAGCAAAGCATTAACCACCTCTGGTGCAAAATATTCAAAGCTTTATATAAAATACTGGAAAAACATGCTGCAGCCCAATTATGGAAATCTTTCAACTCATACTTTAATTTGAAAAATTACTTTTACGACTGCAGGTAAACAAGAGGATCAAAAGTAAAAATAACTCCAGATAAGCAAATAAATCAGTAAAGAGGCAAAAACGAATTAAGTGGGTTCAAACAGTTTTGCAGAACCAACAAGCAATGAATAACATAGGATCCCACCTTTAAGAAAGAAAACTAGACAAAGAGCCTATTGCACTAGGGAAAAGAACGAATACAGAACAATAACAACATGTCCTGAGGGGAACATTACCGCATAGGCTGGTGGGAGCAGGATAGACTGGGTGACCCACTAGTATTTCCATCACTAATTTCTGTGATTCAATTCAATAAGGAGCGGCGAGACAAAAATCGGACTGAAAAAATTTAGAAAAAGAAAAACTAGTCTTCAGAAGAGACAAAAAATGTTCTTCATGATAAAGGAAGAGAAATGAAGTGGTGAGAGTAGAGAGTAGAGTTTAAATCTGTAAACCACTCACATAAAAACAATGAAAATCAGGAAGAATAAAACAAAAATACTGTAGTTCAAGAGGCCACAGAGAAGAACAGTAGCATCACAAGGGCAACACATTGTTTAATCACCGTTAAATTCCAGATGACAGCACTCAAGAACAAAGAGAGAGGCACAGTGCCTGAAAAAAGAAATGTGAACAGCACAGAAGAAAATTCTATCAGAATTTCTTAACAGCGAAAAGCAGTGAAAGCTTTTGAGTGAATAAAAATCAGAAACTAGAGAAACACAGGATTCAGTGAGGCAAAATTACAATGATCTGGGGACTGATAATTAAAATAGGGCATTAAGAAATACTAGAATTATGGTTATCATTCATAAAGGTAAAACCCAACAAAAATATTAACAAACCTGCTCACAGTGAACATTCTGATACAACACTATTCCCTCGCTCCTTCACAAAGGAGATCAGCAAGACTAGCTGGATTACTGTAGTGTATACTTCTCAAACAATAATTAATTTTTCAGAACAAGAAGTTGTCCTGTACTTGCCATATGTGGTAGCTCAGTTGGTAATTATGGAGACATCAGTTGCAGCTCCACAGTCAAGGCAGAGTTTTGCCCTTGAAGCACGGATTCAATCTCCCTGTCATATGTTATCTGACCCTTTTTGTATCTAATTATGTTAATAATGGGAATAATCACAGACTCTTCAAAATTTCCCATATAGTTGAAACCTTGTGCATAGGCTACATTTAAAGAATTGTTTAGGATTAATCGTCATTTCTCCATTATTCTTCATAAATGAAAGAGGCTGAATAAGTAATGTTCCATTTCAGAGAATTCCGTAAGGAACTGTCCTCTTTCAAAATGGCTGTCATCTATTACTGTCAATGGAACTGAGGTAAAAGATTGCCCTCAGTTCAGCTACCCTTCTCAAATTGCCCTCCAAATCTCCCATTTTTCTCAGTGGAAAGAAGATCGTAGGCTGCCATTAGCTAAGATGGCTAATGCCTTCATTCACTGCTCCTCACAGTGTTTCTCTCCACCTCCTGAGAGGACAAAGAGCCTATCATTATCCCTGGGAGCAACGTGACTTCATTCCCATCAGGAGCAATGGGATGCAGTGGCTATTTTGAAAAAACATCTGAACTGCGGGCACCCAATAGCCTCATGCTCACTGGGAACAATGAGATGTGACAGTCATTTTGAAAGAAGACAATTCTTTCTTCCTTTAAAGGAAAAAGGAAATACCCTAATTAAAAACAGGCATTATACACACAGAATTCAGAGTCAAAAATTAGTCTTTTAATTGAAATAAACATGAAAGTTAATAATGTACTGAGTACAGCAGCCTCTATTTTACCTGATATTTAAGACATTTATTTTATACTAGAACAGGGGCTGGAATTTTACCAAGGGTACTTAGGCAAACCTCCATTTCTGAAAAAATGTTATTTGTGAAAACTGACATAGGGTATTTAACAACCATGCAAAGCAGACAGCACCACGATTTTAAGGTCACAGATGAAAGACCCTATCATATCCAGCTATGAAATTTAATGGAACAACACAGAACACTGGAAGAATGAAGGTTCAGGATGCCCCTGCTCTGACTTTAATACATGATTATAAGGAGGTTAAGCCAGACCTTTAAACCATTAAGGCATCTGCTCTGTCATGATCATAAAAACAGCAAGACAAAATTATTATTTCCCTGCCAGAAGATGATGGACTGTCCATGATTCTTTAAAAGAACATAGTTTCCAAATTACTAATCTTTTATTAAAATACATATGCAATACAGGCAAACTGATTGATATTTACGCCTGATATAATACAAAGTGTTCGCCAGTATAAAAGCCTCTTTTAAATGAAGTAAAACAGAATGGAGATCCCAAGGCCTTATCTGGACTGGTATCAGATAATCTTCCAAAAACACCACAGCAAGCAAAAACTAAAAGCAAAAGTGAACTGAATGTGAAATTTGAAGGACAGAATAAATCTCCATTTGGAATTGAAGAAAATGTATTAAAATGATAGGAAAGGCCATTCTGAACTACTAGCTGCTCAGTGTTACCAAAGCCGTCAAAAACATTACTTTAAGTTGCTGGCTGACATCTACTGAATTTGCTACAAGTACATTTTTCCCCCTTTTTTTCAAGGAGGAAAGCAACAATTGTGAGCTTCCTGATATTATGGAAAACAAGACTGTGACTGTACAGCTGTACTTCCCTAAATAAGTATGCCAACCGCTTTCAACACATTGGGACAAAGTACCAGGGTATCTGCATTGTGGCAGCAGTTATGATTGATAATCTGCACAAACCTGATCTGTTGCAAAGAGGATGTAGCACAAACCACAAAGGAACCAGACACTTCAGCCTATGTTTGGCACGATACCCTGGATATAGGAGATCCTGACCATTTCAGCCTACCTTTTTCTACTGCCAGGTTTTGTAATCTTCCTTTACAGAATTATTCTGCTTTGGAAAGATAACAAACAGATCTGGCAACAGGCTTCAGGGAGTTTTTACAGATTTTTGCTTGCCTACGTGGCATGCTTCCCCCATAGTGGTCACAGACTTATTTATTGAACTCTAAATTATTAACCCTTTCTTATGCCCATTGGCACAAATCTTTATTGTGTGAGCCGTAATATTGTTTTATGCTATGAATGATTCATACACATTTTTAAACTCATAATGCTGAGAAGAATGAACACTTCCATTCATCAATTATTATTAATAATCTGAAAAATCAATTAGTGTGAACAAAACACTTATTTGCATCACTTTCCTTATTCAAATCAGTGTATAGGTTAACAACATGATTACATGCAGGTATTGGCTGTTTTGGTTTTTTAAAATCATGGAAACCGGAAACTTGGTGAATGAAGAAAAGCTGATTTAACGGCATTTCCATCTTGACACCAAAGTTCAATGCACACTCCACAAAAATAAGTAAGAAGGACAGTTCCAGGCACATACTTCCAAACCAAGGCTTACTACCTGTGTTTTCCCATATGCACTTGGTACGCCTACTTCCTTGCACACGGCTCTCTTGTTTATGAAATTTTCCTTCACTGGGAACAACTCGAGTCTTTCTGCACTTAAAAACACTCACTCCTTTTTGTCTCTCAATGAACTGTTTGAAAACAGACCACTGCAGGTGATACATCAGGGAGCTATTATATTCCTACAGAAACTATGGAAACATTCTCAATCCCGCTGTTGCACTGTTAAGATCCTTCAGTGCAACCTGGCAGTGGCCAAAAAGCAAGTCTTTAACATTGTTTTATGGCACTTAATATATGGAAGTAGGTTGTTCTAGGCGTTAAAATGCAATTGAACTTGTCACTGTGGAAGTTGAAGAATTATTTTTTAGCTAAAAATGGAGCTCTCTCTAAACAGAGAGGCTACAGTGTACACAAAAGTAAGGAACGCTAGTGGACGTAGTTGTCCTCTTCATATACTAGGAAAAAATACCACCATGTCCCAAAGTAGTATGTACTGAAAGGGTTATGCTAAATTCATGGTGGAAATATCCACATTTATGATGCTTCAGTGTGTTCTCTGTAATCTCTAGCATTTAAGATTCTATTTTCATCTGTTTGAAAGCATCTATCCATATTTCTCTGATGAATCCTGAACAACATTCTGGCACTTTTAGAACAGGAGATTAAATATAAACTTCATCTTGACAGTCATGTTGGAGTGTAGGCAGACTATAATCACAAAATAGAAAAACTAAAACAATTTCATGGCCTACCTAAAGTAAATTCCTGGAATGATCGATTTTGCTGTAAATGTCAAACTACCGATAACATATTTGTAACAATGCAGAAGGTTAACTCTGTTGATTGTTGTTTGTAAAAGGAATATGGCTTCTAAGGTACTGTGTAATCAGACAAAAAGTCCTAATGCATACTGAAGTACAAAGAAATTCTCAGCATTTTAACTGTACCACACACTCTCTAGATCAGTGTCACTATCAGAGTACAAGCAACATTTTACGAATAAAATATGTACTATCCATCTACTTATTGACTGACCTAAATAAAAAATATGATGAGCCACCTCTAATGACAAAATAAAATTTGAGAGGGAATGATGAATTTCAGAAATGACAAATGAAAACTTCACAGATAAAAGCAAAGATACAATAAACCAAGCCAGTAGACCACACTGAAATGACACAGAGTTCCAACTTGGAAGACCTGAGTGCAGCAAGGGTGAAGCAAGCTAGAGTGTGAACTGACAGCACTCTGGCTACTCCACGCTATCTCCTCAAGTAAACATTCTTGCTATGTACCAAAAGTGCCCTCAGACGGTTTAGCTTAGTACAAGAGTGGTCACATAGGGAGTAACTTGCACATTGTAAATGCACACCCTAGCTTGTTGCTCACTAACTTCCCATGTAGAGAAGCCCTTGGATTATGTAGCTGCACCTCTTATCACGTCCAGATTTGGGATAGCCACTGCCTCAGTTTCTTCTCAC
The DNA here is from genome assembly GCA_007922305.1 of Dermatemys mawii. Lineage (NCBI taxonomy): Eukaryota > Metazoa > Chordata > Testudines > Dermatemydidae > Dermatemys > Dermatemys mawii. Next base: position 4,224,543 of record ML677362.1, on the reverse strand, counting down.
TTAGATTGAACCTCCTAACCTCTCAGCTTCTTTTGGCTGCAGTGATAACTTGCTACAGAGACCTCGCCATTTAGCTAAGTTATTAAAGAGAAAGTGCCTCTTGCTGGATATCCAAGTCTGAAACAAACACTAAAGAGTCTTCCGTTTCCCCAAGTCTCAAACTGGGTCCAGGCACTCCTTGGTTCCTTTGAGTCTCTACCAAGCAGCAGCTCCCCATGGGTTCATATCTGGATTCTCCCTTCTCCCTCTGAGGCTCTCCGCAGGCTTCTGTCTTATCTCCATCCCAGAACAGCTGATTTAGCTATGCTACCTATCATTTGACTTAGCTCAAGCAAGTGGAGAACATAAGAGTTACAGGTGGGACTGGACCACTCACGCTTAAAGGGCAAGTCACCCTGCGACAGGCTATAAGAACTGATTGGAGAAACAGACACATGGACACTTTTAGATCATTAGATCTGAATGAACACTACATGAAATTCCATGAAAGTGTCATTTTCACAAGTCAGATACATTTATGGAAGCAAAATCACCGTCATGAAACAATAAAGCAAGTTTAATATGCATTTGATAGCCAAGATAGATCAGTCAATTTATTATTGCTTTAAAGTTATCCCTCCTCACAACTTCTACCATTCTTCACCTGCAGCTGAATGGCAACAGAGAAGATAAGAAAAGTCTTTCCTGACTTCTAAAAAAATGAAAGAAAATATCATATCTAATTTTTGCAACCAAATATTCATTCAACAATGGGAGGGTCAAACAAACCAACGTTTTTCACTAGACATGGCTTTTAGAAAGGAAGATTTAATAGCCAAATATCCTCTGAAAGTATTAATCACTCAAACCAAATTCCACTGCTTTACCCAGCATGAGAATCTGTACCAGTAATTTGTGTCTCTATACAGTATAACTAATACTGTACCAATAAGAAAATCTTCACTACCAGAGAGGAAATCAGAATTGTCAATCCAAAGCATTCCAAGAGCATGAGTCTTGCCTCCAAAAATTATGACAGTCTTAATCACAACATTTTAAAAAATAATAAATGTTGGCATCTTTTTATGTTTTCAACCTTGTCTCTGCATCTATGAAAATTATAAATTTATTTTTTTAAAATGAAAGCTAAGATTTTCACATAGTCACGCAACTCCAGAAGTTGGAGCTTTAAGATGACATCAAATATCACAAGACTCACGATAAAATGGCAAAGTTTGAAACACTGGGAAAATATTAAGTTGTTAGCACAGAGCATTGTGAATGACATAGAATGGGGTGAGAGTAGAGAATGGGTGATATAAATGGCTTTAACTTACATTTGAGTGTTTCTCCAGCATATGGGATATGCAACTTAAACCGATCACAGCTGGGTCCAGGCGTCAAAGAGGTACAGCTAAAAATAAAAACAAGAAAAGGAATTTCTAAACAATAGCAATAGACGTAACAATGCTTAACAAGATACAAATGAGATGAGTGAGCACTACCCAGATGGTATAGTAGAAATTCTTATGGAAAGGCTGATAGTGTCCTGCTCTCTTCACATTTCTAGACAAACAAAAAGATTAAGTGAGGAGGGAGGAGTAAGCCACAATGCTGGAGGTTCATTCCATTCCATTCAGTCCATCCATAACTTCAGGCAAAAATTTGAGACATGTCGACCTGTCCCAATAAACAGCAGTTTCTCTACCAGTATGAAGCATCAAAGGATCTCCCAGGAAAAAGGCTCCCTGAACTGAGACACCTCACAATGACACACTTTAATCAGCCTCCAAACCCACCAAACTCTCTAACTCATGTAGTACAGAAATAGTTAGCTCTCCTTGACTTACTCAACAGTACAACAGACTTATACTCCCTGTCTCCATTATTGAGGAAACTGAGAAACCAAGATGAAAAATTCACAGCCATTTTTACCCATTTTATAGCTGGGGGAAATAAAACAGGGAAATTAAATTATCTGACCAAGACCACAGTAAATTAGTGACATAGCTGGGATTAGAAATCAGGTGTTCCAGGTTCCAATTCCAATGGTTTAACAACAGTAGTGACTGCACCATGCCATTTAAGAAAAAAATACTTTAATGTGTGTGTATGAAATTATTTTTATTACTGTAGCAATTAAAGGCTCCAACTGAGATTGCATCTTATTGTACTACGCACTTCAAAAACGCACACTAAGTCAGTCCCCTGCTCCAAAGAGCTAGCAGTCTAAACAGACAAAGCACACAAAAGACAGGAAGGGAAACAGAGGCCTAGCGAAGTGAAGTGGATCTAATTGCCTTTCAGTAAGGCATTTGATATGGTTCCACTTGGGGAATTATTAGTTAAACTGGAAAAGATGGGTATCAATATGAAAACTGAAAGGTGGATAAGGAACTGGAAAAAAGGGGAGACTACAATGGGTCATACTGAAAGGCAAACTGTCAGGCTGGAGGGAGGTTACTAGTGGAGTTCCTTAGGGATCGGTTTTGGGACCAATCTTATTTAATCTTTTTATCACTGACCTCAGCACAAAAAATGGGAGTGTACTAATAAAGTTTGCAGATGACACAAAGCTGGGAGGTATTGCCAAGACAGAGAAAGTCTGCGATATCCTACAGGAAGATCCTGATGACCTTGTAAACTGGAGTAATAGTAATAGGATGAAATTTAAAAGTGAAAAGTGCAAGGCCGTGCATTTAGGGACTAATAACATGAATTTTTGTCATAAACTGGGGACGCATCAGTTGGAAGTAACAGAGGAGGAGAAGGATATAAGAACATAAGAATGGCCATACTGGGTCAAATCAAAGGTCCATCCAGCCCAATATCCTGTCTACCAACAGTGATCAATGCCAGGTGCCCCAGAGGGAATGAACCTAACAGGTAATGATCAAGTGATCTCTTTCCTACCATTCATCTCCACCCTCTGACAAACAGAGGCCATTTCTTACACACCATTTCTTTCACATCTTGGTTAAGAGCCATTCATGAACTTAACCTCCATGAATTTATCCAGTTCTCTTTTAAACTTCTTTAAACTCTTTTAAGGACCTTGAAGAATTGGCTGATCACAGGATGACTATAAGCTGCCAATGTGATATGGCCATGAAAAAAACTAATGCAGTCTTGGGATGCATTAGGCGAAGTATTTTTAGTAGAGATAAGGTGGTGTTAGTACTGTTATACAAGGCACTGGTGAGACCTCATCTGGAATACTGTGTGCAGTTCTGGTCTCCTATGTTTAAGGAGAATGAATTCAAACTGGAACAGGAACAGAGAAGGGCTACTAGGATGACCCGGGGAATGGAAAACCTGTCTTATGAAAGGAGACTCAAAAAGCTTGACTTGTTTAGCCTAACTAAAAGAAGGCTGAGGGGAGATATGATTGTTCTCTATAAATATATCATAGGGATAAATAACCAGGGAAGGAGAGGAATTATTTAACCTCAGTACTGATGTGGACACAAGAACAAATGGATATAAATTGGCCATCAGGAAGTTTAGACTTGAAATCAGATGAAGGTTTCTAACCATCAGAGAACTGAAGTTCTGGAACAAAAGACATATCTGGCTTCATGATTAAGCTTGATATGTTTATGGAGGGGGTGGTATGATGGGATAGGCTAATTTTGGCAATTAACTGATCTTTGACTATTAGCGGTAAATATGCCCAATGGTCTTATAATGGGATGTTGGATGGGATGGGATCTGAGTTACTACAGAGAATTCTTTCCTGAGTGTCTGGCTGGTGAGTCTTGCCCACATGCTCAAGAGTTAGATGATCACCATATTTGGGGTTGGGAAAGAATTTTCCTCCAGGCTTGTACTCCTTCCCCCTTTCCATTAATATTAATTGTGTTGAGTATCTGGTCATCATTAACCCTTCTAATGAGGTCTGAAGCAAAATAGGCATTAAATACCTCAGCTTTCTTGATGTCATCAGTTATTAGCTCTCCTTCCTCGCTAAGTAGAGGACTTTTGCTTTCCTTCCTCTTTCTCTTGCTGCTAATGTATTTAAAGAACCTTTTCTTACTGCCTTCTATGTCCCATTCTAGGTGCAACTCCTTGTGGGCCTTAAGCTTTCTGATATGGTTCCCATTTGCTTGTGCTAAACGTTTGTACTTCTTAGCAATTTGTCCATGTTTCCACTTTTTGTAGGATTCCCTTTTGATTTTCAGGTCATTGAAGGACTCTTGAGAGGGCCATATTGGCCTCTTCCTATCTTTCCTTCTCACCGGGATAGTCTGTAGTTCTGCTTTTAATATTGTCTCCTGGAGAAGCTGTCAACTCTCCTGGGATCCTTTTTCCCTTAGGTAAGGCTCCATGGGAAGGAAATCTCTTAGTTCTCTTACTTTGTTGAAGCCCTCTTTTTTGCAGTCCATTGCCTTTATTCTGCCCGTTGGTCAGAATCAAGTGTGACAAAGCTCTAAGTTTGTACTCGTGGGTCCTGCGCTTCCTGGCAGATTTAGGGGCCTCAGAAACTCATCTAGGCCCCAGAGTGACCTCCCTTTCTCAGTATAATTGGCAAGAGTCACCACCTAGTGAGTTACCTTCATCACAGGCCAGTATGGAAGGTGGAAAGAGTGGTGGGGAGCCCGGGCCCGCCCTCTACTCCGGGCTCCAGCCCAGGGACCCTAATAGTATCAGCTAAGATGGCTGACCTTTTATCCACAAAACACAATACAATTCCCTGGGCTACTTCCCCACAGCAGTCCCTGCTTCTTCAAACTCCACTTCACCCTTACCTCAGGGCCTCCTTCCTTCTGGATGATATGTTGTCCACCACTCAGTCTCACCAACAGCACAACCTCCTTCCACAGCTCCTGACACCCACAGCCCACCTGACTAACTGGGAGGTTTTTATCTGGATTCAGCCAGTCCCTGATTGGCTTCAGGTGTCCCAATTAGGCTAGCTGTTTCTACTCCTTTCTAGAAGGTTCTTAATTGGCCCCAGGTGTTTTGATTGGTCTGGAGTAGCCTTTGTTTGGCTATCCAGGGAACAAGAACCTGCACATCCTGAGACTGATATACCTGCCTTCCAGCACTCTCCTATATCCTTCTGGTCTGACTCCGTCACACAACTCTCACAGGGCTGTTCCCTGTTCCTCCACTTTCTTGAACAAAAAATTGCACACCAAGTGCATACTAGGAGCTTACTGAAAATTTTGTGTTTTGCTGTATTCTTTTTCCAACAGATGTCTGGGTTGTTAAAGTCCTCCATTACTACCAAGTCTTGTGTTTTAGATATTTTCGTTGTTTGTTCCAGAAATACCTCATCTACCTCCTCTTCCTGATTTGGCAATTTTAAATACTGTATCATAATGCATACACACAGGGGGGCTGAATTTAAGATTGCATGGGCAAACATCCTCTGCTCCTATCCTGGCCATCCCTCTTGAACAGCTGCTGTCTTTCCTTCTCCCTCTGCTCCTTTCCTTGTCTTCTCATTTGAGCTCCTTTTCCCGCCTTCTTCCCTGCTTCTGTTCCTCTTCATCCCCTAGGTCCTGTCTCTACCCTTTGCTCTGCTCTCTATATTCCTTCTCGTGTCTCAACTCCCTGCTCCTATCCTCCTCCTCCTCCCCCACTCTCATCGATAGTCATTTGTGTCAAGCTACTTTCTCCTCCTCCATGCTGTCTGGGCAGTAGTGAGGGAAAATTGAGAGTTCAGGAGAGAAAGTCTTCCTGTCAGCTCCTGTGCCCAGTACCATAACAGCCCTGGCTGCCAGGACGAGCAAGGAAAAATTCTGCTCAGCCCTTTACTGCATGCTCAGTTGTTCTATGGGAATGGCACATGCACAGTCCAGTCCCATGTACAAGTTGTGAAGGCATGGGGAATTTAGCTGTCATGCCCTAACCTCTAGTGAGCATGTATGCGGTGGGATTTTTCAGATTTTTCAGTGGGATTTTAGCTTGGCCAAATTTGGGCAGATTTTCACTGGGACAACACAATGCATGTTCCAGACACTACCATCAAATTCCAAGTCTTTGCTCCAAAGCATAGAGGCACTTGACCTTCTCAGTGAAATAGTTGTAAGACTTTAGCATGGTCAAAATAATGTATATTTCTCCAGTATCATTGTGGGAAATGGCTGAACTGTTTTAGCTGAAAGTTTTTCTTTAAGTAAACAACCAACCACAAAAACAAACAAAAAAATAAAAATTAAAAACCCGAGACTTACCCTGGGAGGGAAAATTTCAGCCAGAACGTTAGAAATATGGTAAAATCATAAGCAATTGAAAACAGGGACTTATAGTGGAAAGTGGTAGGTAACCTTAATTGTGGGCATCTATAAAACAAATCGATAGCACAAGAATCTACATGGTGAGCTTCTTTGGCCTGCAGGTAATTAGCGATTACACTTTACTTTCAGTTTTACATAGTGATGCTAAGCTTGTTTCAGCTGGAGCCAGGCTGTTCTGAAATCTGGCTCTATATTCACAGTAATTTTTAATGGTCTGTAGCTCAAAAACAGTTTGATCATGTTTTCCATTCTCTGTGCGTACACGCACACACACACACACACACACACACACACACACACAGAGAGAGAGCGTGTCGTTTTGCAACCAATTTACTGCTACAAAAACAATTGATAGATGAATCACACCAACCTGCAGAGCCAAGATTTAGAATGCTAGGCATTTAATTCCAAAACTTAGAAGCCTTTATCACTGGAGCAAAGGGAGGACCTCTGTTGCAGTGGCAAATGTTAGAAAGATACTTATGGTTTCTGTAATATGTAACCCACCACCAGAAAGCAAGCTATTTATACTGAACGCAAACTGTAGCTATTGCAGTTAGGTACAGCAGTTAACAACTTTGGTTAAATTCAGCTATTTTCTTCAAACATAGCTGCTGTGCACATTTTCAGAGAGGTGTAACTGAATGCTGAAGGGTTGATAAGTACTTTTTTAATTAGAGGACTACAAAGCAACATTAAATACAAGTCCCCTTCAAAGCATGGTAACATGTTAATGACCAATAAAATTGGTCTACAATTTTTTAGAAGTCGTCTGCTTCAGAGATAAAATGTGATATTTATTATGTATTTTGATGTGCTGAATTCAAATATGACAATTAAAACAACTGATTGGCTACTGTTTCTAAGATATTTAAGTTTTTACATTTTATGTCTATGTATATTGTGTAGATAATAGAGTTTTAATCATAAATTGTAAACCTAGGTCTTTTCATGGGTTTATGGTTGCTTTACATGATAATATTTCACCTGTCCTGTTTATGTAACACTTCAAAAATCAGCAAAAGGGTTATAGAAATAAAATGTATTATGAAACAAAAGGCAAAAAACTATTATGTACATAGTTTAGTCCTATTCAGTGTCTATTCGGCGCTTCTTGGCTTGTCTCTTGTATTCATTAAATGGAGCATCTCTTGTCACTGTCCAGCAATAGTCTGCAAGCATTGATGGGCTCCATTTGCCCTGATAGCGTTTCTCCATTGTTGCAATGTCCCGGTGAAATCGCTCGCCGTGCTTGTCGCTCACTGCTCTGCAGTTCGGTGGAAAAAAATCTAGATGAGAGTGCAAAAAATGTATCTTTAGTGACATGTCGCAACCAAGGCTTTTGTATGCCTTGAGGAGGTTTTAGACCAACAACCTGTAGTTGTCTGCCTTGTTGTTTCCGAGAAAATGTATTGCCACTGACTGGAAGGCTTTCCATGCCGTCTTTTCTTTGCCATGCAGTGCATGGTCAAATGCATCATCTCAAAGAAGATCACGAATCTGAGGACCAACAAAGACACCTTCCTTTATCTTAGCTTCACTTAACCTTGGAAATTTTCCACGGAGGTACTTGAAAGCTGCTTGTGTTTTGTCAATGGCCTTGACAAAGTTCTTCATCGGACCCAGCTTGATGTGTAAGGGTGGTAATAAAATCTTCCTTGATTCAACAAGTGGTGGATGCTGAACACTTTTCCTCCCAGGCTCCAATGACTGTCGGAGTGGCCAATCTTTCTTGATGTAGTGGGAATCTCTTGCACGACTATCCCATTCGCAGAGAAAACAGCAGTACTTTGTGTATCCAGTCTGCAGACCAAGCAAGAGAGCAACAACCTTCAAATCGCCACAAAGCTGCCACTGATGTTGGTCATAGTTTATGCACCTCAAAAGTTGTTTCATGTTGTCATAGGTTTCCTTCATATGGACTGCATGACCAACTGGAATTGATGGCAAAACATTGCCATTATGCAGCAAAACAGCTTTAAGACTCGTCTTTGATGAATCAATGAAGAGTCTCCACTCATGTGGATCGTGAACAATGTTGAGGGCTGCCATCACACCATCGATGTTGTTGCAGGCTACAAGATCACCTTCCACGAAGAAGAATGGGGCAAGATCCTTTTGACGGTCACGGAACATGGAAACCCTAACATCACCTGTCAGGAGATTCCACTGCTGTAGTCTGGAGCCCAACAGCTCTGCCTTACTCTTGGGTAGTTCCAAATCCCTGACAAGGTCATTCAGTTCAGCTTGTGTTAGGAGGTGTGGTTCAGAGGAGGGGGATGGGAGAAAATGTGGGTCCTGTGACATTGATGGTTCAGAACCAGAAGTTTCATCCTCTTCCTCGTCTGACTCAAGTGAGAATGATTCTGGTGCATCAGGAACCAGCAGTCCTTCTCCGTGGGGTATTGGGAGTATTGCTGATGGAATGTTCGGATAATGCACAGTCCACTTTTTCTTCTTTGACACACCTTTCCCAACTGGAGGCACCATGCAGAAGTAACAATTGCTGGTATGATCTGTTGGCTCTGTCCAAATCATTGGCACTGCAAAAGGCATAGATTTCCTTTTCCTGTTCAACCACTGGCGAAGATTTGTTGCACAAGTGTTGCAGCATATGTGTGGGGCCCACCTCTTGTCCTGATCTCCAATTTTGCAGCCAAAATAAAGGTGATAGGCTTTCTTAACCATAGTGATTATACTGCGCTTTTGGGATGCAAAAGTCACTTCACCACAAACATAGCAGAAGTTATCTGCACTGTTCACACAAGTACGAGGCATCTCTGCTCACTTTGGCTAAACACAAATGTGTCCCTTTGCAAAATCAAACACTGACAAATAAGAGAGCATGACACTGTATGATTTCTAGAGCTGATATAGGGCAATTTGTTCAGCAGAGTGATGTAAGCTTCGTTATGATTGCATCATCCATGACTTCTAGGAATAACATGATGCAATTCATATCGTGTATGATGCAATACCAGCTTCAGATTGCATCATTCATTGTTTTGCCTAAAAAGCAAGTACTGTCCAAACCCAGTCATAGATTTATTCATAGATCCAGTCAAAGATGTATTTTAGTCATTTCTGGTTTAAATTGAGATCCCTTCCCTTTATAACTCACTCATCTTCCGCCATTCCCATGTCAAGGGTCGTATATACTGACCCAATAGCATATCTTGAAAACTAGAGCCAATCAACAATTTTAAGCATCATTTTCATTCTCAGTGACCCAGAATTAGTAAAGCTTGACTACATTTATTTAAGAAGCATTTTGGCTGTAGAGCAGTGTAATCCAGAAACTTTTAGAATAATTTTCTTCAGACTTTGTAGAATAATTCTCCTTAGTATTTGGAATAAATTTAACAATTTTCAGGCAAGACCATGCCTTTATGTGTGTTGGATTTAAAACTATGGATGATACTGTAATTTGGTTATAATCTTAACTCCTGTATATTGACAAGAGAATCTACTTAAAGAAAATTGATTTCCACAAAGGGCTATTGAAAACAACACAAATAAGACTTATTTTAGTGACTTGGACATCAGACTGGAAAAATGGTGTAAATTTTTACTGATTGGAGAATCCAGAATGATCCTTGGTAAATTGTTCATCACTGACAATTTTTAAATCAAGACGGAATGTTTTTTCTAAAAGCTCTGCTCTAAGAATTACTTTGGGGAAGTTATATGGCCTGTGCTAGATCAGACTAGAGGATTGCAATGGTCCCTTTTGGCTTTAGAATCTAAAATCATTATTTTCATTTTTGGTGCACATTCCAGCATGTTGCTTTCTTCAGGCCCACATGTGATTTTAAACAAAGATAATTACATGCAACAAAGAGGCAAGAGGAGCAGTAGTGGCTGGGCTGCATGTTTCTCTTTTTTTGGTAGATTGTGATGCCTTTACTTGGCTGTTCAGTCATCTGTGGATAACCATTTTACTTACAAACTGGCTGACAACCAGCATTTAATAGGCGAGTCTACAGCCTTCTGATTGGCCACTAACACAATGTCATCAGCAGACAGTGACACAAGCTTACAGGATTGGTGCCTAAATAATTAAGGGCTATATGATAAATTTACAGCCTGCCCGGGAGGTGGGGTTGGGGAGTGGAAGGGAGTGGTGCATTGTTGCAAAGCCTTTGGAGCAGCCTAGAGGGAAATTGTAACTCTGTGGCTTTTGATAGCCTCATCCCTCTAGAGAGGAGTACACTGTTGATATACCTATAGCTGGTGCAGTGTACTCTCCTCAGTATGTCAGTGAAGCTATGCCACTGGCCAGCCTAGAGGGGTCGAGGCCAAGACCATGCCTTTTCCTACCAACCTGCACACAGAAGAGCACTTGAAGCAGTGGTATACCACCTCAGCTCAAGGCAGTAAAAGAGTGATTTACATCTCTTTATTCCCTTGCATTGGCATGCAAGATGGGCCGCGTGTATATCCAGTTTTGTTATCCATGTCATTCTGTTCGACTTGTGTTAGCATCTCTTGTGACAAACTATTTGATATATTCAGCACTTTAATTTCAGCTTCAGATGGTATGTAAGCACTTGTCTCATTGAGAAAATTATTTAAAAGTTTTGTTTTTTTCACTAGACTTTCTGTACCAAAATTCTGAATTGCTTTATAGTGTTTTCTTTTTTTCCTTTCCGTTAGTGAGAAGTAACTAGTTCCCTTTAGATGCGCCTCTGAAAGATTTCTGCTTAGTTACTCAGCCAATCACAGTGCTTGAAATCTCTTATGTAGCCTAGTCACAGAGGGGTAATTTGCAAAAAAATGACTGTGAAAGCTGTCACTTTCCATCGCTTCTAGACCAGTAAAATTTAAAAACATGGTAAGTGAGCGATAATAACCTAAGAAAATTACTTAGGGTTGCTTTTAGGGACATTAATACCATCAGATCACTCTTACTTTAATGTAAAGTATATTGTACTTTTCCCTCAAGTATTTCCAAATTGCTCAGTGTGCTAGAAGTATTTGCAAAATCAGAAATTTTGGTGCATGTTTTAAAAGCTACCAGAATATATTATCTTAATGGCAAGGGTGACAGGACCCTTATGACCTGTGATATTTCAAAATAAATTGCCATTAAATATTAACTGCTGTTGATATTTTATTTTGGAAGTTCCTACACTAATTTAAAAAAAAATAATCTCATCTATGATGGTTTGATTTAGATGCTACGGCGATGGGTGACTTAAAAATGCTTTGAAACCATAGGCTAAGTTACTCATAATCAGACGAGAGAACTATTACATTTCTAGTCATTGCTGTGCACTGACACTGAGCATTCTTCTTCGAGTGATTGCTCATGTGTATTCCACAATAAGGGTGTGTGCTCGCCACGTGCACTGTCTCAGAAGTTTTTCCCCTAGCAATACCCATAAGGGAGTGTCCCTAGCAACCCCTGGAGGGGTGCCTCCATGGCACAGTATAAAGGGCACTGCATGCTCCACCTACCCTCAGTTCCTTCTTGCCACCAGTGAAGCTGCTTTGAAACTGTTCTGCTCCAGCTTTGCTGCAGCTCGTCCCCAGAACTCTTGTTCATTTAGTGTATGGTACCTGTCGTTAATAGTTTGATTAGTTTCAGTTTAGTTTATTTTAGTGCGCTCGGGCCGGGGCATGCCCCGGGTTTTAAGTCGTGCGACACTTGTAGGTGACCGATGCTAGTGAATGACCCACACGTGGGCTGTTTACACTGTTTGGGTGAAACCCATCTCAGTGAACGCTGCAAGATTTGCAAGTCATTTAAGCCTCGGACCAAGAAAGAGAGAGACATTAGGCTCCAGGCCATTCTGATGGAATCAGCACTGATCCTGACTCCGGTGTGTCGCCCTGAGTCAGCATCAGATACCGCGGAGTAGGTACAAGGTGACCCACCAGCACCATCTACCAGTCAGCACCACTCCCCATCCGTGAGGCATACCAAGACAACTAAGAAGAAGCCTTTGCTGCCTCACCGGAGCAAGACGGGGGGAGAGGCTAGATCAAGGGTAGGCAATGTATGGCACGTGTGCCAAAGGCGGCATGTGAGCTAATTTTCAGTGGCACTCACACTGCCTGGGTCCTGGCCACCTGTCTGGGGGCCTCTGCATCTTAGTTTAATTTTAAATGAAGCTTCTTAAACATTTTCAAAACCTTGTTTACTTTACATACAACAATAGTTTATAAGTCTATAATATATAACTAGAAAGAGAACTTCTAAAAACCTTAAAATGTATTACTGGCACACAAAAACTTAAATTAGAGTGAATAAATGAAGACTCGGCACACCACTTCTGAAAGGTTGCTGTCCCCTGGGCTAGATCCATGTTGGGCAGTCCTTGGTCCCCATTGGCCTCTAGGCCTCCAACTCAGGTCAAGTGGAGTAGCCTGGCCTGTTTGGAGCAGGCTTCCCCGGATGTCCGGATGCCATCCATTCCAGAGGCCTTGCAAGCAGCTTGGGACAGTATGTCCACGCTAGTACCAGAAGCACCACCAATGTTGGCCCCGTGGTCCAGAGGCAAGCCGCCGCTGGGATCTCTGCTGTTGCCCCAACTCAGTACTGGTCTTTGTCAAGGGAATGTTCCCAATATTATTTGCCACTCAGCCACCATCCAGTGTGTAGTCAAGGCAGGTCACCGTCGACTCCCACCAGGTTATCTGGCTGGGTTCTGTCTGACAGAGACTCCAGGCACCGCTCCGCCTCGAGGAGCGGATACCAACGGGACCAAGGTAGACGCCGCCAAACGTCCTTATCTTGGAGGAGCTATCATAGCCAGTGGCAACACGAATGTTGACGCTGTTCTCGTTCGTCATCTCACTCTAGGATCCTGCCATGGCATTGCTCCCATAGCCCCAGGCATTGATTACCGACATGGATCTGGCTGCTGGAGCCAGTTGCGGAGTGGCTGCTACTGGCAATACCATTCCTTCACATCGGGGTTGTGGCCTTATGGGGGACCGCTCCCAGTGCCGCCATTCCTCCTAGTCCAGGGATAGCAGCAGGTTGTACATCAGCCCGGGCTCCCTTAGTAGTCATCCAACGATGGGTCAGGCCAGCCAGGCCGAATAGTCTGCTCCATCGGTGCCACAGCAGGTGCAGTGGCATATCTCTGAGTAGGCTCCATAGCTAAGGAAATAGATTTAGCCTTTAGCTGTTGTTTTTTTCCTTTTTCTTTCCTTTTTCTTTCCCAGAGGAGAAGCAACATGCACCACTGCCTTAAACTTCTTGTCTTTAAACTATTCATTTGTTTATGAAGTTTTAACAGGTTTAAAAATCCTTGCTATGTAAATATCAGAGACAAAACAATAATCATTACAACAGTGAACTTTTGTTTAGAGAAACATTATAGTGTAACATAATCATAAGATCTCTCTATTTAACAAGCTGTTACCATACTGCAGATGGAGTTTCTTTATACTACCCATGACATGTCGTTTCTCATGATTTCATTAAACTGAGTGAAATCTGATTACACATATTTAACAAACCAGGCATGTCTACCAAATATTCATATTAAAAAATAATTGGACAGGTGTGCTGGTTGGGTTTTTTTTTTCAGATTAATGTACTTTAAGTATTGAATAAATTGCAACCAAATATCTAAGTATCTACTTGCTCTCTCTTTATTTTGCTGGTTCATCATTTATATTTGCCTTTATCTTTAATCACCACGGATAACCTATCTGGTGCAGCATGAGGGACCTTCAGATCTACAGGCAGATCCATGTGAGTGAGTGTTTCAGGGACTCAGAACAATGAACCTGAGCCATCATGGTAACCAAGGAACCTGTGGGAACCGACAACTCTTGCAATGAGATTTTGAACACAGAACTGATGGCCTTGGATCTGGAACAGGACGCAAATCCATAATATAACCTTGGCCCTCAAGATCACCTTTTGCTGTAGCTCTGAATTCTAAGAATGGAGCCCTGTGGAAACACTTTTGCACTTCAGTGAATGGAACTGAAATACTGGATCATTATGCTATTGAGAACTGGGTTTTTCAGCAGAGGCTGACACTTGTGAGGTCAAGCATTTGCATTTATCTGGATCCAATCTTTCCAGCCAAGGAGGCCAAAACCTGAGTCAAGAGTCTGCTGGGTTTTTAACTTGGTTGGGAGTTGGAGCAGAGGTTGGTGCGTCAGCAGTATGGATCCCTGAGTTTGAAAACTGGAAGGTTTAGCTGCTAATGATTCTTGAAATAGCATAGCTTAGAGTAGGGGTTCTCAAACTGGCGGTCAGGAACCCTCAGGGCATCACAAGGTTATTACATGGGGGGGCGTGAACTGTCAGCCTCCACCCCAAACCCCATTTTGCATGCAGCATTTATAATGGTGTTAGATATATTTTTAAAGTGTTTTTAATGTATGGAGGGGAGGCTGGAATTGGTATGAAATCAAAAAGATTACATTCAAGAGAGACAAATGTAAAGAACTACACTTAAGAAAGAGTAAGGCATTAGTACCGCCAAAAAACATGTGGGGGTTATAGTGGATCACAAATTAAATATGAGCTAATAATGTGATGCAGCTGTGAAAAAAGGCTAATCTCTTTCTGGGGTGTTTCAACAGGAGTGTTGTACCTAAGACAGAGGAGGTAACTGTCCCACTCTACTTGGCAATGATGAAGCCTCAGCTGGAATACTATGTCCAGTTTCGGGTGCCAGACTTTAAGAAAGACGTGGACAAACTGGAGAGAGGTCGAAGGAGAGCTACAAAAATGTTAAACAGGTTAGAAAACCCAATCTGTGAGGAAAGGCTAAAAAAACTGGGGAAATTTTGTTTTGAGAAAAAAGATTATCGGAGTGGGGGAGAACCTGATAACAGTCTTCCAACATGTTAAGCGTTGTTAGGAAGAGGATGATGAACACTTGTTCTGAAGTAATGGGCTTAATCTGCAGCAAGTAAAATTTAAGTTAGATATTAGGAAAAAGTTGCTAACTGTAAGGCTAGTTACCTAGGTTACCAGGGAAGGTTGTGGAATCCCCATCATTGGAGGTTTTTAAGAACAGTTTAGACAAACACCTGTCTGAGATAGTCTAGAGCACGGATCGGCAACCTCCAGCATGCAGCTCATCAAGGAAAGCCCCTGGTGGGCCGGGCCAGTTTGTTTACCTGCCGCATCCGCAGGTTTGGCGAATCGCAGCTCCCACTGGCTGCGGTTTGCCATTCCAGACCAATAGGGGCTACAGTAAGCGGTGCGGGCTGAGGCATGTGCTGGCCGCCCTTCCCACAGCCCCCATTGGCCTGGGACGGCGAACCGCAGCCAGCAGGAGCTGCAATCAGACGAAATTGTGGATGCAGCAGGTAAACAAACCGGCCTGGCCCGCCAGGGGCTTTCCCTGGCAGGCCACATGCCAAAGATTGCTGATCCCTGATCTAGAACAAGGGGTCTCAAACACACAGCCCACGGGGTTATTTTCTGTGGCCCACCATAGGTACCAACTCTGTGGGTGCTCCGGGACTGGAACACCCACGGGGAAAAATTAGTGGGTATTCTGCACCCACCAGCAGCCGAGCTCCCCTCATCCCCCCACTATTCCACCCCCCAATACGCCAGTGTCCCTACTCCTCCACCTACCTCCCAGTGCTTCCCACAGCCAAACAGAGGAGGTGCTTAGGACTTTCCAGGAGGGAGGGGGTAGGAGCAGGGATGCAGTGTGCTCAGGGAAGGAGGTGGAGAAGAGGAGGGGCCAGGGTGGGGATTTGGGGAATCGGTTGAAAAGGGGCAGGGAGAGGGCAGAGTTGGGGCAGGGACTTTGGGGAAGGGGTTAGAATAGGGGCAGGAAATGGGTGGGAAGAGGTGGGGCAAGGGCGGGGCCTCATGGAAAGGGTGGAGTGGGGGTTTTGCAGTCTGTTACCAATCAATTTTGAAGTTCTCAGCTATTTTGACTTGACAATTGGTGTACAACTACAGAAAGGTGTGTATCTGTGCTGTGCCAAGAGTACTAGACCATTGTGATATCAGAGATAACTCAACCAATCACCACACTTATTCAATAGCTAATTTGCATGCTACAGTTTCATTGGTTGTATGAGGGAGACTTTACAGATTGTGGATTACTTGACCTGACTGCCAGACCCTTGTGTGTAGCTGCCACCTCACATATCACCATAACCACCTTCACAACACCACAACCAGCAAGTCCAAATACAGATAGTTCCTCACCCCAGCACACACACTTTATTTGCCACCAGCACAAATCAGCCAAAATCTCTCAGCACAACACAACCCAGGCACAAATCTACACAGCTTCCCATCACAATACACATCTGCCCAGCCTCACTCACACTTACCATAAACCTGAGTGGCTAAGAGGCAAGTCATTTGCTAGTAAGCATATATTGGGCTACTGTGACAACGCAATAAAAATCAGTAGAAAAATAATTGTAAGATGCTATACAATTTAAGGGTGTATAAAAAAGGTATATATTATAGGTTATTATAGGGACATTTTTTAAAAATTTCCCACTACTGTTAACATGAGTTCAGTTCTACCAGTGGCAATGCTGTTTGGAGGTGTACTGTAGATGGCTTGATATGTGCTAACATTGTTTTTATATCCATGTTAATTAGATTTTCACTGAAAATTAATTTGAGATATGAACTATGACACTGGCAAAACATGTGCCAGCTTATGCCAAAGTCCATCTGTCTCATCTGGATACTTACAAACATATAGCTGGAATCAGTCTGGTTCACCTGAATGCTAGTGCTGGTAAAATAAGTATTAGAGTTATAAAAATGTGCTTAGTGTTTAGGCTTTACTGAACACTTGTAAGTTGCTGCAGTGAATCCTATCAGTTAATCTCACTTATAACATCTGTATCTCATATTTTAAACTAATCATTTAAGCATTTGCATTGTAAATATCTGCAATCCTGTAAATCACCAGACAGGAGAGAAGTATTAACTAGTGTGAAATACTAGTCTCCAATAGAAGAAGATGTTCTGTGTTGCCCAACAAAGAAGGCCCATCGATACCAGACAAATTATTATGGAACATAAGAGGACAAATGATTTGTTGATTGCCTCCCCACAACACCATGAAGAGGAGATGTGCAAGTGAACTCCTCCCATAAGCTAAGTTTGCAATACAAAGCAGAAGTGGAGAAGGAACAAAAAGCCCTAACAAGTAGAAACTGCATCTCTATGCTATTTGGATTCTCGCATGCAAGATTTCTAGGCATAAGAACTAGATCCCCAACTGCTTAGCCCTAAGGAACATACAAAGCTTGCTTATTACACAAGCTTCTACTACCTTTTGAAACTTAAGATTGTAATGTAACTCATTCGTGTGTATATACGTTTACCAGATTTAACCTTGTAAATAACTCTCTTATTTCCTTTTCTTATTTAATAAATCTTTATATAATTTATTACAGGATAAGCTACATGCCTTGTCTTTGGTGTGAGATCTAAGGTGTAACTGACCTGAGGTAAGCAATGGCCCTTTGGACTAGGAGTAACATGAATATTACTTTAATCTTTGGTGTAGGGGATGATCTATGAAAAAAGTAAGCTTGCCTTTGTGGCACGACAGATCACAATACCCAAGAGAATTGTCTGTTGCTCTGTGTTAAGAGTGGTACAGTGCCTGAGGAGTTTCCACTGGATAATTGGTTGGTGAAACATAAGTATAGAACTCATAACCAGTTTGGGGTTTGTGTCTATCTGCCCTTAGTTTGGTACCCATGCTCATGAGCCACTGCAGACAGTTTGACAAACATTTTAAAATGACACCTTTTCTATTTTTTCAGTTTATTAATGTGCATATTTTTGATTTACAAACACAATTAGTCATGACCATACCTATTTATGCTGCATTGATTTATGTGGATTTTTCAACACTGTAATTTTTCTATGAATATGGCAACACAGTTTATTTTCCATCAATTACTTTGGATTGAGAATTAATTGTACAACTTATATCTGCAAGATAAGTCCCCTGAGCAGACAAAGAAAGCATTCTTCATCAAAAACGGGGAGGGAGGTCAGGTGATGGATATTAAACTGAGGATCTTGAGAGCAGCGCTAGTTAGAGAAACTGAGGAACTGTTAATTATATCCACTCTTTTGAAAGACTGAAATCACTCAGGGCAAACACTTTAGAATAGATAGTGTCATCTTTTCAAAGGCTGACAGCTCCTACCACTAGGTATAAATAGTGTTGAATGGCTAATGGTGAAAACAGTGGATCCTATTAAAACTCACTCTGCCAGGCATGCAAAATTTAAAATGGCAGAGAGGATTATTCAGTCAGTTTGGCATCTTCGGTACCTTTGGACTGTTTCTTCAACCCTGCCATTTTTTAAAAAAAACCTACAATTCTGAAACAAAAAAATCCACCACGTGAATTTACACTTAAGTATGCTCAAGTGTATATGTTCACAACAACTCAAATATTAAAAGGTAAGGAAATCTTAAGCTAGGTAACATCACACCCATCTCAATACACCTCTCCAGGCATTAGCCCAGTTCTTTCACAACACTTAGGGCTTGTCTAGGCTTACATTTTACAGCACTCTAACTTGCTAGCTCTGGGGTACGAAAAATCACCCCCCTGGGCGCCGCATGTCTGAGCGCTTTAAAACGCTAGTGTGGATAGCGCTCAGAGCTAACTCCCTTGTGGAGGTGAATTACCAGGAGCACTGGGTCTTCCAGCTCTCGCACGTGGCCACACTCACACTTCAAAGCGCTGCCGCGGGAGTGTTCCTGCGACAGTGCTTTGAAGTTTCCAGTGTAGCCATGCCCTTAAGCACAGCAAAATGCTAATACCCTCTGTAATAGATTCACTTTCAATTAAGAAATACTATCATCTTCAGCACATGTACTGAATAACTGTGAACCACACTGCAAAGAACAATCATAATGTCAATATGTTAATTTGTTATGCAACACAATCTAAGTAGGTTATTTTATATAAATCCTGTAGCAGAGACAGTATTTTTGTTATGTTTGTATAGGGCATAGCACAATGCGACCTAAGTGTATGTCTGGGGATCCTAAGCACTACCACAATGCAAATAGTAAATAATATTTAAAATATATGTATGAAACAATGTGGATGCATACATTTAAATAATATTGTGTATGGATTATTTAATAGTGTGGATTATATAGT
This sequence comes from Dermatemys mawii, assembly GCA_007922305.1. NCBI lineage: Eukaryota > Metazoa > Chordata > Testudines > Dermatemydidae > Dermatemys > Dermatemys mawii. The sequence goes on along the minus strand of ML677362.1, from coordinate 4,205,210 downwards.
TAATCTGTTGTTTTTTTTATTATTATAATATAAATATATAGTAGAATGTTTTTATAAGAAATCAATTGGAGTATGTAAATAACTTTGTATTCTTTTCCTGGTCTGGTGTATAGTATGCTAAGATAAAAAGACTGCAATCTTGTGATTACTTAATTTAATGACAATTGTAATGTAGTATTCTAGTTAAGGTGGTATACTGAAGTGTGATTTTCAGTTCTTTGATCTGTTCATTAAACACAATACTATTGTGGAACTGAAACTACATGAGTTAAAGAGGGTGGTGGTGATTTTGGTGTGATCCAATATAGTGACCTTATGTTGGTCATATTTTTTTTAAAAATTCAGTTTTGAAAGATTCTACCAGTTTGAAATCTTTACCCCCTATGCTTAAAACAGGAAATGTAGCTAGAACTGGTAATAAACTTTAAATATGACTGTTGCCTTTGTGGGTTAAAAAACTAAGTTACACGTCTTGTTGATTTTGAATCACATAGTCATACAATGCTGATATTTTCCAATTCCATCAACACTTTGGTCTTCATAATTACTGCAATAAATGTTTGGAAAACTGGAACCTCAGTCTGAGACACCTCAAATAAATACCTCACATAACCTTCAACTACTGCAAACTCTGAGATGCTGTAATATACATTTTCTGTTATGCCTGTGCCCATGTAGTTCACTATATCATGTAAACTGGGTAAATGAGGATGGAATACTATGCAAAATATACTGCCTAATACCACAAAGAACACACGCCATTTGTTCAGAAGGAAGGTCAGGCTAAAATTTAAAATTAGGTCAATGCAGCTGCTAACAAAGTCTACTGTTAGTGAAATGTCATTGAAAGTGAAAGTGCACAGTGATTTCCTGTAATTAATAAAATAGCAAATTTAATAGCATTGTAATTTACTAATGGCAAATGCAGGTTTACTACATAACATCAGTGACATTTTGCTTCCAGACTGCTGCTGAAATGGCTTTAGCAGTTGTGGGGAGAGAAAGAGCTAAGTCACTCTTCTTCATTCCTCCTCTCCTACCCCTCCCTAGATCTGGAACACAGACCAAAGTCCTATTCCCATTCTGGAGACACCAAATGAGGCAGGAGCCCCTTACTTCCTTGCAGGAGATTAGAACCCAGTTGCTATTGCAGGAGCTGCAGGAAAGGGGTGAGTGAGAGAGAGGGTGCACACACACCTTCAGATACGTGGGAGCCATTTTAAAGAACTTAAAATATTATTTAAAATAAATATATATTTAAATATTTAAAAGAGAGAAACCCTGAACATTTTAATGTCAGCAATTCCCTGCTCGCTTTGTTTAGGACTGAGGATTTTTTTTATGTTGACAGGCTGAAGGAAATGCTCTCTGAGTCAGTAATGGTGGTGCAGGTTGACAGGATAACTTGTTCAGAGGACAGGGAGAGAGGGGAGTAGGTTGGAGGAGCTAATAAATAACTACCAAGCTTTTCACCTTTTAACACTTTGCTTGTATGTGGTCTTAAAATGTAAGCTCTTCTGGGCAGAGACCATATCATACTTTGTGCCTGTACAATGCTTGACACAATAAGCCCCATTCTGAGTTGGGGCTTTTAGGAGCTATTATTACAAAATTAATATTAATAATAATAATAATAACAGTTTGTCCAGCAACAGAGAAAAGCATCACAAGTTTGTTCAAGTAATAGTTTGTTTTCTTACACACCTTATAAAAGGTGAGCTCATTACTTTGTAAGAAAGACATTTATGACTTGCAATGTGCCTGTAACTGCATTTAATACGTATGTACAAAGAGATTAATATATTCTTCACAAGAGTCAGGAATTATCAACAATTAAGAAGAAAAGAAGCGATGGAATGAAATCTTTAAAATCACAGATGAAGAGGGAAATTGTAAGGGAATGGCTAAATTATATGCTCCAAGGGGCTGAAGTTAGATGGAAAATTGTTTAGCATCATCATATAGGGTTTATTTTCTGCAAATTCAGATGGGGATAAAGTTGTAAAAAGGAGCTCATGGGGAGGGTCTTCCATGGGAATGAAAGAGTTGAAGAATTGCCACTTAGGTCAATTTTATCCTTCCACAATAGGAGGATTTTTGCCTCGGAGCAAAATTAAATTCAAAATGCTTGTGACATTTTTTCACAATTAGTGTTCTCTTTACCATATATTTATTCATTATGGAGTAATACATAATCACACCTGCACTACTGTAATCATTTCTGCTCTTTACAAATGTAAACTTCAATTCTGAGAAAAATCAACAGACCGTGAATATTACCACTCATGCATTATTCTCAAAAAGAGGAGTATTCAGTATGAAATTATAGTTTACCACCTGCCGTTTCAGATCCTCTTAATGATGTTCATGGACAGAACTGATTCAAATAAAAAGTTCCAAAAGCTACGCTATCATAAATGCCATTTTCATTAGACAACAAGTGTTGTTTCCAGAATTCCATGTAATAGTCAAAAATCTCACCAACTTCTCTATTAAAAGCACAGACTACATTTCAAACTAGGTTTTTTTGTTTACTGAAAATGTATCACTTGGACCAAGAGAGCAGTTAATGATAGAAAATACAACATAACTAAGACTGCACACAGGTAAAATATTTTCCTTAAACTACTTAACTAATTCATCGTTAAACGAGTTCCTTCAAAACACTAAAGCCTTTGTTTTTTTAAACTCATACTTTCCCCTCCTGTCTGGTTCCCAACTTTTCCAATTCTGTTTTTGATACATACGTTGAAACTAATTTATGTCTTGCACACCCATACGCTCCATTTGTTAATCTCATGGAACTCAAACAAACAGCTCGTGAGTACAATCAAAGCATGCCCAGCTTGAATTTACCAATTCATTAGGATCTCCAGAAGCTTCAAAAGACATATCTGAAATCTTGCAAGCCCCTCTGGGATTGGGCTAAAGCTTTTAAAGTGCCCTCATTCAATCCTGGGACATACTGAAATGAACTCTGGGATAATCCTAATGTTCCAAACATCTGATTGCTGACACCAGGCATGAAACCTACCCTGGAAACAATGGTCTACATTGAACTGTTTTGGAACATTAGATGGCAGATGCTGTCATCTCTTATACCTTTGGAAGATGAGAAATAATGCACAATGTGACAATGAATACCAGTTGCAAATTATGGACCGTACTTGTAAATCACTGCCTGCTTCTATCATTTGCTCAGACTTACACCAAAGCTATTCACTGGCTCACTAATCAAGATTTGGTTAATTAAATGTTGCTAATCATCTCTCTTGCCATAAGAAAAAGAAGAAATGAACCCTTTGTCATACAGAACTACTTAGGAATCCAACACTTTGGATCCAAGAGCTAGACTGACTGGAAAGCATCAGAGGTATGTTTTGGAATTCAGAGGCTATGCATTAGTCCTAGCCTTTGACCATTAAGATCTTCAATAGCGTACCTCTGCTCTACTCACCATACTTTAACAGTGTGTCCATAATTGGCACTACAAGTACAAACTATTTTAAGGAATGAGGGTAAAAGAGCCAGGTGGGAGGTCAGTGACAAAACCTTTAATGGTGCCTAGCTCTTGAACTATCACTGTCATGCTGAACAGGCCCCCATTGCCATTAAAAATTGACTCGAAAACTATTTTTAAAGCCCGTTGTTTAGGGTATCCAGCAGCATTGTTTACACTAAGCATTCAAAAATCATGATATTGTCTTAAAAATGAGATTTTAAAAAAAATCCTTTTGGGGGGTGTTATATGCCTTTTGGTTTCTGGGTCTCTAAGGTGAACTTGGTTCACATTTTCAGGATTTTCATTGCAACCATGAGGAACTGAAACTTAATTTATTTTTAATGAAAGCTGAGATTCTCCATAATCACCTGCCTTCAGGAATACGGTTTTAATAACGGCACCACATATCATGAGACGTGAGATAAAAATCACAAAAATTGGTGACATTGCACTCTGAGGTGGCAAAAAGACTTTATGGGTTCAGTACCTAGTGTGTGGGTTGTGGGGACATGAAGATGGAGTTACAATTGAGAGTATGTATCAATAATTTAAGGATTAAAAAAATTAAAGAAATGTTGTAATTATTCCAGACCAGGTATTACAAACATTGGGGGTGGAAGTCACATTTTCCTCCAAGCTTAGAGTCAGGAGATAAGCACATTATTTTAGCAGCAACATCTATTCTAGCTAATCAGCAGTGAAATGGTTAATGTTGATATTTAACAACCTCTGATTTCAGGTTGTTTGCAAATTAAAGACAACACTAGAAGTTAACTAAAGACAACCCCAGCCACCCCACTGTTGGGAAGGCTCTGGTGCCCCTGGTGTGTATGATGGGGGAGAAATCGAAGCTGGAAACTGTTATCAAGGATTACTAGGAGTTATTATTATAAAGGTGAGTGTGAATGTTCCTGACTGAACTCATCCACCAACTCGTAAAGCACTGACCATGAAGTGCAGTGGAGTAGCACAGGTAAATTGACTGCAGTGTCTGCAAGGCACATCAATAGCTGCCTTAAAGGCTCAAAATGTAAGTGCTCTGGGAATTCCGATATGGTCTCCTGTAGCAGTGGTTCTCAGCTGGGGCACACAGAGGTCTTCCAGGGGGCACATCAACTCATCTAGATATTTGCCTAGTTTTACAACAGGCTCCATAAAAAGCACTAGCAAGTCAGTATCAAAAAAAAAAAAAAATCATACAATGACAAAACTCCTGTATATACTATACACTGAACAGTAAGTACAATATTTATATTCCAATTGATCTATTTTATAATTATATGGTAAACGTGAGAAAGCAGGCAATTTTTCAGTAATAGTGTGCTGCGACACTTTTGTATTTTTATGTCTGATTTTGTAAGCAAGTAGTTTTTAAGTGGGGAAAAACTTGGGGGAACACAAGACAAATCAGACTCCTGAAAGGGGTACAATAGTCTGGAAAGGTAGAGAGCCACTGTCCCGTAGAATGCATATAACCAAGCGTAGGGGTAAAATCCTGGACCCATTGAAGATAATGGGTGTTTTGCTACTGCTTTCAGTAAAACCCAGAAATCCACAGAAATAGGTATCTTGAGAAAAAAAAATATTTTAAAAATATAAAAACCTGTTTCTTTATTAGAGTTCCTATTTACAGTTTCACAATAATCAGATTTCCCTAACTTCTTCCATGTTTTGGTCAACTGTATTTCACTAGGATACCTTTGTCTTCTCAGTAAAAATTAATATATCTGACCTTAACAGCAGTTCCAGTATAACTCCTGAACCTCTTTGCTTGTAGCTGTTTTTCTTTTGTAATAATCACCTAATCATCTCTGTTGTATGCCTCCAACACATCAATTTCTTTCTGGCCAAAAATGAACAGTAAACGATGCTCTCTTTAACCAGTGCTTTTTTCATTCTTTGGATTAGCCAGAAGGCTTACTAAGATTAATAATGTCTCAGAAACCAAATGCAATAGCTTTGAGAAAGTATAGCAAGAATCCAACCCACAGGCTATAAAAATCCTATTTGCTTATGAACCTAGTTCTCCCTCATGGCAGCATATTGCCCTGGTACTCCGTTACTACGTCAGGTCCATTTTTATAAGAACAATTAAGATGGACACTGAACTGTAAAGAAAATGCAGTAGCACCCTCAGGTCTCTCGCCTCCCCAGAGCAAAAAATCTAACACATTGCAGAGGTAACAGGTTTAGCCACCAATGATAAAATGACAGTTGCTTGCTATAAGTGACCTTCCCGGTAGCCTATAATATCAAGGTAGTACTCAAAATAGTTTACATCCCCACATCATAGCTAGAAGAAGAGTACTAGGATTATGGTTATCCAAGGCAGCAGAGAGAGTTTGAAAGGGATATCATTACTGGCAGATATTTTGCATAATTTAGCCAGGTGCATCATGAAATATGATGGGCTGAGAAGAGCTAGACAGGGAATTTAGCAAAACAGCTGTCCTTCTATGTAAATCCATTTCTTCTCCACCCAGTGCAGTTTACAAGGAAATTGAGGCAGAAGACCAGCTTTCTTTTTCAGTCTTTGGGCAGATATACCAATCAATTAAAAATCTTGGGTGCATTGATCATGTCTGGAACTTGTCCAACAAATATGGACCACTAAAATAAATAAAAAAAAGTCTTCTCTCTCTAACAGTCGGGTAGAAGGGCATTTAGCGGGTAGATTTAGTGCTATATCACGTCAAAATCTCTTCAGCCAGACTACATCAGAAAATTGGCACCCTCACAAATAGCTTCCCCCCATTGTTATTGAAGTGTACACCTAGCTGAAACAATATTCAGCATTTGTGAGGTCAGACAGGAGGAAGTATCTCACTGTACCAAACTAAAGATATCAACATAAAAACATGCAAGACAAGTTTACGGTGAAATGAGAAAGAGAGAAGTAAGTGGTCTTTCATGAAGCTGTTAAACCACAGACCCCAGGCTAACACAGCAATGGCAGTTACTAACCATAATTCATTTCAATGTTCTAAATTTCTTTTTAAACCTTATAAACACTTACCTTTTAATCTACTCACCCCCATTTAGGCAGGCAAATAAATGCTCTTTTTTCTTTCAGAGTTATTACTTGCATTACATATGTACATTTTACAAGAGTGGCCAAACTTACTGTCCCTTCGAGCCGCATACGATAATCTTCAGAAGTTCAAGAGCCACAAGACATGTGCAACCTTTACACATGCATTTTTTAAAATATTAACATCCTACTTACTGTAACACTGCTAATTACTGCTAGAGCTAAAAGTTTTGTGATACTGGTTGGTACATTATCAAGGTGGTAAGGGAGAGCTCAGTCAGATGTTGATCAGTAAGGACTGCATGATGTTTTGATTTTACGAACTTCGTCACAGAGTACAGCGATTCACAACAGTATGTTGTGCTAATAATTGAAATGAGTTGCACACTAGTCTTTTTGAGTTAGGGGTGTTTCATTCTTAGAACTTGCTTCCAGAATTCAATTTTAGACTGTGATTTATTCATCATCTTTAGAGCCTGGTCTTCCTGGAGTTCCAATAGTTCCTTTTCTACAGCAGATGTTTCTGTAACCACAGTTCTGGGAATCGGACAGGCATCATTGATCACATCAACCATGAAAGGATTTACGAGAAAAGTGAAGCAGGATCTCAGCTTCTGCAAGTCTTCACACCTGGCCTCAAAGTCAGCAAGTAGCCCTTGTAATTTACCTCTGTATTCCTCGAGTTTGTGATCTTCTCTGATTTCAGGAAATGTGTTTACACTACTCGCAGATGGAGAAAGTGCTGAAAGTCTCTTGACACTATGTCTCTTTGCAAAAGCTTTAATTTGTTCTGGAAGCAGAAGACTGTCTGAGTAAGGTCAGAAATAATCTTATCCTTCCCTGGGAGTGCCAAGTTGAGAGTTTGCAGATGCTGCATAATATCAGCAAAAAACATCAGACTCTGCATCCATTCCTCATCTTTTAGTTGTGGATAAGACTTTTCCTTTTCTTCAAGGAAAACACTGATAGGTTCCAACAGTTGCACATACCTATTTAAGACATTGCTGGTTGATAGCCACCTCAAAGTACAGTAGAAAGAGACCTCATTAGGTTTGTCTTCAAGATTCAGCTCTTCAATGAAATTTTTGAACGGTCGATGAATCTTCCCATTCAAGCAGATGAAATTGACAGTTTCTAGGATTATTTTTGTAACATTTTTATACTTGAAGTATCTGCCTGTGACATGTTCACAATGGATGATGCAATCAACAGGGAGAAACTCCAGAAATTTGGGTTCACTTTTCAAGAGTCCAATATTTTTTCCCCCATTATTGCAGGTGCTCCATCATCATCCACGAATCTAGCTTAGGGTTAACACTTAAATCAAAAACTATTCAAATGTGACTTATGAACAGTACACACAACCTCTGGTGTGCAGCATGCAGGGAGATCACAGCACAGGAAGTCTGCACTACAGCACTGCAGTGATGCAATTACCTGTTGCAATAAAGAAAATTATAGAGCTCAAATCTAATCCATATAGTTCTGCTCTTAAAACTCCAGCTGGCCCAAGACCACTGACTAATCGAAACAAATAAATAATAATGACTAAATAAAAAAGCCTTGTAGTGTGATCTGAAGCTCACCAACCTTAGGCTCTCATGTACAGTCAAGGAAAACAAGTTCCACTGGCAAAGACCTATTATTCAGTACTGAGAATGTCCTTCCATCATCCTCAGAAACACAAATGTTTGAGGCCAGAGACCTTAACTGTTGTAATATGAGATAGGAAAGACGGCAGCCTCTTGAATCACTGGATCCCAGCAACACATAAGGCTCCAAAGAGACGCTTTCATATGGAAGACCATTCCAATCTGGTTGATAACTGACTTTCCCCATTCATATTCTCTGCTCTACTTACATATTGAACTCAGTGAGAAATGCCTTCAGCCACACCTCATTGTTCTATCATTCGATTTTTAAAACACAGCAAGGTTAGGAAGTAGTCAGCACATGGAAGAAAGACTCTAAAGAATTCACTGCTTCAGGATGTGATGTTGATGCACTAGGAGGCACTCTTCTCTGGGTCAATAACGAACTGATAACCCATCAAAGTGAAGTGTGCTGATTCATTCAAACACTTTTTGAAGAGTAGGGCTTTTATAAATACACCAGAGATGCCTGATAGTGTCTTTTTAACACCAAAATTAGATGCTGTTGAAAGTGACATCTTTCAGATGTATTATAGTATCAAGGACCTCTTTTTGTTCACTGAGGAGTCCATGGCACTTTTCACAAGGGCACGGATAAGAGTGCAAAATTCTGATTTGGGTAAATATGCACTTCCTACTGAAATTCTTCCTGCTATTTCATTTGGAATACAGTATTATTCCTCTCTTCTTGTTATGCAGTTTTTCTGAGCACTGTTAAATAATTGCCACAATCCACTCCAAAGATTCCTGCATTTCAACAAAGTGGTTGCTACAGGGCCGAAACCTGAAGGCCCTATGCACGTAAATAAAAGTATTATGCTCAAGCTAAAGATTGAATGTCTTTACATTTGTAACACTTTGCATTATGCAACTGTAAGAAATTATTATAAAAACACATATACATACAAGGATTGCAGAAAAAAATGAGGGATTTCCTTACCATGACACTCTCCTCCCGCACTCCCAAGCAGTATGAATTAACATACCATTATATTTTACCTGCTGAATCATATTGCTTAGCTGCACATCAGTTCTTTACTGAAGTTTGCAAAACATGGAGAAACCTTAACTCTACCATGAACCTAGACAGTAAATTTGGAAAAGTAAATGGTAAATATGTTCTTTACTGAAAACATCTAACACATGGTTTGACTTCAAAATAGCACAATAATTAAAAACACTTTTTAATCTTGTTGATCATTTATAACTTAAAATTGATTGGAATGATCTGATAGAAACTTAGAGCTTGATCCTGCACCTTTCAAGTCAATGGGAATTTTTCCACTGACTTGAATTGGAAGAAGGAACCCAGGGTTACAAAATGGTGATGAAAATCTCAGTTTTATAACTCTCCCATAACATGCAATAAAAATATGCAATGTCTTGTAAATGCTACAAGTATCCAAAACTCTACAACTATGACTCAGTGCAGAACACTGTTAACCCTCATTTATAAAAACCTACAACACAAGAAGTGGATGGCTAGTAAAAAGATAAGAATTCATTCACATTTTGGTCATGTGCAATCCACAGAATTTAGATCAGGGGTCTCAAACTCAATTTACCTTAGGGCCAGTGCCAGTCCTCAAATCCTCCCAACAGGTCAGTAATGTCACTCATGCTGCCCAGAACCCACCCACCCCAAACTCTGCCTCCCCAAACTCCACCCCCCACCCCACCTGCCTATAGCTCTGGAAGGGAGCTTGGGTGGAGGAGAAAAATTGGAGTAAGGGATTGGGGTACAGGCTCTGGGAGGGAGTTTGGGTGCAGAAGGGGTAAGAGGTTGGGCTCTGGAAGGGAGTTTGGGTCGGGGAGGAGGTTTGAGGTGCAGGCTGTGGGATAGAGTTTAGGTGCTGGGAGCAGGCACTGGGATGGGGCAGAGGGTGGAGGTGCAGGAGGGGCTGAGGGGTGCAAGCTCTGGGAGGGAATTTGGGGGCAGGGTGTGTGGGAAGGGGGAGGTAGTGCAGGCTCTGGGAGTGGGCCGGGGGTGCGTCGCTTTCCAAGGCGGGGCAGGCCGGGGGGTCTCCACGCACTGCTGCCCCCCAGGCACTGCCGCTTCTGCTTCCCATTGGCTACAGGGATTGCTCGGGGCGGGAGCAGTGTGCCAAGGCACAGCCCCAACCCGTGGCTGCAGAGAGGGGCCAGCAGACACATGGAGAGAGCAGGCAGAAGCCACTCAGCTATACTGTGCTGTTGGTGGTGAGCGGGGCACCGGGCCATTGTAAATCACCCAGGGGAAGTGTGGGGAGGGAGGGCAGTGCCCAGGGGCAGCAGGCGGGGCCAAGGGAGAGACCCAGTCCCAAAATTGCTAGAGCCCCACAGGCCACATTGGGGAGGTTCTCGGGCCGCAGATGGCCCGCAAGCCCGGATTTAGATAAACAATCTGACTACCCAAGCAGATCCCTGAAACACTGTGGAAGTGGTGTCTGCAAACTTCTATTATCTATGCTCATAGTTACTGAATTGACCAATTCTCAAAATTTTAGGGTAGCATAACTTTTATTTTCTGTAGCACATTCTGATGTTCTTTTAATATTGTCAGTCTATGCAGAGGGCAGGGTTTTTTTTATTATTACAAATTCTTATGTGCCCTGTAATAAACCAACCCATGGCAGTGCTTTGGCGGAGACATCATGTGTCCACAGCTTTGTTCATATTCACACAAGGCTATGATCTCTCTTTTTTTTAACTTCTGATTTTTAAATTACAATATTTACAAGAAAACTGGAAATATTTACTCCACAGAGACTTCAAAAATTTATGTTCAGTCATTTCCAAACATTCAAGCATCGGGTTCAAATGCCTCTTCCTCATTTTCAACACTCATTTTAACTTTAGGCCTGATCCAGCACCAGTGAAAATACAAAATGGAAGTTTTGTGACTGACTTCAAAGGGAGCAAAAGCAGTGTCCTTGTCCTCATCTACAGTTCTTCTTTCCTCTTCTTCCTATTCTTGCCTAGTCCTCCCTTCTAACATCTCCTTTTGTCCATGTCACCACCTACACTTGGAACAACCTCTCATTTCCTCTAAGCATTAAATGTTCTCCCTCTCCTCCTCCAAATCCTTCTACTTTTACAAAGTTTTAAAAACTTTCATCTCATCACTCAAGATGCCTCCATGCCATTTTTTACTTGTAATTGTATCCCATTCTATCTATTGTTAGATCATAAGGAAAGAACTCAGAAGGAATTTGTCTGTTCTACATTTCTGAAGTGCCTTGCAAACTCTCACAGTGCTCTGCTGATAACATATTATTATACCCCAGAAGTAAACTATAACAAAATCAGCAACCTTGCTGAAAGCCCAAAAGCTTCACATATATTAAAAACATTTGCAGCTAACACACTTGAGGGACAAGAGGAATTATTGGGGGAAATTAACATCCTAAAGAGCTAATGCAATAGCTATTAAATCCTGATGTTTTTGAAAAAACTGGTAGCATGGAAAAAGTAGGGTTAATAGAGATTTTTCAGGTAAAACACAGAATCTTGAATTAATCCAATTTAGTCTCAGCAAGAGCCCACATACAAGTTTGAAAATGAGGAGCATCCATCAAGTACTGCTGGGCCTTGGAACAAGAAAATATTAGGACATAAGTACTAGCCCTGGTATATGGCAGAACCTAGACTCATTCATCATGTAGTGGGACAGGCCCTCTCTTTGTGGTTACTTCTTTCAAGTCCTAGATTCCTGTGCATATACACTAGGTACTGTGTATAACTATACAATATAAAAAAATCCTACCTAAAAGAAGAAACTCACCAAAAAGAATATTTAGAGAAATAAAGAATGAAAATAATCATTTTTACTTTATAAAAAACACAATATCTAAAAAAAATCAGCCAAAAAACACACATCTTAGTATCATGCTGTACATATAATGTATCTTGCAAAGTCAAATAACCATCATTTGGTTTTGTGTACACCTCTTCCTCATTCCCCTTTGCCTAATGTTAACTGTTGTATAAGTCATGTTTAACCTAGGTTGTAAACTCCTTGGGACAGAGACTGCATCTTTACTATCTCAATAAAATACCATGTACATCTAAAGAGTTTCCCAAATACTCATAATAATAAAAATTAAAAGTAGATATGAACCTAGTAATTTTGTAAACCTTATGCAAATGGATGGCTCTGCCGATAATTCACACATATTATAAATGTATCTTTCTGACCTCTTGAGAGAAATTAGACTGGAAGGAAGAGCTACTCTTTCTCCCTTACAGCATGGAGATGTCATGTTCATGACCAGAAGCAAGGCTATTCAAGTTTATCTTAACCTAGAGCATTCAATATCCAGGTTAAAGTGAGAAAGCAAGTGAATGACAAAATCTTCACAGGTTTGGGTTTAGTGCTTAAGGATCATATTATCAAGATGAAAAGGTTTTAGAAAGAAAGCTGTTGCCAATAGCACAACAGATAAAGTCACATATACTAGAGAATGGTAGTGGAGAACAAAAGAAACCTAGTTAATCTCTCTGCTCCAGATCATTTAAAATACTGACACAGTAAAATCAGCACTCTAAATAAAGACATATGGCCTTCTTCTCAAATATATTATTCAAATACTTACCCTGATTTCAGGTCTGTAATTCTTAGACAGTTAGTAGCATCCAATCCTACTTTTCCATTTCTGACCACGTTGGAAATAAAAGGAGAGAGTGCCGGTGAAATTCTGTTCAAGGCAACTTCAGGAGACATTTTAACTTGTCCTTCTTTTCTGTTGTACTGAGCTCTGCATGGGAAAAATCAAGAAATTACCTGGTGCAAATTCCCATGCAATGTAAGTAACTCAAAGGAAGCACTGGGATACCAAGGTTTTTTAAAAAAGTAATGCATTTGATGTGTTAGGTAACTATTATTCTAACACAGTGATGAACTCAAATGTTCAGGAATGTTCCATAATTATAAACAGGCTGAAGTACATACAGGTTTATAAGAGAAATGAGCAGAGTATGACAAGTCAGTTCTCTCCTCCTAATTCAATAATAATGGGCAAGCAGACCAGGAAGACTACTCATTGAATTTAAACAAAACAATGAAACCTTTCCTGGCCTTCTGCTTTTACTAGAAATCTAATCCCTATCAGTACGCAAAATCAACTGAAATGGACCAGCCTGACTCCTAAAAACATAGCAATGCTTACAGCCCTTGTAAATTAAAAATCCATAAATGACAAATCCTGGCCCCCCTGAAGTCAATGGGAATTTTGTTATTAACTTCAATGGGGCCGGATTTGGCCCCTTAGGTGTATCTTCACATGTAATTTCTAATGAGAACAAAACATTTGAAAATACATTAATTTCACTATTACAGCTGGTACAACCAGGACTAGCATCACTTTTGCAATTCTATTTCTTCACTGTTTAGGAAGACTTCACCAAACATATCAGATTTGCTTATTAGTAACAAATAATATAATGTTTATCATCCAAAGATCTCGTTGCACTTTTACAAAGATATCACTCTTCCCATTTTAAAGATGGGGAAACTGAAGCACAAAGACATAAGGGTAAAATTTTCAGAAGTGCCTACGTGACTTTGGTGCCTAGGCTCAATTAGAAGTCAATGGGACTTAGGTGCTTTTGAAAATGTAACCCTGAACAATTTACTCAAGATCATGGAGAGTCAGTGGCACAGCTGGGATTAGAATCCAAATTCTGTACTCTGATTCTAGACTATCGCTTTTTATTTGTTTGAAAAGGTCAGCTGATGCTCTGTTTACCTTCTTGCTGCAATACAGCCTTCAGTTACTCTGGACAATCTCTCACATCCTCTATCTACAACTCAGTAGAGTTCACATAAACAAAAGCATCTCCAGAAACCAAATATACACAGAATAAGCTTAAAATCTGGAGGATTTGAAATTTTACCCTTCTCTCCACTTTCATTTATGCTATTTTTCCTTCTCTTATCAATCCTGCTCCTTGTAGCTGCTGTTACTATGATATCTTTCTTCCAGAGAACAAGATAAGGACAAGAATAATGCTGTGTATAGACTATGGCTATTATCAAGTGTTTCATAAAGAGAATAATTAGTTCCCTGCAGTAAAACCTTCCCAGTATCATGTTTTTCTCTTGTTTTAAAATTCATTCACCAATTTTAATCAAATCCCAATTACAAGCATTAGTAGGCGACTAATGGCTAATTCCTACAAATTGATATCTCCCTGTAATTGGTAGCAGTGTAAAGCATCTGATTTAAAAATTTAGCTTTTATGAAAGTCATTCACATGAAAATATAAATGTTCAAGAAACAGAGCCTAAATTAGCACTTTTTAAAACCCTGTATTAAAGCAAAGGCCTAGCACTTTATGGCAACCAAGAGACAATTACATTAGTGTCTATCTTACATAATTATCTCAACTGAAAATCATAAGGTTGCCAATATGCTATTGTTCAAGGCATTTCCAGAAGGCACAGCCACAAATATCTGTGATTATTTTTAACTCAGCATGGCTGGAGTGTCATGGACTACATCCCCATAGGCTCTTTGAAAGACACATAGGAATCCTCCGACTTAAGTGTTATTAAGAAATAGTAGTTTTCACCCATTTCCTGTACAATGTGAGGGGGGGTGATCCTTTCACCTTTCTGCATAAAAAAGAAAGTGAGTTCAGTTTTGGCTTTGCATTATGTGGGTGATCTTTTTTCTAATTCAACATAATCTTCTGTCACTTGAACCTGAACCTTGCAAGATCAGGCCCTTTATTTTTGATTCACAAAAGACAAGGATATTGTCAGAGTAAAGGGCTAACAGCACCTATTCATTCTCCTCATCCATCTCTGATTATGAGGTACAGCACATCATTTATTTCAGACCCATGTTTACTTCCACATTATACAAGTGAATTATTGCTCTCTTTATCAACATCACACAGCATTTTACTATCAACTAAATTTACAAATAATATTCAAGTTTTGTAAACAGAAGTTTTACAAAATACAATATGGTTACATCAGAATTTTTTAAAAATTTTAATTTACACTGAAATGTTTTCCCTCAGTTTAATACTTCTTCTCAATACTGAAAACAAATCACAATGGTACTGAGTTAACCAAAGTGAAATGAAAGTGACCAGAGAGCAAAAGTGACCTGTCAAGTTTCATTACCTAAAACAAAATACTTGAAAAAAGAAAACAAAAAGCACAAATTAAGAAAAGTAAATTAATTTATTTTACTCCTTGCAGTTTTAATAGTCTGTTACTAGTAACACAGGTAAAACTAACATATGTTTTTTACTCTTAACAATGACCCACTAGATCTGAGGAAATTATGAGTGGGAACTGCATTAGACAGCATGAGGGATCCTAATATAGGCTACGACCGTCCCTTCAACCTGGATGGCAGCATGATGGATATTACATAAATTAATCCATACAAAAGCACCAAAGAATATACTGGAGGAAATAATTTTAACTGACAGAGGGAATGGATTTGAAATTACTTAAAGGATCCTTTTAATCTAATCACTGATTCTATAATTTCCACCAAATTTTCCTTTGCTCTTTATGGTTATGTCCTTCATTCCAAGGATCTTTTATAACACATATTTTAAAGTTCCCACAATGGGGATTTCTGATAAAGCAATATGGTACAGACCACTATGTCACCTCTCCCCTCCTTTCACAAGGTCTGCAAGAGAAAAAACACTATATCAGGGTTTCCTAAATAAGAGTTGCACTGATGATCTGTTGAAAGCCTGAGGATGATACTAACAAACATAAAACGGAGCACTGGCAGGTTGGTGATGCACACTCAGATCAGGAAGTTACTTCACAAACTCCTATTTTAATAGAGCACTGTAGCAGTGATCTCATCGGGATGGACACCGAAACCTGTCACTTACACAAGGGGCAACAGGGCAATCTAACAGAATTGCTTTGAGCAAGGCTGCAAGTTAGAGTGTAAACTCTTTGAGGCAGAGACTATCTTTTCGCTCGGTGTTTATACAGCACCTAACACAATGAGGTTCTGGTAAATGTCTGGGTCTCCTAGGTGCCATTGCAATACACATAACAAGACCAGAGATCTCTCCAGGCTCAAGTGTTGAATATGGAGACTCCCGTCACCCTCACCACCGCAGGCAGCAGCTGGGATCATGATGGTGTGTTGCATATTGAGTCCTGCTATCACCACAGGCCACACCTGAGATTACACAAGTGCATCCCACGCCAGGGAACCACTGCAGTCCAGTGGCAAACCTATTCCACGCTGGGACCCCTGTACCACCACCCTGGGGAGAGGCCTTGTAGCAAGATCCCTCGTGCCCACAGTGGGGAGAGGCATCCAATATGCTTGGACCCCTCCTGCGCCCACGGTGGGTGGGGGATGGGGGGAGCATAACCTATAGCAGGGCCCCGCTATGGGGCAGCCCCTCCCTTAGTTCTCCTCCCTATCTA
Organism: Dermatemys mawii; assembly: GCA_007922305.1. Lineage (NCBI taxonomy): Eukaryota > Metazoa > Chordata > Testudines > Dermatemydidae > Dermatemys > Dermatemys mawii. The sequence goes on along the minus strand of ML677362.1, from coordinate 4,188,621 downwards.
CGCCACGCCCCCCAGGGCGAGAGAGACCCGGGAGGAGACGCACCCAATTACCCCGTTCCCCACCCCAACCTATTGGGGGCGCTGCTCCCTCTGGCCTCTCCTCAGCGCTGGCTCCAGGTACCTGCAGTCACTACGGGGCAGTAGAAAAAGCCTTAGCATCAGCCGCGGGCACGCGCCTTACCCCTGCACCCTCTCGCCTACGGGCGCGCCCCTGCCTATGGCGTGCGCGCTCCCGGCCGGCAGTTACCGGGAGAGCGGGGGGGAGGAGCCAACGTAACTGTAGGGGACCCCACATCTGCCTGAATGAATATCCCCGTCTCCGAGCAGCGGGGGCCGCAGCCAACAGGGGGAGGAGAGAGTGGAGAGTGTGACCCATAGGATAGGAGAGAGACAATGGAGGGGGCACTGCAATCAGGCACTTGAGAGGAGCAACCCCGGGCTGGCCGAAGGACCCCTCCCCTTCCCGTTGGCAACCAGCGAAGCTCCGGAAGTGGCTGCCCAGGCAGCAGGGGGTCAAAGTTCACAGGACGGAGACCCCGCCGCTGCCCTTGCGCCTCTCGGGCTATGGCAGCTGCTGGCCCGATTGAGGTGGTGGTGGTGGGATCCTGCATGACCGACTTGGTCAGGTTAGTACGTGCAGTCGCTCGCTGCTGGTGCCCCAGCCCCGCCCCCATCCTGGGCAGCACCAGCCCCGAGGACGGGGGGGCGCTAGATTGATGCACAGAGCGAGGAAGGGTCACATGGTGGGTCAGAGGCTCCAAGAGAACTCAGGAGTCCCGGCTCCAAACCACAGACCCTCTTGCCCCACGACGAGCCTGCATTGCTAGTAAAACCAGTCTCAGTCTCCTGCCTCCTGCGCGTGGATGAATGGGGAGGAGCAGGCTGAGAAGTGTCATCAGGAGCGCAGCGCCCAGCTACCAGTCAGAAGGGAGGGGGGATGGCGGGGATGAATGGGAGTGAAGTAAAGACCCTGCTTCGGGGGTGTAGAGGGAAGGGAGAAGAGGCTGAACAGAACAGTCTAACTGAGCTGCTGGTCGGAGGGTTGGTTCTAGCTGATGTCAGCCAGACCAGTAATGCTCTGAGAGAAGCGTGTAGACCCAGGGAGAAGTGCACTGAGAGGCATGCCTGAGGTTGAATGTCAGTTTGAATGCGTTGTTTGCTAGCTCTTTGATCATCCGTCTGTGGTAACTTGATGACAGGAAAGATTGAGTCCTGGGTTTCCAGCTGTACTTAGGTTGTTCAAAGTTCTCTTTGCCAGAAAGGCAAATTAATTTTTTCACTCTGACCATAGTAGTCTGTGAACCCTTACTTAGATCCCGGCAATCCTACAGGAAGGACAGTTTGATTTGATCTTAAGAGAGTAAATAAAGCGTGCAAACAAATCTTCAGCTAGTTCAAAGGTGATTTTTCTCTACCACATAGGCAAGAGATAGTTTAATATGCTAACCAAGCCAGTGTAAGCTTTATGGTGAAAAGAGCTATAGCAGGATTAGTTGTTGTTCCTGTGAAACATTTGATTTGATTTTAAAGTGAGAGATGGCTTCTGGTATTTTTACATCCTCACAAATATAGTATTGCCAGCCTCAAGTATTGAAGAAACATAAGCATTTTTAAAAAAAGTTTGGTTCTTGGTTTTTGCCTTCTGGTTTTTGAGCCTTTAGGATTCATTCAGGTCTAATTTTCAAGCTTTTCTACAAAGTGTAAAAATCTTTTTAAAAATCTGAAAGCTAAGATTCTCATGAAATCTCTTCATTGCCACAGCAGGGGTTTTATGATAAACACCAAATACTGCAAGACTTGTAGTAAAATCGCATGAGTTGACTACAATGCAAATACAAATTTATAGTGCCTTGCCCTGTCAGCAGCAGCAGCTAACCTGCAAATCAGTTGACTTGCACACTATTTTAAACATACATTTTAAAACTATGTACAAGCAGACTTGGTTGATTAAAATAAGATTTGAAAAATGTCTGGAACACATGAACTGACCTTACCGGGTTTTCAGGTTAACGTGTCCCCCACCCCCCCACACACATACCCCTCAAACCAACCCATCAACCTATATCAGCATGGGATAATATGGATGTTGCTGGTCAAGAAAGTAGAAAGTGCACGGCTCAGAAGAATTTGGAATGTGAGAAACATAAACACAGACACCCATGCCAGAATTCATGAAAAACTGTCCATGAGTTTTGTGTCAGGAAGATGAAGTGTTTTGTGTAATTTGTAGAAAGCATCAGAAGCTTTTTGAGAAAGATAGTCCTCTTATAAGCAGGGGTAAGACTTTTTAGAATTGATCCCTATGTGTATGTAAATGCTCCAGCGCAGATTGAAAAGTACTAAAATAGAAAATGTGGCCTTTTATCCACGAAAAGTCCTTGTTACTAGTTTGTTCAATATGAGGAGATGCAAAAGTTTTTCACATATATAACACAATTGTCACAATTGTTAAATGCAGTTACAGTCTCAGGCCCTATCCTGATTGGAAAAAAAAGTGTGTTTCGACTGTTAGTTTAATGTGCTTGGTCCCTGTTAAAACACATAGGATAACACATTTTAAGTCATGTTAGCTGGACTTTTTATAGCTGATGGATTAAAACATATGAGCCTGCACATTAATAGGCATTGGAGGGCTTTTCACTTGTGTTTAAACTAACTAGATTTAACTAATATGATTGGAAAAACTTACACATTTTGCTCGTCAGTACACCAGACCTTGGACCTTATGCGTAAACTACTGTAAAAAAAAAAAAAAAAAAAAAAACCAACAAAAAAAAAATGTGAAAAGTTGCAATAAAGTTAGCTCAGTTGAGCTAGCTTAACTAGCTTGAAATTCTACTTAAACTGTGTCCACATTGGTGGCAAGTGGGGTTTTCAATTGAGTTGTAAGCCAACCTGATTGAAAAAGCACCCATTTTCTAAGTCTAGAGAGGTCTCTGCGATTTTGAAATGATTTACAGTTGCAGGCCAAAAACTACTTTAATCTTGTATCAAATTATTTTAATACCCATGATGAGAGAGACTTATATGGGCAATTTCAAAGTCTCTGAGGGAGGTGTCTCAGAAATTCATACTGAAAGCTAGATGTATTACTGTGCTTGCTGATGGATCTAGTGATGAATCTGTATCTGAGCTAAATCAGCGTGCATCAGATTTGTGGAAGATAGAAAACTTTGTACTCTCTTTTCTGGTGTACCATCTGGAAATAAAAACAATCAGTGAAAGCTGGTGTTATCATGTGGGGAATAATAGCTTTGTGAGAGTTGTGGATATCAAATCAAAACCTGTTAGATCTTGTGTAAACAGGGAAACGAACTGGAACAGCTATTCTGAAATATTTAATCTGGAATACTGTTCCTGATTAATTCCCCATATAGATGCCCTTATTCTGGAGTGAATCAGGAATAGTATTGCTGATTAAATTCACAACCTATTTTATTCTAGAATAATTTATGCATAGACAAGCCCTCAGTTTGAATTTAGATAGCAAAATAGTATATAGTGTGCTGCTCATGTTTAGACAAGATGCTCATGTTGTCATTGATGACATGCAAAGCAGCTTTGTACTTCTGTGCTTCGTATTCTGGATCTTCTATATAAAAAAAAATCCTATCCTGAAAAATTTGAGTTTGTGTTGAAAGACATTTAAGTCTCTGTGACACTGGCAACCCAGCTAACCTGTATTTGACTCATAACCACTTAACAAGAGGTATTACTATTGTATGAGGACAGTTCACTTGTATGTAAATTTCAAAGAGATGTACTAGACCAGCAATCATTAACCGATTCAGTTGTAGTAATAGGAACCAAGGGTAAATGCTAAGCGTATTAATCTGTGTTTACCTGTATACTATTAGACGTTTAACAATGTAACTGAACTAGCTTGTAGATGCTAATTCCTTTTCATGTCTTAATTGCCTTTATATTATGTATGCAACTGTTTTCAGTCAACCTTAAGATCAAAGATCTGAGATGCTGCGTGCAATTAACAATATTGTCTGTATTGTCTTCAGCTTATCTATCGATGATGTAATGTATAACAGGCAGTTGCCTTATGTTAATCAGTGTAACTCGATTACCTGTGTATGCATAGTAAATAGAATGTTAACTTCAAAATGATGGGACAGTGTGTGCTCAACAAAGAAGAACCCTCAGTCACATACTGTGCTCAAAACCCTTAACAGCCTGCTTCACCTATAAAAGTGAAACCTGGCGCTTGATCCTTTCATCTCTAGTCTGCTGAACTTTGAACAGGGAAAGCTTAACCTGTTGTTTGGAATACCTGGGAAAATATATGGAAAGACTCTCTATCAGATTTCACATCTAAGCAGCATTTGGATTCTGACCTTTTGAGATGGTTCCAAACAGACTTTTACAAACCAGCAGATAGGACATCACAGCTATGATCCTGATCTATGAACACTGAAAATCACTTGTATGTATATGATTCCTTAACCATTTAATAACTCTCTTCTTTTTTATTAATAAATCTGTAGTTAGTTTACTAAGGATTGACTGACAGAGTGATATTTGAGCAATATCTGAAATATATATTGACCTGAGGGTAACTGTCTGATCTTTTGTGATTGGTAGAACTCTGAGTATGGTGATTAGGGTTTTCAGTAACGTGTCACTATATTTGATTTGTTTGCCCAGATTGGCACCAAGGGCTGGAATGCCGAAAGGGGACTCTTTGTTTGGCTTCTGGTTAATTAGTGTGGTACTGCAGAATTTCTTTTGTTACTGGCTTGATTAATCTGAATATAGAACAAAGAACCAGTTTGGGGGATTGTATGCCCTGTTTCTTGCAGTCTGTCCTGAGTATAGCATTCTCTGTGTGGCCCATCTGGGCACAGTCCCAAAGAATGATGGCAACTTCAAGCATTTACTGGTTAGTGAGAGCTATTACTGAGGTCTTCCCAATATATGCTGGTTTACTAATGAGGACAGAATACTGAAGTTAGTAATCAAAAGTTATTGTCTGTCACCTGTTTCGAACATATTGCAAAAATTAAATCAGGAGTTGATGCAGCCCAAGTTAAACGCACTCTTAAGGCAATCCAGAGAGACACATTTTTGAGACATTGCATTTAATGAAAGACTTATTCACTACTGAGATTGAAGTCTTTCTTTTCTAGAAGAGAATCTTATTGTTGAGGATTGCCTAAGCTATAAAATTCTATGCTGTGATGATTCACAGCAACATAATACATTAATTTGTCTGAACACTTAATCTTAGGGATGGCGGACTTGAAGGAATAAACATTTCTGGGCCAAAGTTACAAAAAATATCAGATGCATATGCTTGAAGCTTCCATTAAACATATGGATGCCAGATTCACCAGGTTATAGCAACAACCATTCAATGATTTACTCCATGCAGTGGTCTAACAATTAAAAACAAACAAACCCCCCAAAAAGAAAGATGGCCCTTTGCTGCAGTGTATAAATTGAAATGTTAGACCAGGTTACAGAAGTAGTGAGTGAGAAGGAAAAGTGCCCTGTTTCAAATATTGCTTCTAAAATTAGATTTAAATACCATCAAATTCACTAGATATGATAGTGCACATGCATATTTTTTAAAAGGTTTTAACACCAGGCGACCTGCCTTTCAAGACTGCTTTTGTTAGAAATTCTGTTCTCACTGTCGCATAGCCCTGCAGTGACAGAACATAGGTTTTCCACAATTACTTTAAGATAATCAAAAGAAACTCACATACATGTATGCAGTAAACCACACTCTTCTGGCTTCTAGTGAGACCAGGAACAGAACATATTTGTGGGTACAATCACAATCAGCGCTTCATCAGCAATAGCAGACAGTAGTAGTGGAAGACAAGATCAGCATTATTCTCTATCGATCAGATCTAGATATCAAAATGGATAAAATCTATAATATTTAAATATTAGACATTTTACTTGAATTTTAAAGTTTTTGTTCTGACCCTCATTCCCAGACTGGAGTTGGCAGAAGCATTTTAATTTATATTATAAGGGTAAGATAGTAAACATATAAGCCAGTCAGACACTAAAAACATTTAGAGTAAACACAAGAAACTTTAGTACAATGGTCCAAAACAGCAAATGCAGAGAAATCCCTTTAGACAATCTCTATGGCAACAATATTTCACTTTAATCTGAGAGAATGAGACCACAGCCAAAAATGAACAACCATGTGTTTTTGTTGGATGTTCAAAATTTGAAATTTTTGTTTCCTGTGGATGTTCTCCCCCTTCTCCTTCCAGTCTGTAATAGTCCCTCTTAGAACTGGGGACTGAAACTAGGAGTCCTGGCTCCCAGCTGCCTGATGTAACCGCTATTATTATTAATTATTATAACAAGCTGGCTGACTGACTCTGGAAGAAATTTAAAGGGATGGCAGAGAGAACATCAAGCTACAGAGCAGCCTGAGCTCAAATCAGAATAAACAATAGTGACAAATGAATATATGGGATTAACCCCAAAGCACACTGTGAAGCCTTATTTTATTTGACAGATGGTGGATGTATTGTGTATGTTTTTGACAGAGACATGAGTCTTCTGTCGCCTCTAAACTTTGGAAATACTTGCATAGTTTGTCTTACCAATGAAAGGCCAAATTCCCTGCAGTGTAAATTGAGGGAGTGCCACTGATATGCATCCTGGAGAGTTTTACACCTTTCTCTTAAAGCTTCAAAATTGGCCACTGCCAGCCAGGATATTGAGTAAATGGTTTGTTCGCCAGTTCTCATATGGAAATTCCTGTTCCTAAGTTATGTTCTCGCTAAAAATTGTAAAATAAATAAATAAAAATAAAGGTCAATAATGTAATATATCTTTAATTTTGCTTTCTTTGTGGGACAGAGGAAAATAGTCCCTTCCTCTTCTCTTTCAAATGGACAGAGACACTCACATTTTTTGTCTTTCCTCTTCTCCTGCTTGGTTTCCTTGTATGTCTTTTCCATGTGTGCACATTTCCACAAGCTCACACAAATGCACATTCATCATCTCTTGGTTTTATTATTTTTCTGCTTTTATCCATATGCCTGTAGCAGCACAGGGAAAATCCTCCTGGTTCCCCACAGCCAATCTCCGCAGCAGTGTCACCTAATTCTTTGTTAGTTTCCTACTGCTGTTGCCTTCAGCGGGAGGAAAGCACAACTGTGAAGGAGTACAAGTGTAGTACAGCTGAGGGAATTATTCTGTTGGATCCAGAGAAGTTAGTAAGGCATGAGAGAATGTAGTCTGTGAGGCTTTTTTGTTTATGTAGTAATGAGAGATCTGGGCTTGATTTCAGAACCTGGACTCTTTCTATGTATTGTTCTCTCTGACCCAGCAAGGCCTAGGCATTCACTAATGCCGCACTCAGCCTCTGTGTGTGTGTTCTGCAGTGACTCCTATGGCAGATCTCAAAATGGCACTGATGAGCTCCAGAGGAAGTCCCATCCGCTCTTCCTTGGCTGTAAGGAAGAATGATGTGACTTGAGACTCTTGAAGAAATGAAGGGTGAACATCAATGGGATGGAATCCTATAAGGGAATCTGGGGGCAGGGAAGGGCTGTGGGGGATGTTCCTTGCAGGTACAGTTCTTGAACACTTTAAATGTTCTGAACTTTGATTTACTGACATGCCTGATCCAGAGCTCATTCAAGTTAATCTTTTCACTGATTTGAATGGTCATTGCATTGAGTCTTCGGGGCATGATCACTGCTGATGTATTTTAGTCTGAAATCCAAGCCTACAGACTAAAATTCTGTTTTTCAGTGATGTGTGTGCTAAGAATCACTGCTATGATATTTTGGAGATGAAAATTTTAAATCCAAAGAAAATTCACTTACCAAATATAACATTTAAAATGAATCTCTGTATTAAGCAGAATCAATGGGAAAGAGGCCTAGCTAGGTGTCATTTAGATTCGTACATAAACCTGAATGCAAATGTAGCTTTTATGGCAAATTAAAATGTGATTCGTGACCTAAGCTTTTACTGTTACCCGCAATAGAAAAATGCTGCACCATTTATCATGATCAACACTTACTGTCTAAGAGAAGCAGTTGTCTGGTAAAACAGGAGAGGATATGGATATTAACTAAGGAGCATTGATAGTATTCAGGAAACCTGTTCAATACTTGCGAATATTGTCCCTGGTCTTACCAGTAACATTTACTTTTGTTGCTTGTTTTTAAAATAGATATTTGAAGGTTGTTTCACAATTCAGGGCACCTGCACCTGTTTTCTCCTCTGTGATCAAGCAAGAGCACCCACTTTTAGGCTTCTGGCTTCTACCCCTCACTTCTTAGGCAGATACCCGTGTCTCTCTCCCTCTTAACTGGCTTCTTTGCCTGAGGGCACAGTTCCCTGTCTACACTATGTTATTCCCAGCAAGCTAGACAGGCCAGCGTCTGCACTTAGCTCTCTCTTTCCTCAGAGATTATACACAGCGTAATTGCCCACAGTTATAAGTTACCACACAGCTCTGTCTAAGCCAGTGGTTCTCAAGCTATTTATCAATGTGGGCCGCATATGCGGCCAACAGTGTTTTATCTGGACTGCAGGATGAGAACCACAGCACACTTCTCCCCTCAAGAACTGCCCCCTACAAACTCCTATGCTCAGCACATCTCACCCAAAGACTGCTCCACAGAGTGGAGCCCTGGATTGGGGGACTGGGTAGCAGGGACCCCGGACCCCACTGTGTGGGGCGGGCGGCAGTCCCGACCCTGGACCTGGCTGGATGGCTGGGCAGCCAGGTGGCAGCCCCAACCCCACAGGCCGGCTAGCAACCCCAGTGCTGACCCCTTGGGATAGTCCCCAGGTCCTGTGGGTTCAGGCAGCAGCCCTGGACTCCAGTCCCCAGAGGGCAGTCCCCGGATCCCTGCTGGGCTGGCTGATGACTCTGGTGGATCCTTGCGGGGGCAGCCCCAGACCCCACCACGCTGGACAGGTGGCCAGACAGTCGGGAATCCAAACCCCATGCAGCCCAGTGATCTTTGGCACACAGCTGGGCCACAGTTGTTTGCTAATCGGGTCACATGCTGGCTATGGGTTGAGAATGGCTGGTCTAAACAAACACTTTTATTCGTAAGGTGAAAGCATTACAGAAAAAAGAACATATTAAAAACAATTTTTAAAAATCTATATGCGTGCTAATAAGCTCACCAGAGCTCATCCCCCACCACTCCAAAAGGGGCTCTGTAGGAGTGAGTCCTTCAACCCCCACGCAGAGATCTTCCTGTGGTTATAAGTTCATAACAGTCTCAACTTAGAACACACACACTGACTGGGCAGATCAGCCTGTTTCTTTGTACAGCTTGGGCTTTTGATTTTCAGATTCCGAAACAGTAATAAGTAGATAATGGTCCCTTCCTCAGGGCATAGCTTCAAAAGGCTGGATTTTTGCATAACCAGGAGGAAGGAATTCGCATTCACCTCCCCCCTACACATTTTCCAGTAAATCCACTTCACACATATTGTCCAAAAGAGCATTCTTGTCTGCCACATTATTCGGTGTAGTCTTTTGATCATCCAGGCCTATAATAATACATAGCATTTGTGTTTAATACAATGGACTCCAAAGATACTTAAACCTATTTGAGTAAGGTTTTCTAAAGATGTTTTAGGAAATTGCCATATCTGTCACATTATAACAAACTGAAGGAAATATAAAGATGAAACTATCTGAACACTAGTTTTTAATGCCGAAGTCCAACAAGATGCCATTTATCAGGCTTAATTTAACTAAATTTCCCGTGCCTTTTCATTTGGGTATGGTGTCTTCACTTCTTGTCTTGAACTGTTGGGTAGTGTGCCTGTGCATTACCAAATAACTGCCTACCATCCCGGAGATAGCTGTATTTTAGTGAGGGGTTAGTTCCATGATCCCTGTTTATAAATTTGTATATCTAGTTTGTAAATTGCTTTGGGATCCTTCAAGATAAAAGGCTTTATTTAAATGTAAGATCCTTATCTTCTCCAGCATTCCTCCACTCTCTGTGCTCTGCTCAGACTTCTCTCTTTCACCTGGGGCTTGATCCTGCAAGGACTGAGCACTGCAGTCCTGCTGCAGTAAAGCACTAAAACACAACTTTTAACTTTTCATCCCTTGAGTAATCTCACCAACTCTTTTGGGACCTATGGGACAACTCAAGGGCTGAAAGTTAAGCACGTGCTTATGTGTTTGGCTGGATTGGGGCCAGAATGCTCAGTACTCTGCAGGATCGAGTTCCAGCTTCTAAAGTTATATCTTGCTTCATGTTGCCCTGTGCCTGAAACAGCCTTATAGTTCCCTTCCTCCCACTCCTTAAAAACTTACTTGTTCCATGAAGGATTCCAGCTATAATAGCCATGCCCAGTTCTTTGTTAATGCTCATGCAGTTAGCCTTTAAACCCTTCAGGGTAGAGACTTAATAGTCTGTTTGGTACAGTGAATTTATTATACAGAACAGGGGTGGGCAAACTTTTTGGCCTGAGGGCCACATCGGGATATGGAAATGGTATGGCGGGTCATGAATGCTCACGAAATTGGGGGTAGGATGCGGGAGGGGAGTAAGGGGTTCAGCTGAGCATGTAGGTTCTGGGGTGAGGCCAGAAATGAGGAGTTCAGGGTGTGGGAGAGGGCTCTGGGTTGTGGGGGAGGTGGTGGTTCTGGGGTGAGGGCTGGGGATGCTGGGTTTGTGGTACAGGAGGGGCCTCTAGGCTGGGACTGAAGGGTTTGGAGGGTGGGAGAGAGAGAAGAGCTGGGGCAGGCGGTTGGAGCATAGGGGAGGTGTGTGAGAGATCTGGCTGGGTATGTGGGCTCAGAGGGGCCAGGGATGAGGGGTTTGGGATGCAGGATGGTGCTCCAGGCTTAAACCAATGGGTTCAGAGGGCGGGATGAGGATTGGGGTTGGGGCAGGCTGTTGGGGAATTGGGGAGGTGAGGGCTCTGGGTGGGGCTGGGGATGAGGGGCTGGGGGTACAAGAGGGGGCTCTGGGCTGGGATTGAGGGATTCAGAGGGCAGGAGCGGGAATAGGGCTGTGGCAGCGGAGTGGGGCGGGGGCGGCCTCGGGTGCAGGCTCCGAGCGGTCCTTACCGCAAGTAGCTCCCAGAATCATGTCCTACCTCTAGCTACGAGGTGCGGCCAGGTGGCACTGCACGCTACCCCATCAACAGGTGCCGCCCCTGCGGTTCCCATTGGCCAGGAACTGCAGCCATTGGGAGTTGCGGGACAGCACCTGCAGACGGGACAGCGCGCAGAGCTGCCTGGACATGCCTGCACGTACTACGTAGGAGCCGGAGGGGGGTCATTCCAGCTGCTTCATGGAAGCCATGTGGAACGGGGCAAGCCCCCGACCCACTTCCCATTTGGAGCGCAAGAACAGGGCAAGCCCCAGACCCTGCTCCCCGGCGGGAGCTGAGGGCCAGATTAAAAGGTCTGACAGGCCAGATGTGGCCCACGGGCTGTAGTTTGCCCACCCCTGATATAGAGCCATTGACACTCATGGATCTATATAAGTAAAAAATTATAATGCTGCTGTGCTTTGGAGATGAAGAATATCTAGTGGGTCAGCTGCACCTCTAACTGTATCTTTCCATTTTTTCACTGTTTACAGTGATAAAACATTTTCTGTGTAGTATCTTGGTGTATGTATGTGTTTATTCCCAGTGTCTTTCCCTTTCCACCCAGATTTCTCTCCTTTCTAGTAAACTGTGGTCACTAGAAACCTATGTTTGTGATCATAGTGATTTCCATGGCAGTAGACTATGATGTCATCAGTGGAGGATTATGCCCTTCCTGTGTGTGTTTGCAATTCAAAATTATAGTTTGTGAGAGAGAGTTTTTATTTACCAAGATTTTAAACATAGTCCACGTGAGGCTGGGAAACTATTGCTTAATTCTCAAGAGAGTTCACATTGGGTAATGGAATAAATGAATTAGGAAGCCTTTTGATTCTAGCACGTGATGAGTTGCATTAAAAAAAAAGGAAAGAAAATCAGTCACTCTTGTCTTGCTGCTCATGGGAAGAGAGAGCACGTTTGTGTCTGACACTGTACATCAGGGGTAGGCAACCTATGTCATGGGTGCCGAAGGCGGCATGTGAGCTGATTTGCAGTGGCACTCTCACTGCCTGGGTCCTGGCCATTGGTCTGGGGGGTTCTGCATTGTAACTTAATTTTAAATGAAGCTTCTGAAACATTTTTAAAACCTTATTTACTTTACACACAACAATAGTTTATTTCTATATTAAAGACTTATAGAAAGAGACCTTCTAAAAACGTTAAAATGTATTACTGGCACGCGAAACCTTAAATTAGAGAGAATTAATGAAGACTTGGCACACCAATTCTGAAAGGTTGTCGACCCCTGCAGTACATTATCCCAGTATGCTATGTGTTACACAGAACTACTTCTGTAATATCTCAGCTTAGAACATCACAATTTTCCAGTCACACTGTTGTGTTTTTCTTTTTAAGGAAGTCAATGCTAAACAAATGTGCTGTAAAATATCCTGCTTTATCCCCAGAAACGTAAAACATTCCAGCACACACATTGCTCTTTCATCTCTTTCACTGGTGCCCTACTTGTCAATTATCAGTAGTTCAATCTCTTTTATGTCGTTAACCTTGTGAGACGTGTGTTTTCTGCTAGCTTGGTCACAGCAGAGGCTGTTTTCTGCCATCTAATATTGAAAGTAAATTAACTAATTGAAAATCCACGATTAAATGTCACAGCTATTGCTACTAAATGAAATGAAAACCATACACTCGAAATTGTGGGTTTGTGGTGTAATTCATTTCTTTCCTGAAATAATGCAGTAATCTTAAAGCCAAATAGGTGAAGGAGATTTGAATACAAAAGTTGTGGAGTTCAGTTTAAGGTTTTATTAAAAAAAAAAAAATAATGAGTTTTGATCCTGAAAATGGAAAATAAAGATTTACCTTTTTATTATTATTTTATGGATTTTTATTATAGTTAATTCCACATACAAAAACCTGAACTCTCATGCAGTCTCTTTCTAAATAAGTTGGACTGGTGAATTTGAAGGGGGAAAAAACATGACATAATGTTGTGCATTTGCACTGAAGTGGTTTGCGGTCATTAAAGTGAAAAAAAGGTGTGCTTACAACTTTAATAAAAGAACCATTAAGACTAATAAATACGGGCTCAATCCTGCTCCCCCTGAAATCAGTGGAAACAGAACTGAGCCTTTTATATACAGGACTGGAATGGGGCATTCAAAGAAGAGAATCCTTATGGTAGATTCTAGGTGGGGACTAGCGTTTTAAAGCTATTAGATTCACAACAGCCTGCAAATTAGTGTCTTTGAATGAAGAAAATGGAAAGTTAGTAAGGAGGGGTCAAAATATCAAGATCCATCAAATACATTTTCATCCAAACAATTCTTTCTTTCCCTTAGTTAACAACATCACAAGTTAAGAATATTTGTTCATTTCTGCTGCTTGGAACATACCATTCTTACACAATAGCCCATACACTATTGTGTGTTATATAATCTCACATGCTACAGAAGTACTGTTGTTTCCTTCTGATTGCACAGAATTTCTAGATCAGTGTGCAGATGCAGAGAGCTGTGACACACAACAGTGATATGTAGGTGACTATGCTGAAGGGGGAGGGATAGCTACGTGAGGGATACCTCACCCAAGGTTGTGAGCTCAGTCCTTGAGGGGACTATTTAGGGATATAGGGATGAGTTAATGGGGGATTGGTCCTGCTTTGTGCAGGGGGTTGGATTAGATGATCTCTTGAGGTCCCTTCCAACCCTGATATTCTATGATTCTAAGGCAGGGGTAGGCAACCTATGGCACATGTGCCGAAGGCAGCACACATATTGATTGTCAGTGGCACTCACACTGCCCGGTTCCTGGCCACCAATATGGGGAGCTCTGCATTTTAATTTAATTTTAAATGAAACTTCTTAAACATTTTATTTACTTACAACAATAGTTTAGTTCTATATTATAGACTTATAGAAAGAGACCTTCTAAAAACGTTAAAATGTGTTACTGGTACGCAAAACCTTAAATTAGCGTGAATAAATGAAGACTCGGCACACCACATCTGAAAGGTTGCCGACCCCTGTTCTAAGGCATTGTGGGAGGAGGCACCAAATGGAAGGGAGAGTTGGGGTGATTTCACTACCTGTGATGAAGTCAAAGATTTTCTGAAAATCCCGGTACACTATATCAACTGGATCACTCTTATCCACAAATGTTCAGTTTTCACAGAGGAGAGGCATGAACAATGGGGTCCTTCTAGGATGTGTACTAGAACCTGTGCTACAATAACAAAATTATTCAAGAGAGTTAAGTCCAAAGCAGACTGAGGAGTTAGAGGGATCTCACAACAATAAGTTGACTAGGCAACACAGTGGAAGATGAAATTCAATGTTGATAAGTAAAAAGGAATGCACATTGTAAAAAATAATCCCAACTATACATGTACAATGATAAGTTCTAAATTAACTGTTATTCCATAAAAAAAAGATCTTGGAGTCTCCATGGATGATTCTCTGAAAACTTCTACTCAATGCACAGCAGCAATCAAAAAGGCTAAGAGTATGTTAGAAACTATTAGGAAAGGGATAAAAAATAAGACAGATCATCTCATAATGCAGTTATATAAATCTATAAATATTGTGTCCAGTTCTGGTTGCCCCATCTCAAAAAAGTAATAGTGGAACTGGAAAAATTTCAGAAAAGAGCAACAAAGATGACCACGGGCATGGAATGTCTTCCATGTGAGAAGAGACTAAAAAGATATGGGTTGTTCATCTTAGAAAAGACATGACTGAAGGTGAGGGCTGTTAGAGGTCCATAAAATAATGAATGGTGTGGAAAAAAATGTGTAGAGAGCCGTTATTTATCCTTTCCCACAATATAAAAACCAGAGGTCACCTGATGGAATTAATAGGCAGCAGAAGTACAAACAAAAGGAAATACTTTTTCCACACAATCCACAATTTAGCTGTGGAACTCATTGGTATGGGATATTGTGATGGCCAAAAGTATAACTGGTTCAAAAAAGAACTGGATAAATTCATAGAGGATAGGTCCATTGATGGCTGTTAGCCAAGGTGGTCAGGGGGACAACCATACACTGGTGGTAATCCTGACCCTCTGACTACCAGAAACTAGGAGTGTAAGATGGCTGGACCCTTCCATAATTGCCATGTTCTGTACACTACACCTGAAGCTCTGATATTGGCCACTCTGAAAGACAGGATACTGAGCAAGATGGACCATGGTCTGACCCAGTTTGGCAGCCCTTATATTCTTAAGTTATTTACATCAAATGATTTTGACTGGGCCATGAAAGCTTGAGATGTATACTCTTAACCCCCTCCAAGATTTTTGCTTCACCCCAAATTATGCAAAATGAACACTGTGCTGCATTGTCAATATACTCACCAGGAACAAAGTAGTGTATAAAGATTTCCATCATGTGACACTTAATGTTGTTTGGCAAGTGTTTTTTGCTTGTTTCTTAGATTATTATTGTTTAAATGGATAGATTTCCTAGTCCTTCACCCCATGTCTTGAGAAGCACTTGTATTCTTGCCACACAAGGTTGGTCATAGATTAAAGGGGACATTTTCTATGGTAACCCCTTGTTAAAATGTCCATAGGGCATCGCTGACACAATGAAGATCTATTGTATTTGAGATATAACACTAAATACTAAGAACATTGGTTTTTTTCCTCCTTTATGAGATGTGGAACATTATAGTGAATAGTTCCCTTCTGTCTTGTTTATAAATTACTTACTGTATCTACCAGTAATGGAAATAATTCTCTTCCTAGATCCATCTATGGACATAAATATCTTTACTAGCATTTGGTGAATTTTAGTAGTTGTGACGGTAAGGAGCTGCTGGCACAAATCAAAAGCTGCAGTAAAAAAATCTTACAGAATTAATGGAAACAAATGTGTGTAAAAACATTCTGGACAGACATATATGCAACATTTCCTTTAGGAATTGTCTGAGCTGTTCTTTCCATAGAATAAGTTTGCTAGCAAGGAATTTTTAAAAAATAAAAAGCGGGGAAGCCCTAATTGTTAGGGGAGCCCCTTTGCCCCTCGTTTCCTCCCCTCCCCCCCACTGTCACACACAGTAAACTTTTTCAATTTGACATCTACTGTTCCCATCCTAGCACTAATATATGATATATTATGTGCACAGACAGAACTAGAACAGGGTTCTTTACCAATATGTTGTCTAAACAAAGGGTGAGGGTATTTTACAGAATAAAGAGATCCTTTTTGGAAGCTTATTGTGAAAGAAGGTATTATTGTCCCAGAGTAGATTGGTTCTGTGTCCTCAGACAGAGTCTTCTGCTTTCAGGCTTTCTTTTTTTGACACCTGTGAACCTGGACCTACCCTTCCATGCTTGTTGTTATGTCTCCCTCTAGCACAGTGTTGCTGAACTTATTTATAGGTTTGCCAACTTTCTAATTGCACAAAACCAAATACCCATGCCCTGCCCCTTTCCCAAAGCCCAGGCCCTGTCCTGTTCCTTCTCTTAGGCCCCGCCCCACGCTCCATTCCCCCTCCTTCCATTGCTCCCTCTCCCCCCTCCTCACTCATTTTCAGTGGGCTGGGGCAGGGAATGGTTTGCAGGAAGGAGTAAGGCTCCAGCTGTAGGTGCGGGCTCTGGGGTGGGGCCAGAAATGAGGGGTTCAGGGTGTGGGAGGGGGCTGGGGCAGGGGGTTGGGGTGCAGGAAAGGGTGTAGACTCTGGGGTGGGGCGGGGATGAAGGGCTTGAGGTTCAGGAAGGGCTAGGGAAGGGAACTGAGGTACCAGAGGGGATGTGGGGTGTGGGAGGGGGTTTAGGGCTGGAGCAGGGGGTTGGGTTGCGGGCCCTGGGAGGGAGTTAGGGTGCGGGAGGAGGTTCTGAGCTGGGGCAGGGGTTGAGGTGGGGGGTGGGGGGTGCAGGCTCTGGCCAGACAGCACTTACTCAGGTGGCTCCCAGAAGCAGCCGGCATGTCCAGCTCCTAGGTGGAAGGGTCAGGGGGTTCTGCATGCTGCCCGCTTGGGCTACATCCACACAATATATATGCTACTTAATGATGTCACTTTGGCACAGCTATGTGCTGATTGGGCCTCAAGCAGCCCACGGGTTGAGAACCACTGCTGTAGCAGCTAGATCTCTGAACCATAATAGTCTCCTGTTTATTCATAGCAAAAAGGAGTTCCTCTGTAGCTGAAGTATTAGGAGCTTGTGCTCTTAGCACAGAAGGTCTCCCTTTTGCTTCTTGGTGAGAATCATGGTGTATCTATATAGGGTTTGAAAAAACTACCCCACACTTAAGCCTGCTAGCCCAAGGTGAAACATACCTGTACTGTCGCACTCTGACGGCCAAATGTTCCCCTCAATAATAAAAAGGAATACAAGAGTTGTGTGATGTTTTTAACTGTAACATCATCAGTCAATTTTCTATTTAATATTTTTATATGTAACTTACTATGTATCTCTTTTATCGTACCTTCTTTCCCTTTCTGGCTTCATTCCACTTTTTTTTTTCCTTATCTTTTTTGTAATAGATCATGGTGTATCATTTCCCAAGTTGCCTTTAGTGTCACTTTCCTCTTATCTCTCTCCACTTCTTATCTTTCTCTATTTCTGCATTTTATTCTCTACCTCCTCCTATATATTTTGTCTTTTATCCTTCTACCTCTGATCTCCCCCAAACTCTCTTTCACACTCTCAGTACTGCATTTTCTTGCCTACCCCCATTCCTGTCCATGCCTAGTTAGACCTTCACAGTTTTACCAGATGTTATTAAGTGAAGGACTAAACCTACTCATCCAAGATTGACATGAAGATAGGGATGGGGTGGCACTGACCAGGGTCAATGCCCGTGTGAGAAACCAAGAGTCTTTTGTACCCCCAGCTATGGAGAAATGAGAGCCAGCTTCCTCCTTTCCAGAACAGCACCAGTGCATTCTTTCACTGTTGCTCATAGCTTTCCCAAGCAGCAGCTGTAGAATGAAACTGATTTACTTCTTTTCAGTTGCACTGCCACAGAGGCGGTGAAAATGATCAAGGTTCTAGTTGGTTTTCTTTCTGATAACTTGGAAAAATCCTGGGCACCAGCTGAGGCATTGGATCTGACTGTCAGCAGATTTCAGAAAGCAGCATTGCATTGATTTGTGCTCCTTTAATATTTAGAGGGTTATCTTTGGAGCCACAATTTCTAAAGACTAGAAATGTAGTCTATTATTAATAAAAGCTCAGACAATTAAAAAGTGAAAGGTGTTCACCTAGGAAAGCTTCCTACTTGTCGCAGAGGTGTAGATTTTTATCATAGTATTCTCTCACCAACAAAACATCCAATTGGGTATGTTCTGGAGTGTGGAATGAAATTATTCCAGGGCCCTATACTTTGAGAGACCATATTTAGTAACTGTTCTTCAGAGACTGCCTTCCTCCATGGATTTGCAATCCTATTATTAGAGTCAGAGACGGACTTGTTTCAAAATAATGGCTCTGATCTAGCAGAGATGTTGAGATTTTGATACACTATACTTGAATACGTTCACTATCCCGGTGACATGTTGGTTGAGTGAAGCCGAGACTGAAGATTGTTTTAGTGATACTAGTAATGTGCAGCCTGTTTGTTGATTCTTTAAGAAGCACTTTCCAACTGAACCTAATGAAATGATATACACCTACCAGAATTCTTGTCTTGGGGTTTCTAATTTCAGAACAACACCTCATTGGAGGAAATATTTGTAATGACCATGCTTCCTCCTCCTAATCTTTAGGTTTCTGAAATGTGACTAGATAGTAACAACATTTAGATTTTGTTACTATAGATTGCAATATTAATACAGCAAATTGTGTGTCAAAGATGCAGCTGTTTAACCATATACTGAGTTCCAGCCCTGATTTTACAGAGTTGGATCTTAGAAGCAGGGAGAACACACCTCACATCCCATTGTTACCATAAAGTATTTAATTGAACACACATGTATATTAGTTTCCCCTTCAGTAAATGACATTTCTATAACCTGTTTTGAGAGCCTCAGATGGAATATGAGTTAACAAATTAAGCTTCACAACACTTTTATGTGATAGATAAATATTGGACTTGTTTTATAATTATGAAACCAAGGTACAGAGCATTTCAGTGATTTAGACAAGTCATGAACATTGGCAATAGTAGAGAAGAACAGAAGCCAGGAGTCCTGACCTGCAGATCTCCCTGACCTAACCAGTAGACCACATTGTTTCCACTTTGTTAAATGATTGTCATTCAATCCCTTCTCACAGTATTACGGTTTTATGTCCACATATATCGTACCTACCCTGATCTGTCCTCAAGAACACAAAAGTCAGTTTTGGGGAAGGCTATGAGGATTTTTAATTTAAGTAACTGATATTTTATCATGGTATAATATTTTTCTAAAAGTATAAACGGTCTTCGTCAACACTGGACAAACTGAAGAAATCTAAAAAGTGTTCTGTGCCAACATTGCAATCAGATCTCCTAAAAGAATACACACTTGCAGTTTTAAAATTAATGTAATTGAGAGACATATCAAGGAAGAACAACATGGGAGGGAATCAACTTAGAGAGTGGTAATTTTGAAAATTTCCATAGTCTTTTTAAATACAGGGCAGATGTTTGGTAAGAATGATGGAATGTTTTCTGAGTCTTAAATGTTTGAAGATAGTTTTATATTATATTTTTTAATTTCCTTACAGTCTAGAATTTACAACAGTTACACATTCCACTGAAAATGACATCAGTGCTGTGCCCACCTATTTCAAAAATGTAAACTGCTAGAGATGTGCAGGAAAAGGCACTCCAATGAGTCTTTACAGTCCTTTTACTCATTGGCTTCTTTGCCAAGTGCCAGTTTTGGTGATGGTTTTGTGATGCAGATAACGGTCTGCTGTACGCTCAATGGAAGTTGGCAAATAGGCATCCGATAACTAGAACTGGTTGGAATTTATTTGGATTTTTTTCTCCTGTTTTTGGCCAGTTTATAGAGTAGTCAAAATCTTTAGAAAATGTGAAATTTTAACAAAAAATGTTGATGGAAAAATTCTAGGACTTTTGATGATTTTTTTTCTGAATTTTGGAACCAGCTATAATAATAAATTTTAGTCACTACTGATCTGGACTGGTTTGAAACCAGGGATATACAAATAAAAGGCTTTCCTAATCCATTCTTAATCCCACAAGCCATTCTCTCCACATATCATGGAGGTGCATCTCCATGAAAATAGATTAGACTATAAGTAGATCATTGAAATCAGATATTGAAAAGAATTGCTATATTTTTGTCTAAATCCCAGCTGATGCAGGATTGTTTCCTCTAGCATATTCTCTAGCATTTTGACTAGCTCAATTTTAAATGACTCAAGTGATGGGGTTTTTTTCATCACTTTTCAACTGTGTGTTTGTATGATGCTTAGCCTAATGGAGTCCAGTGGTTATGGGAGCTGGATAGGCAGTCACTACACTGTCTCTAAACCCACATGGGACTCCCCAGAATTGGGGAATTCCAAGCTGGGAAGAGACAGCCAGTTTTTTCCCCTTCACACTGAAAGAGTGACTCAGAGGGAGCAGAGCCAGCTTCTAGCTCATATATTTTATTACACTACTTTTGCATGCAGCATTTCAGTATTGTTCTGTTGTTATCGTATTGAGGTAACACCTAGAGGCCAAGATCCCATTGTGCTAGGCACTGTACAAATTTATAATAAAGTAGCACGGCAATCCCTGCTCCAAAATACGTACATACAAAGTATAACATCACACACGGTAAGGAGAAGCACAGTGAAGAAATGAGACAATTAATGTTTGGCAAAATAAGCAGGAATCACAGCATGCCAGATGACTAGCTATGTCAAATTCTACTCTCACTTTGTGGTTCAAAAAGAATGGTTGGATTTTTTTTGTCTTATAGTGTAATTGGTGTTCACTTTAAATAATGACGTATCTAAGTGGACAAGGAAATTGTCTTGTTCCCCTCTAAATTGCCTGTTAAGAACATGTAATTTTAAAAGTAAAATGTATTGCTAGTCAGTAGTTTTACTCTCTGCAAAACTAGTGAGCTATATACTGTATTTGTTTGATAACACTTAATATGTAGCACTTGTATTACTTTACACATTAAAAAGCCCTGAGTAGACATGAGCAAATTAATTTTCAAGCTTTATTTAGAAGTAAAACCTTACAGGTTAATTAATTTTAAAACTGATTTATGCAAACACAGCTTCCCCTCTGCCCCCCACTCCCTTAATCTTTCCATCTTTGGCTATGGTCTCACCACTACTTGGATGGGAGCTCTTCAAAGAAAATCCAGAATACTGTGGAAAGTAGTGTTAATGTCTCAGCAGGTAGAACTTTTCCCTATGAGAGAGTGTTGAACCATTGTCCCCAGCAAGATATTAAGGGGCTCTGTACTGTTCACAATACCATCTTTCCTGAGGTTTTTTTTTTTTAATGCTAACCATTCATATCCTTTATGGACCTCATGGAACCTTACATAGTAGAAGAGAAATTCTAATTGATGTTCTTTCATTCTACCTAACTAAATCCTCTGAAATTTCAGTTCGATATGGTATTCTTCACTTCCTGCCCAAAACTGAATTGTTCTTGTACACCATTAAACACCTGCTGCATCTTGTCCAAAAATAAATTGTATTTCAGTGATAAATTAACTGATTCCTCTATTTATTGCATGTAAAGCATTTGGGGATCTTTCAGCATGAAAGGTACTCTATAAATGTGAAATAATATAATTAAGCATACAATCTGCAAAACACGTCCTATGTATTTTACAATTTTATTTTTCATATATTGAATGGGGAAATACGTCAATACTGCACAGTGTTATCCGTAGCATGTAAAGTTTCAGTATGTAGTTGGTATGAAATATATAGCATTTATTTTTCACAGAACTGAGCAGAAATTTCTCGATAAGCTAAGATGTAGGCTGTTCACAGTTTTCCACTTAAATCCATTTGCTATCTAGTTTAATGTTTTCAAGTTACGTCAGAGTTGTAAATTGTGTTACAAAACATTGTATATAACCATTCTGAAATTTGGTGTAACAGTTTTTCTAGTTAACTTGTTTAGCCTAGTTTTTAGTAACATTAGCTGTTTCATCATTTTTAAGGTATTATGAGTACTCTTTGTGCACCATCAATAACCTAAGAACTCATATGGTTCCTTAATCATACAGATTACTCATTATTGCCTGTTCATAACAGAAGCCTGAATTGCATGTTAAGATTGTCTGATGATAATCAAAATCTAGTATTCACTTATAATTGCAGAATTAAATGACAAGATAATAGCAATACATTAGAAAAATGTTTCTTTTGATTGAATACAGTACAAACCCATTTATGCGCAAATCTGCTTAACACACGGTAGCGCCATGCCTTCCAGTGCTACCTATTTAACACGCGAGACTCGTTAACATGGGGTACAGGAACTTGCTATGTAGCGCTACAGATTTGCTCACTAACTCATTGACATAGAAATCGACAGGAAGTGCGGAACAGAAACATGCTGTAGGCCTACTGGCGTTTTCTCTTCCTAATATAATGGCAGAGGACAAGCATCAACATTGCTACACTGTAGAAGAAAAGCTAGCTGCTATAGATCGAGTAAATAGCAGAGAAGCTCAGGCCAAAGTTTCAAAAGATATTGGGATTGCCAAATCTACTCTCTGAGGATGGCTAAAAAACTAATCTAAACTGAATGGCTTTGTACAAAATATCGATTCTGCCATGGGGCATATGTGCAGACGTGTGCGCTAGTCAGCAAAATCCACAATAGAGAAAAGCCATGCGCTCGTGGTTTGCTCAGGAAGGGCTGAAAGGAATGCTGCTAAGTGGGCCAATTCTTCAAGCCCAAGCAACAAAATTTGGAAATTTAATGGAGGATGAATCATTCCAAGCCAGCAAGGGGTTTATAAGTTGTTTTAAAAAGCGTCATTGCATAGCGCAGGTATCGACTTCTGGAGAAAGCCGATGAGCTAATGAATCAGCTGCGAACACGTTTCCTGCCAAATTAAAGTCTATTTTACAAAATGAAGACTACCACGAAGAACAACTTTTATAATTGTGGTGAAACAGCTTTTTTTGCAAAACTGTTACCTCATAAGACTTTAGCCTTTAATTATGAGACACAAAGAACAGCTGGATTTAAAAAGATAAAAGATCGTGTGACTCTTCTTTTTTGTAGTAATAAGACAGGCAGCTATAAGCTTGCCCCTCTTCTCATTTGTCACTTTCATAAATTGTTTGATTCTCATTGATTTTATTATGTATAGCTATCTTAAGATATTTCAGCATGGCCCTCTTAACCTGCCGCTGTCCGTAAACATGTGGTTGTGATGGCTTGACTCCCAACATCCACGTGTAAACGGGTCAGTTTTTTAGAGTGAATTACTTAGAAGTAGCTGAATATTTTTGCCTAATTTGCTTGGACTATTTGTAAAATTGAATAATTGTAATTCACTGTTCTAGCTAGATCTTTGATCTTCGTGTTTCACGTTCTCAACAACAACAAAGGTCATCTTCCCATATTAAGCAAGCTGGTTGCTTCCCACAGGCGCTAGTTGTGCTATGCTGCTTTAAGCACTGAGGCCTGGATTCTCATTTCACTTACCCTAGTTTCACATGAGTTTAGTTCTATTGACTAAATTGTCAGTTACTGCTGGTTTACAGCAGTGTGACTGAGAAGAATAGCTATGTTCACTGTTAAATCAAGAATATATATGGGAATCTGCTTCTTGGAAAGTGTGCATGAACTCAGAGAGCAGGGCTTCTAGCTGATTTATGTGGGGAAGCTGTGGTTACAGGTCTTTGTTTAAATATATTGTAGCTTTTGTTGAGCCTAATCATATCTAGAATAAATCCGTCTCCCAGAAATGAAAATGAATTAGCAGTTGATACATGATTTCTTAATCTAATTTCAAAGTTGAGTGAAATAACTGTTCATTATGAAATGACATATAGCTTTAGAAGGTTGCCTGCACTTACCTAGGATGTTGTCACAATGGGAGTCTTTTGAAAACTGCAAAACACAGAGATGCTGAGCTCCACTGCCATCAATATTTTGGTTCCCTACAAGGCATTGTTCTGATGACACATGAATTAGTGCAAGTAGCAGTCAATTGTAATGGTTGCCATTAAAAGTCAGCATGTGCCCACATTAACTACACAATGGTATTTGAGACCTTGCAGTTATCCCTTCTTCTCAGTATAGGAAAACACTGCAGAATGTCACATACCTCTGGGTGGCAATCATTTGTAAATGCTGACTTTATTTCAACACTTCATAACACATCCGTTGATTGATTTTTTAAAAAAATCTATGTATTTTTGTTTAAAAGAGCTGGAACTCTTCCATTTCTTCACCCTGTCTTTCCATTCCCATCTCCTTGGAAACAGGTGTTAAAGTTCAGGACTAGCTAACATTTGATTTCGCTCTAGTCTCTCTGAGTGCATCCGCACAAATGATAAGCTCTGTTCCTTCAACTCTTTCAGGCTGGAATCCCATGATTCTCCCACTCTTAGGGTATGGCTACACTTGCAGATGTAGAGTGCTTTGAATTAAACCAGCCTTCGGAGAGCACAGTAGGGACAGCGCTGCAGTGTGTGTCCACACTGACAGCTGCAAGCGCAGTGGTGTGACCACATTTGCGGCACTTGAAGATGCACTGGGATCGGTGCATTATGGGCAATTATCCCACAGAGCACCTCTTCCCATTCTGGCGCCACAGGTTGTGGGAAGGAGGCAGGGGGTGGGGTGTTCTGGGTGCTGTCCCAATACACCATGATGCGTTGGTTTGCATCCCAGCAATCCCTGTGTTTCCATCCACATTTGGTGCCATCTTTCAATGTTTTTTGTGCAGCATGCTCTGTCTTCCATTTCAGTCTGCAGAAATGGAGCCCAAACTGCTGAGGAACATGCTGATGAGTCTCACCAGCACATACGTTTGGCAATCGAGTTACTCCTTAAGATCCAAACAGACACTGAGGACTCCAATGATGATATTGATGTTCACGGACATGCTCCCCACCGGCATGGCATTCACGGACATGCTCCCTGCCGTGGAACGCTGCTTTTGGGCTCAGGAAACAAGCACTGAGTGGTGGGATCACATCGTCTGGGATGATGAGCAGTGGCTGCAGAACTTTCGGATGAAAAAAGTCACTTTCATGGGACTCTGTGAGGAGCTCGCTCCCACCCTGCGGTGCAAGGACACATGATTGAGAGCTGCCCTGATGGTGAAGTGGATGGCTATTGCAATCTGGAAGCTGGCAATCTGAGACAGCTACCCATCGGTTGCTAGCAAGTTTGGAGTGAGAAAGTCGACCGCTGGAATTGTGTTGATGCAAGTTTGCATGACCATTAATCTCATCCTTCTCAGAAAAAGTGTGACTCTGCGTAACATGCATGACATGGCTGGCTTTGCACAAATGGGTTTCCCTAACTGCAGAGGGGCAATAGATGGGATGCATATTCCAGTTCTGGCACACTGATGACTGAAAGGCTAACTCATCACTGCCTCCTGCTGTAGTACCAACTTGAACACTGTTGCCACTTAGGATTGTATCAATGTAACTCTTATTTTTACGACTCTTGACCTATGAGTTACTAATATATGTAATTTTTTTTAATTGCAATAGCCTTACCACTCGTCTGCCGAAAGCTGGAGAAACTATCCATGGACATAAGTTTTTCATTGGTTTTGGGGGGAAAGGAGCCAATCAGTGCATCCAGGCTGCTCGACTTGGGGCCAAGACCTTGATGATTTGTAAGGTAAGCATTGACTTGAAGTTGCTGGATAACAACCAAGCCAAATGTTCATCCAAGCTTCTGTGAAACTTTTATGTGGTTGATAGAAAAGTTAACTCTCTTTTTAATGCATCTCTTCTCGTCTGGTTTTGGTTAGAAATGTATTAACAAATTACTGCCAGGGAAACTGTTCTTCTGATATTTACAAGACAGCCAGAACAAAGAGTTGGTTAATGGTCTGGTGGGAATTACATCTAATGAGAAACCACAAAGCCTAGAAAAATGTCACCTGAGAGAAAAACTTGAGATGTTCAGAATTACACTGAGTTAAACTTGACCAGTCCCTCCTTTTCACCTTGTCCTGTATTGCAATAAGGAGAGGTAAGTTGATGATATTTTTTGGTTCTGCATTCACCAGTCATACTGTATTTATATATTTAATAACGTGTAATCAGCCTGGAATTCACTGCCATAAGTCATCACAGTCAAGTACTGATCAGCTAACAAAAATTTTGGAAGGGATATAAAACTTCATTCTTCATGGTTTAAACCAACTTTTATTAGGGATTAGAATGAGATCTATGCAGGGAGCACAGAACCATAGATTATCCTACATGTGCCTACTGTGGAATTTCATGAATCTTCCTTTGAAGCATCTGGGTGCTGACTCCTTTTGGAGACAAGCTGGTGGGCTGGATGGATCATGGGTCTAATTGGGTCATGCAGTTCCTATATTCCTGTGTTATTGCACCTTGATTTTGGAAAGGGATGATAATTTTATTGCTGTTTATAACATCTCTGCTGGTATACAGGGAATGGTATGGAAAATTAAATGTTATGGTTCAGGGATGATCACTGCTAAGATTAAGACTGAACTCCCTCCTCTTCTAGCCTTTACCCGCCCTGCTGTAACCATGTAGATCATTCCACACTTGACTAGATGCATGGCTTCCCCTTCTCCTCCGTCACCTCCTATTCTACTGAAGTACCAGATATTGGCCAGGGCTAGGGACCGGAAACCAGGTTGAATGGACCAATATCTCTTCTAAGAGGGCAGATACAATAGGAAAGAATGGATTTTTTTATTCGTAATGAGGTCCACAGATCCATGACATTGGGGTACTCTGCTCTATGCAGCCTTGGAGGCAGACCAAACCTGTCGATCAGTGGCAGGAGAGGTGTGGCTCCACCTCTGAGAAACTGCCAGATGTCATGTGTCTCTGCAGCTCCTCCCTGCTGCTGAGCAATTATGAACAAGATGGGGGGTGGGGGGAAAAACAGGGGAGGCGTAAAATCTTCAGGCTGTCAGTCTGCCATTGGTGGGAAGGAGGATTCCTTTTCTTCTCAGTCACCAGGAC
This sequence comes from Dermatemys mawii, assembly GCA_007922305.1. Lineage (NCBI taxonomy): Eukaryota > Metazoa > Chordata > Testudines > Dermatemydidae > Dermatemys > Dermatemys mawii. The sequence continues at coordinate 4,161,507 of ML677362.1, read as the reverse complement.
ACTGCTCTTGCTAACCCACACAGAGTGCAGAATGGCAGAGAAGGCTAAGAGAGGAAAGCCAGCTGCTGCATCTCCTGCACTCCCTCACTGAGTATCAGCCCACATGGAGATCAGTGTCTGTTTTGTGGAGACCCTGATCTCTCTCAAATGCTCAGGCAGGGGCAGGGTTTCTAGCTTCCTCTTGATAAGAGCCCTTAACACAGGCATAGGCATAGGCACCAAAGGTGGCACACAAGCTGATTTTCAGTGGTACTCACACTGCCCGGGTCCTGGCCACAGTGCGGGGGCTCTGCATTTTAATTTAATTTTAAATGAAGCTTCTTCAACATTTTTAAAAACTGTATGTTACTTTGCATACAACAACAGTTTAGTTCTATATTATAGACTTATAGAAAGAGAACTTCTAAAAACGTTAAAATGTATTATTGGCATGCGGAACCTTTAATTAGAGTGAATAAAAGAAGACTCAGCACACCACTTCTGAAAGGTTGCTGACCTCTGCCTTAACATATTTGAAAACTGTTTTCAGGTCTCCTCTCAGTCTTTTTTTCTCAAGACTACATATGCCCAATTTTTGACCTTTCCTTAGAGGTCAGGTTTTCTTAACCTTTTATCTATTTTTTTTTTTTATCTTTTTTTACTTTCTTCTGGATTCTCTCCAGTTTGTCCATGTCTTTCCTAAAGTGTGACACCCAAAATTGAACACAGTACTTTCAGCTGAGGCCTCACCAGTGCTAGACAGAGTGGAACAATTCCCTGAGAGGCCTTACATGTCTCACTCCTGTTAATACACGCCAGAATAATATTAGCCTTTTTTGCAGCTGTATCACATTGTTGAGTTTTATTCAAGTTGTAATCGACTGTATCCCTCAGATCCTTTTCAGCAGTACTACCACCTAGCTAGTTGTTCCATATTTTGTAGTTGTGTATTTGATTTTTCCTTTTAAGTGAAGTATTTTGCTCTTGTCTTTATTGAATTTCATCTTGATGAATTCAGACCATTTCTCCAGTTTGTCAAGGCTGTTCTGAATTCTATTCCTGTCCTCAAAAGTGCTTGCAACCCTTCCCTGCTTTGTGTCATCTGTGGATTTTATAAGCATTCTGTCCATTCCATTATCTAACTGATTAATGAAAATACTGGATCCTGCGGGACCCCGCTATAGATATGCCCTCCCAGTTTGATAGCAGACCATTGATAACTGCTATTTGGGTAATTTTTGTCCACACTATGGAAGTGTCTCAACTGGCCTTTTCGCAGAGGTGGAGCCTTGTCTCCCGTTCCTCTGACTGACAGTTCTGGTCTGCCTCTAAGGCTGCACAGAGCAGAGTACCCAATGTTATGGATCTGTCCACCTCATTATTCCAAGAAAGGAAATTTTCAGGTAAGACTTGAATAAATTTTCTGAGAGAGCTTTTTCTCACTAGATTTTCAACTCAGTGTTTAGTTTAATGAGGTATAGATATGTATCCGAATCATACCTGCAAATCATTTGAGGTTCACCTGTCACTAGCTGTTCTCTAGGGTTTTCTTATATTAGGGTTGTCAGTGTCCTAGATCTAGCAAGTCATAGATATTTGGTGTCTTTCTTCAGTAGCTGTCAGATTCTTGTATTTAAAAAGTTTATAAAGAATTTGATGTTAATATTCCTAACTGAATGCTAATTTTTTTGTGGTGTTATGTATCTTGAATTATTTGAAAATGGTACAGAAATTGCTTACTGCCAAAGTTCGAATATGTGTTTCCTGAAATGTTTGCTTCATTAGTCACATTCCATAAGCCGGTGGTATGGCTATTAACTTTACCAAAAAAAATTATATAGACGTAAGAAGAGATAGTCTTAACAGTTTTTTCTTAGTGTTATTTACGTGTTGGAGAAAAGGAAGACGAAGTAGAAGCAAGAATTTTTCTAAGCTCTCTAGATTCACCAGTATTTCTTGATTTTATTTAAAAATTAGAATTCACTTCTTAGCTTCACATAAATCTTACCTCAGACAGCATTTATGCAGTCTCTGCGCATGTCAATAATATAATTCTGTACATTCAAGATAAAATAGCATTGCAATAAGTCATTGCAATTTTAGTTATTTGTTACATTAACAAGGTGACGTTGTATGGAATACGTGAGACACTTTATGTCACAGGGGTCGGCAACCTTTCATAAGTGGTGTGCCGAGTCTTCATTTATTCACTCTAATTTAAGTTTTGTGTTAAATACATTTTAATGTTTTTAGATGGTCTCTTTGTTGTTATATATTATAGACTTATAAACTATTGTTGTACGTAAAGTAAATAAGGTTTTGAAAATATTTCAGAATCTTCATTTAAAATTAAATTAAAATGCAGAGCCCCCCAGATTGGTGGCCAGGACCCGGGCAGTGTGAGTACCACTGAAAATCAGCTTGTGTGCCACCTTTGACACACATGCCATAGATTGCCTACCCTTGCTTTCTGTTATTGTTGACACTGATGTTATAAAATTGCAAGGAATCTGATCAGATATGCTGTGTAAGGTATGTGCGAAAATGTTACAATTCACCAAGTATGATAATTTTATTTATATGTTTGTATCACCTTTGTGTTATAAGTTATAGATATGTAGGATATATCTGTATTTCAACCTTGTGCTGTGCATCTGGATGACACCCCAGACACATTGCCATCAGCACTGCCTCGCCTGCTTGATGGCCCATGAAGGGACATCATCTGTGCAATGAACCCATTGAAAGTGTCAGGGACTACACCTTATGACTCAGAAAGGCATGCAGGAGCATGCTTATGACAGAACTCTAGGGATTTCAGGCCATGTGCTGGGCAACTTGTGTTTGGAACAAAGGAAATACAAGCTGCATGGAAAAAGAATATAAAAGGCAGCTGCATCATCTCCATTTTGTCTTCAATCCTGCTTCTTACTTCTGGAGTAACTTTTCTACAAACAAAGCTCTGAACAAAGGACTGAAGGACCCATCCAAGCTGTCCAGCAAACTAGCAAACTCACCTATACTGCTAAGAACCTGATATATGGACTTCCATATCTTTGTATGTATGTGACTGTTTTACCATTTAACAGCTCTTTTCTTGTTCTTTCTTTTTTTCTTTATAATAAATATTTAGTTTTAGGGCTTGTCTATCCTGGCAATTAATAGCACTGCAACTTTCTCGCTCAGGGGCGTGAAAAAACATTCTCCTGAGGGCAGCAAGTCACCGCACTGTAAAGCACCACTGTAAACAGTGCCCCAGCGCCAAGTGCCATACCCCCTGTGGAGGTGGTTTTTTTTAAAGTGCTGGGAGAACTGTCTCCCAGCGCTGCACCACGACCACACAAGGCACATTAAAGTGCTGCCACTGTAGCATTTTAGCGTTGCCAGTGTAGACTAGCCCTTAGATGCTAGAGGTTTGGCTAGCAGTGTGGTATTTTGGGTACGATCTAGCCTAGTGTTGACCTGGCAATATGGCTGACCCTTTGGGGTTCAGAAGAGCATTTTGTATAATGAGAAGAGTTTTATTTATTTATTTAGCTTCTTGATAACCAGTGCGGGGAATCAGGAGCATAGTTCGTGACTGGTTGGGGAATTTTGCTTCAGTGTTACCCACCAGTCCTAGGAGTATTTGCTCTCACTTTTGCAGCCTGCCCTGACCTTAGCATTTCCAGCGAGGGCTGCCCTAGGCACTACTGGGTCACAAACAAGTCATCTGAAGGCAGAGGTTCTCAAAATGGGGGTCACGGGGTGGTTCCCGGAGGGTTGTGAGCTCCCACAGCATTCGGTGGCATTTCGGAGGCCACTCCAAATGCACGACTGTGTCCGCCGAAAAGCCACCAACCAGAACACTTCTGCTTTCGGTGGCATTTTGGCGGACACACAGAGAAGCGCTGAATGTCCGCCAATACCAGAAGTGTTCTGTTCAGCGGCAATTCGGTGGATATACCGTGGGGCCGCAGCGTGCGCCTAGTACTGAAAAGGGATCATGAGCTAAGAAAGTTTGAGAACCCCTGTCTTAAGGAATCAAAGTTCTTAACTTCAGACAGTGTTAGTGCCTATGTTAATGGATTATCCCAGCTCTTTGAAACTTCGGTCTTCAGATTCTGCCTTTTATAATTTGTTTTCAGTTTCACATTCTTCAATAATAATATGAGACATTTACATGTTCATAGCCAGTTTGATCCCAACATTTGCAAGTGCTTTATAAGACAGAGACATCCCCTAGAGGAGGATCTATTAATGGAGATTTTCTATGCTGTAGTAAGGAGGAGAGGACGATAAAATGCAGGTAGGATCTAATGAGAAACAGTCAAATGAAAGAGTCCCATTCAATTACATCAAGTAATGCCAGACAGCTGAAAAGAACAATTTTTAAGTGCTTATATACCAATGTAGACGTCTAAAGAATAAGATGGATGAACTAGAGTGCCTTGTATTAAATGAGACTATTGATCTCACAGGCATTACAGAAACTTGATGGAATGAGGATAATCAATGGGACACAGTAATACCAGGGTACAAAATATATCGGAAGGATAGAACAGGTCATGCTGGTGGGGGAGTGGCACTACATGTGAAAGACAGCATGGAGTCAAATGAGGTAAAAATCTTAAATGAACCAAACTGTACCATGGAATCTCTATGGATAGTAATTCAATACTTGAATACTAAGAATATAGCAGTAGGGATATACTTCCAACCACCTGACCAATATGTTGATAGTGACTGTAAAATACTCTGGAAGATTAGAGGGGCTGTAAAAATAAAAAACTCAATAATAATGATGGGGGATTTTAACTATTCCCATATTAACTGGGTACCTGTCACCACAGGATGGGATGCAGAGGCAAAAGTTTTTGACATTAAATGATTTCTTCTTGGAGCAGCTAGTCCTGGAACCCACAAGAGAGAGGCAATTCTTGATTTAGTCCTAAGTGAAGCACAGCATCTGGTACAAGAAGTGAATATAGCTGAACTACTTCATAATAGTGACCTTAATATAATTAGATTTAGAATCCTGGTGGTGGTGAAAACACCAGAGCAGCCAAACACTGTAGCATTTAGTTTCAGAACAGGGAACTACACAGTAATGAGGAAGTTAGTTCAACAAAAATTGAAAGTATACAGTGCCAAAAGTGAATTCCTGCAAGCTGCTGAAAAAATTTAGACACTATAATAGAGGCTCAACTTAAATGTATACCCCAAACTAAAAACATAGTAGAAGGACCAAGAATTGCCACTGTGGCTAAACAGAGTAAAAGAAGCAGTGAGAATCAAAAGGGGATCCTCTAAAAAGTGGGAGTTAAATCCTCTTGAGGAAAACAGAAAGGCGCAAAAACTCCTGGCAAATAAAGTATAAAAATATAGTTAGGCCAAAAAAGAATTTGTAGAACAGCTAGCCAAAGACTCAAAAAGTAACAGCAATTTTTTTTTTTTAAGTACATCAGAAGCAGGAATCCTGCTAAACAACCTGTGGAGCCATTGGACAATCAGGATGTTAAAGGAGCACTGCAAGGACGATAAGGCCATTGCAGACAAACTAAATGAATTCTTTGTATCAGTCTTCACAGCTGAGAATGTGAGGGAGATTCCCGAACCTAAGATATTCTTTTTAGGTGACAGTTGTGAGGAACTGTCCCAGATTGAGGGGTCATTAGAGAAGGTTTTGGAACAAATTGATAAGCTAAACAGTAATAAGTCACCAGGACAAGATGGTATTCACCTAAGAGTTCTGAAGGAACTCAGATGTGAAATTGAAGAACTACTAACTGTGGTCTGTAACCTATCATTTAAATCAGCTTCTGTACCAAATAACCGGAGGAGAGCTAATATGATGCCAATTTTTTAAAAAGGCTTCAAAGGTGATCCTGGCAATTACAGGTTGGTAAGCCTAACTTCAGTACTGGGCAAACTGGTTGAAACTACAGTAAAGAACAGAATTGTCAGACACCTACATGAACATGATTTGTTGGGGAAGAGTCAACATGGTTTTTCATGCTTCACCTATCTACTTGAATTGTTTGAGTGGGTCAACGAGCATGTGGATAAGGGGGATCCAGTGGCTATAGTGTACTTAGATTTTGTTTGATAAGGTCCCTACAAAATGTTCTTAAGCAAAGTAAGCTGTCATAGGTTGGTAATGATTAAATGATGGGAAACAAAGGGTAGGAATATATAGTTCTCAGAAAGGAGAGAAGTAAACACTGGTGTCCCTCAGTGATCTGGAAAAAGTGGTAAAAAGAGAGGTGGCAAAATTGACAGATGATATAAAACTACTGAAGATAATTAAGACCAAAGTAGACTGTAATAAGTTACAAAGGGATCTCACAAAACTGGGTGACTGGGCCACACAATGGCAGATGAAATTCAATGTTGATAAATGCAAAGTAATGCACACTGGAAAGCATAGTTCCAACTATACATATTGTGATGGGGCAAGGCCGGATGGCTATAGGAAAGTGCTAAAGAATAGATATGTTAGTCTCAGGCTAAACAGATCCCTGGTACCAATGGAACCTTCTAGAAAGGAGTAGAAATAGCTAGCCTGATTGGGACACCTGAAGCCAATCAGGGACTGGCTGAAACCAGTTAAAAACCTCCCAGTTAGTCAGGTGGGGGTGGGTGTCAGGAGCTATGGGAGGAAGTTGTGCTGTTGGTGAGACTGAGTGGTGGACAACATATATGCAAGGAAGGAGGCCCTGAAGTAAGGGTGAAATGGAGTTTGAAAAAGCGGGGACTGCTGTGGGGAAGTAGCCCAGGGAATTGTATTGTGCTTTGTGGATAAAAAGTCAGCCATCTTAGCTGATACTATTTGGGTCTCTGGGCTGGAGCCCAGAGTAGAGGGCGGGCCTGGGCTCCCCCCTTTCTGCCTCCCCTAATTAGTCTCTGAGATTGGGAGACAATAGAGACTGTGCCAGGAAGGATAGCTTCTCCTCACTGGCTTATGATGAAAATGGCTCAATAGGCTGTGACCTTGTCTCTAGAGAGAGAAGGGCTCCATGGAGGGTCACAGTGAGCCTCTGAGGCTAGTGAAAATCCGCCAGGAAATGCAGGATCTATGAAGATAAGGACAGAGCTTTGTCACAATATGAAATGATGGGGTCTAAATTATCTGTTACCACTTAAGAGAGAGATCTTGGAATCATTGTGGATAGTTCTCAGAAAACATCCACTCAATGTGTAACATCAGTCAAAAAAGCTAACAGAACATTGAGAATCCTTAGGAAAGGGATAACGGGACAGAAAATATCATATTTCCTCTATATAAATCCATGGCACTCCCACATTTTGAATACTGCGTGCAGATGTGGTTGCCCCATCTCAAAAAAGATATATTGGAATTGGAAAAGGTACAGAAAAAGGCAACAAAACTGATTAGGGGTATGGAAAAGCATCCCTGTGAGAAGAGATTAATAAGAATGGGACTTTTCAGCTTGGAAAAGAGACGACTAAGTGGGGATATGATAGAGGGCTATAAAATCATGACTGATGTGGAGAAAGTAACTAAAGAAATGTTATTTACTCCTTCGCATAACACAAGAACTAGGGGTCACCAGATGAAATAAATAGGCAGTAAGTTTAAAACAAACAAAAGGAAGTATTTCTTCACACAATGCACAGTCAACCTGTGGAATTCTTTGTCAGAGGATATTGTGAAGGCAAGACTACAACAGGATTCAAAAAGAATTAGCCGTGAATTTATCTATTATTCAGGGTGGGCAGGCATGGTATCCCTAGCCTCTGTTTGCAGAAGCTGGGAATGAGCAACAGGCTGGATCACTTGATGATTTCCTGTTCTGTTCATTCCCTCAGAAGCACCTGGCATTGGCCACTGTCAGAAGAGTGTGTTGCAGTCCAGCAGGAAAAATGTCTGATTTGTGTCAGTTTTGTTAGTCTCCTCTGTGCACATCTTATCATACATTTCCATCTTTATTGTCTCTTAAAGATTCCAAATCATATTTTCTCAGCTTGTAAGAAAAATTTGATGTTGTAAAGAAAAGTAAGTGTCATGAGTTATGAATATAATGGATCCACATAAAGAGCAGCATAGATACCATAAATTGCTATGGATTTTGTTTTCACTACCAAACATTGACCCTGACCCAGTCTGAATGACAAGTGTCATGCTGCTTTTTGTCTTTTGATCTGGGTATCTCTAGCAGTAGGTGCTGCTGTTATTTTATATGTATCACAGTAGCATCCATTGTGCTAGACACTGTAGAGGGATATACTAGCTGACAGTCACAGCCCTGAAGATGAGACAGACAAAGGGTGGGAGAAATAAATAATTATTATCTCAATTTTACTGATAGGGAACTGAGGGACAGGGAGATTAAATGGCTTGCCTAAGGCCATACAGAAAGCCTGTGGCAGAACTGGAAAATATACTAAGGTTTCTTGTGTTCCAGGCCACTACCTTACCCTGAAGCTCATCCTTTCCTCTTTCTTTATTGGCCATCACAAAAAAAGTCAGTCTTACCAATCTAAATTAAAGCTGTTCAGGTATGTGTGTGGAGGTGCGGGGGAGCGGGGACAAATGATGTGTTCTGAATACGTCTTGTCTGTTTCACTTTTAGCAGCTATCCTGGGATGATCCTAGCTGATTCCTCTAATCTTGGTGTCATTGTTCTGCAGCTGCTGAGTTAAATTCTGCTTGTGTGTCCCAGTTGCATTTGATTTTTTTCTCAAAAAGAGGAAATACTGTATTGCCATTTATATAGCCTTGCCTTTTCATAGCCGTTCAGATACAGATTGGTCTGTGAGCCCAACTTAGAAAAAATACAGTGAGCCTGAACTTGTACTTTGTTATAAAAGTGTAGCTGCCTCTATAATTCATCTCAGAGTATGTAATCACCTTTTAAACCATGTTTTTCTCTGCATTACTAGTTCTGTTATTTTTAGTAGCAAAAATTGGTTGCATTCCCTATGCAAGAAAAAGAGTAAACATTCTCCAAAAAAAGTTAATGACAGAATTTAGCATACTGAACAGATGGAACAAAAGATGTGTCAGCAAAGATATTTTTCAATACAATTAATTTGCAGGTACAAACTGAGTTTGACTCTGACTGCTAGAATTTCATCTGTGATGATGTCAACCCTCCTGATGGCACATGGAAAAATGCTGAGAGCAAGCCAGCAAAAGCACATGTTGAAAAATTGTGAATAAGAATGAGTGTGAATTACATCAAACACTGCGTAGCTACAAGCCTAGTAGAAAGGGATATAAATGTAGTGATTCTGGAATCAAGAAGCAATATTTCAGTACATAGTATCTTCTGCAAGTCAATAGACCAAGAAATGTGTTTGTTTTTCTATTTATAAAATAATCCATCTAGCAGGGTATGAGCACATGTAGCAAACATTTAAAAATAATATATTACATTTATTGATGATGTCAGATTAAATGTACTCAATTCTAAAATGATCTTGATGCCCCATATTCACATCTCCCTGAGTGCAGAGCTTAAATAAATAGATGAGCTTTACACAGAGTGGTGAACATAAAACAGACATGGATGGTGATTGGTCTAGGGCCCTCCACCAAGAACACCTTCCTTTCAACATCAAGAAGTGCAAATCCAGGAACTGTGAACAAAAGTCCCCTCCACCCCCAATTCAATTTTCATGACATTTGAGTAGCAAGAGATGCAGGTCTCTAAGATATCCAGGACCCAAACTTACTAGACTTTATAGATTAAACCAGCAAGTTGAAGGGAATACGAAGTCAATCCAGCCTTTGGAGAACAGCTATGAAATGCCTCCATAACTAAATGTGTAGCTATTGCCTTGTGCGCTAGCTGAAGCTTGATAGAAGCCTTCATGGTTATCTTCTGGTAAAGCACATTGTAATAACACAATTGTTAGGTCACAAAAACGTGAATAACTTTGATGAGGTCCCTGACCTCTATCCAGGAATAATCAGTGATCCAGAAATACCCCAAATTGCAAACCTCCTTGAAAACGATGGGTATGCACCCTCACAAACCAGAGCAGGTGCTTATCCTTCTTATTAGCATTAACTTCATCTGACCTGGACTGTCCTCAATCAATTTTCTGCCTTATAAACTGCTATTTAGAGACATTGACTGTCCCTAGTGACATTTTAAGATAAATTTATTGCAGATGTTGTAAATTGAAGTGCACTTCAAAATATGGCTGTACAAAGGGATAAGCAAAAGAAGAGAATCATATTATGATTTAAATGTGTGGTTAGATTTTGGTGTTATACAATGTTTCTTGTATTCAAGGTATCTCACAGAGCTGAGATTTATACTCACAGTAGACAACAAGGCAACCACTTGCTCAGACATATTTTTGAATATTAGCACTTGTGTCATGGACAGAAAAGCCCAGTGTCTTAGCCAATGGTCTATCTCCCAATTCTTTGCCCAATTCATTGGCCACTAGACAGCAACCACGATGGGAAGAACGGATCTTTATTTAACAACTGATTTGAAGGATGACTCCTGCAGTAATATTTATTGTTGCATTACACCATTAGTGTTGCCTAGTTTGTGGTATGGGACTTGAGACCACAATTTACTCTCTCAAAAGTTAGAGTACAAACAACATAGCAATGCTGACATGTAGAAACTGACACTGCTGAATACATAGGCCCAACTGGATGAATTAAAAGTTACATTGGCTTTATAAATATGTAAAATGTGGTTTTTGGTCATGTAAAAGTTACACCTTCTTTCTCCACATGTCCCCTGTATGTCTTTGAGTCACATTTTCTTAATGTACTGAAAAAAAGTTTTTATTCCTGTGAGCTCTGCAGAGCTACTCAAAATGATAAGCTTAGGGCATGGCTACACTTACAGGATTATAACGCTATTGGTTATAGCGGTCCCCTTATACAGCAATATGTATAGCACTATTGCGTGTCCACACTGAGACGCGCCAGCGGTATAGCATGGCCACATTTGCGGCACTTCAGGCGGCATTAAGAGCAGCGCATTAGGGCAGGTATCCCAGCATTCAGCTGGGTGCAACGTGCTTTTCAAACGAGGGAGGTGAGGGGGGACGTGTTGTGTGTATGCGGAGGGAGAGAGCCAGTGGTTTTTCCGTCCTTCTGAGAGCCTGTCAGTGAGCTTGTCAGCGCATGTCCGTTCACAGAGGGCTTTGTTTTCACACAGGCTCCCTCCTTAAACATTTGCATTACTTATCTGCTGAGTTAAGAGAGAAACTCTAAAGAGATACTTCCACATTCCTCCAGCCGAGTTCAAAAGAAAGGGAAGAGACGTCAATTGCCTTAAATGGCTCTAGGCATCTCAAGAGATCACTTGTAGCGCAGTGGGTGTCCACATTCTCGCCGTAGCACTACAGCGGGAGCGCTACAGCCCTTATTCCCCGTGCGGAGGTGGATTATCAGGAGCACTATAACTCCGCGGTTATAGCGCTCTACGTGCCTTGCCAAAGTGGACGGGTAGTAGGTTATAGCGCTCCTGGGGGGCTTTATAGCGCTATAAAGTGCCAGTGTAACCATGGCCTTAGTTCCATCTGCAGACTCTCTTTATGGTGATGTAAGAGGCAGAAAGGAGCACAGCGTGACTCTCAAACTCTATTTAAAGTTTTCAGCATCGTCAGTTAGAATAAAAATCGTGTTTTAATTTGTAAACTTCGTGCATTTGGTCTGGAACTCCCAAAGGGAAAATAAATATAGAATCCTATGATAACATGTTTACAGACTCGCTTTCCAGACTATACACTTAAAATGTATAAAACCTAAGGTGGCCACTCATAGATTCCCAGAACACTGGAGACATTCCAGTACTTCCAGGAACAGCTTGAGCCCAAGCCTGCATGTGTGACTCTGTCCCTGATAGTTTGATCGTGCATGTGAGGTCACGCCACATGGGAAGCGCCATCTTGAAGAGCATGCTGCCCCACCTCTGCCAGCATGACCTTGTACGCATGCTGTTAGCAAGATAATGCCATACATGGGGGTGCCATTTTAAGAGCTGGAGGGGGTGGGATGTTGTCCCCCATCTGATACCGGACAACATCACACCCATTTTTGTCCTGCTACCAGTGAGAAATAAACCTCTCAAAAAGAGGACCATCTTGTTTCATACCAGACAAGTGGTCACCCTAGTAGCGCCTGATATTTTTGCAATGGGGAAGATTTAGAACTAGAAAGGTATTTTAAAACTCAAAATGTGAATTGCAATTAAAGAGAACAATGGAATTACTATTATTAATTCAGTCTGAAACTAAATAATGGCAAAAAGTGCAGGATAGAATTATAGTGATGTGGCAGTGCCACAATATTTAAGGTTGCGTCACTACTTCTGTTTAAAGGTCATCCCCTTTCTAAGTCCTCCACAATCAACATGCTTAGTCAGATTCCTTTGAAATGTGGTCTGCCTCTGGAGAGTGCTTCTCTGCTAGATTGAAAGACCATTTTATGACTCTCTTCTGCACCATCTCCAATTTATCAATACCCTTTTTGAACTGTGAAACTCGTCACTAGACACAGTATTCCAGCAGTGGTCGCAACAGTGTCAAATATAGAAGTAAAATATCCTTTCTTCGTCTATTCGAGAGTCCACTGTTTATGCATCCAAAGATTGAATTGGCCCTTTTGGTAATAGCATCACATGGGAGCTCATCTTTAGCTGATTATGCACCACAACTCTCATATCTTTTCCAGAGCCATTGCTTCCCAGGATAGAGGCCCTGTAATGTAAGTATGGCCTGCATTCTTTTTCCCTGGATGTAGACATTTGACAATTGAACCCAGTTTACCAAACAATCCAGATAATTCATTATCAGCAACCTGTCGTCTTCATGATTTATTCTTCACTCCCAAATTTTTATATTATCTGCAAACTTTATCAGTGGTAATTTTATGATTTCTCTCAGGTTATTGATAAAAATGTTAAATAGTGTAGGGCAAAGAACCAGTCCCTGCGGGACGCCACTAAAAACATACCCGCTTGATGACAATTCCCCGTTTACAATTACATTATGAGACTATCCATTAACAAGCTTTTAATCCATTTAATGTGTGCCATGTTAATTTTATCTTTCTAGTTTTTAATCAAAATGCCATGTGGTACCAAGTCACATATCTTACAGAAGTCTAAGTCTATTACATCAACACTATTGCTTTTCTCAACCAAACCTGCAATCTCATTTTTTAAAAAAAGATATCAAGTTAGTTTGACAGGACACTAACTTTGGTCCTCTTGTCACTGAGGTTGCTGCAGCACCGGAAAGATTACAGGCTTAATTGAAGTCAATTAACTAGTTTCTGTTGGGGATTACTGATGCTTGGGTGGCGGTTGCTGAGCTAATGAGGCAATTGGTTCAGTAACGAGGAGGATATGTTTGGAAGGAACAGGAAGTACAGGGAAGCTCAGTGGGTGTGCCTTGGAGAGAAATGAGAACTGTGTGGAAAACTCCTCCTGCTGGAAACTTGTGATACATTTTGTTTATGCTTTGACATTGAAGATCAAAGGCAGACATGGTGAAAGAGAATCAGTCTGTGTGTGTTTGTGACTAGGACATCACAGGAACAGTCTAGGCTGTGGTATTCATCGGCTAGGTCATGGGTCTGCAAACTTTTTTGATCATGCACCCCTAGCAGAAAAAAAATTTGAACATGCACCCTCATGGGGGAAGCCCTGCCCTAGCTCTGCCCCTATCCACTTCCTCCCACTTCCTGCCCCGGACTGCCCCCCTCACAGCCCTCCATCCTTGTCCCCTGATTGCTCCCTCCTGGAACCCCTACCCCTGACTGCCCCCTAGGACCTCATCCCCTATATAAGCCTCCCTGCTCCTTGTCCCCTGATGGCCCCCTCATTGTCTCCTAACTGTCCCCCTGGGGGCGGGGTTGCAGCCTACGGCGCCTGGGCTGTGGGGCCGGTCCGCCACAGTGCCTGGCTCCTCGGCCAGGGCCAGCACGGCCCCCTGTGGGTGGTCTCATGCACCCCCTGGGGTGCGCGTACCCCAGTTTGCAGACCACTGGCTAGGTAAAGGGACACTCTGTGACAAACAGGATCTATATTCCATAAACCCATGTTGATTGGCATTAATTATATTAGCCTCCTTTAATTCTTTACGTTGAGTCCTATATCATCATCTTCATTATCTTGCCTTGAGATCATAGAGTCATAGAGAATTAGGGTTTGAAAACACCTCAGGATGTCATCTAGTCCAACCCCCTGCTCAAAGCAGGACCAACCCCAATAAAATTAATGTCAGACTGACAGGCCTATAGTTACCCTGGTCGTCTTGTTCACCCTTTTTAAATATTGGCACAACATTAGTTTTCTTCCAGTGTTCTGGAATTTCCCTGGTGTTCCAAGACTTATACAAATCTACAGTATGATCCAATAAGCTCCTCGCCCAGCTATTTTAAAACTCTTGGATGCAAGTTATCTGGATCTGCTGATTTTAGGATGTTGAACTTTAGTATCTGCTATTTGACATTCTCCTGAGATACTAATAGAATAGAAAGTGTATTATCATATATTACTATACCATTTTTATTTTTCCTAAATACAGAACAGAAATATTTATTGAACACTTCCACCTTTTCTACATTATTAGTGATAATTGTATCATTTACATCTAGTAATGGATCAATGCCATTGTTCAGCTTCCTTTTGTTCCTAATACACTCCTCATATATCTTTGTTGTCCTTAACACTGCTGATCATAAATTTCTCCTTGTATCCCTTTGCTTCCCTTGCCAGTATTCTACAGTTCCTTCTGATTTAAAGCTTCTGATTTGTATCATTTATACTATCAACTTCCCCTTTCTTCCATTTGTTACATATTATTTTTATAGCTGCCTTCCTACACTCCATTCCTTAGCTGGTACACTTCAACCCCTTTGCACCCCCAACTTTGTCAATGCAACCCTAACCTTCCTATACCCCCAGCACTGCCAATGCTCCCCAATTCCCCTCTAACCCTAGCTCTGCCAGTGGACCCTGACTTTGCAGCCCAAAACTGTGCCAATGTGTTTCAATCCCCTCCGCCCAACTACTCTGCCAAAGCACCCCAACACATACATAAACCCTGCACACATTCAAACCAATTAACTTATGCTGTGAGTTGTTTGGGGCAAGGGCTGTCTTCGTTATTACCTTGGCATGTTAGATGGAATCATGTGGATAAGAGTGAATGGGTTGTAAAAAGGGGTGAAGTGTTTGTACATTTCATCAAAGGTGGACATAGTAGAATAAATGTTTGTATATTAATTGGGCAAATTGGGGCATTGCTGAAAGAGGGCAGAGTTAAGGTTGCATGGGCAACCCTAACTGGGCATTTCCTGGTTCTCAGAAGTTAGAGTTTTGCTCATCTCAGCATTCTGCAAGGGTATAACGTGTCACCGAACAACCATAACTCTTTCTTAATGTAGGTTTTTGCCACTGAATAATACTCAACTTAGTGTTAGAAGGATGAATGAATTATAACACCAGTTGTGATGGGATGGATCACAAAAACCCCCTTGGGACTGCCCTCTGATGTGCTTTGACTACCTCTGTGTCTGTTTTCCCTGCCAGTTTAGGACTTCAGTGCCCTGCCTGGTTTGAGCCAGACACGCTTGCCTGCTACAAACCCAGACCCAGGTCTGAATCACGTCCCCCAACAGCTGCAGGCTTAAGTGTAAACAGCTTAAGATGTATTCCCATCTCTAACACTGAGTTGCCCAGCTCCCAATAAGGTCCAAACCCCAAATAAATCTGTTTTAGCCTGAATAAAGCTTATACAAGATGAACTCATAAATTGTCCACCTCCTATAACACTGATAGAGAGAGATGCAGAGCTGTTTACCCCTTCCCCAGGTATTAATACATACTCTGGGTTAATTAATAAGTAAAAAGTGATTTTATTAAATACAAAAAGTAGGATTTAAATTGTTCCAAGTAATAAAAGACAGAACAATGTGAATTACCAAGCAAAATAAAATAAAACACGCAAGTCTAAACTTAATACAGTAAGAAAATGGTTATAGATGAAATCTCACTCTCAGAGATGTTCCAGTAAGGTTCTATCACAGACTGGATGCCTTCCTAGTCTGGGCACAATCCTTTCCCCTGGTACAACCCATGTTTTAGCTCAGGTGGTAGCTAGGGAATTTCTCATGATTGACACCTGCTTTATATATCTTTTGCACAAGGCGGGAATCCTTTGTCCCTTCTTGAGTTCCCACTCCTCAATCTAAATGGAAAAGCACCAGGTTAAAGATGGGTTCCAGTTCAGGTGACATGATCACGTCACTGTAAGACTTCAAGCTCTTATTCTTTCCAGCTTGCCTGCAAACAGAGCCATCCACAGTCAATTGTCCTGGTTGATGGGAGCCATCAAGATTCCAAACCATCATTAATAGCCCACATGTTGCATAGCTACAATAGGGACCTCATATTTATATTTTATATCTCTAGTTTCAGATACAAGAGTGATATATTTATACAAATAGGGTAACCACACTCGGTAGATTATAAGCTTTGTAGTGATACCTTACTAGAGATGTTTTGCATGAAGTGTATTCCAGTTACATTATATTCACACTCATTAGCATAATTTCATCAAATCATATAGCGTGCAACATCACACCAGTGATGCAATGTGAGTGTGAAAGGTGCATAATTTTGTTTGTATCTGTGATGTGCTTTTTATTTTAGCAGTGGGAGAGAGCTGTAAAATGCTATTTGATCAAGTAACTGAGATAAAAGAGCTGTAAAATAAAGTGTAGTGTATGATGGTTGCATTATACCAGTTTGCGGACTGTAAAAGATTTAATGTTCATAACTTCTTTACAGGTTGGGAAGGACTCGTTTGGCAATGATTATATAGAAAATTTCAAGAGAAATGGGATTTCTACAGGTAAAATTTCAGTTTTAAAAAAATAAATTCATTAATTTTTTAGATAAAATTTGAAGTTAGAGATGGAGGAGGTGGAAGGGTAGATTGATTAGGTTGTCTAATTCACACACCCATTCTGGTGCAGAATGGTTCTCTGCAGTGTACTCACCATTACTTTATCCAGTCTGGTTTGAATTGGCCTATTTTAAATCTTTAGGCCAACGTTTTCCAGGGTGGCCGCTAATTTTGGATGCCCAATCTGAGGCACCTAGAGACTTACAGTCAGAGGTTCTGGGAACATGCAGCTCCATTTGAAGTCTATAGGAGTTGCACATGCTTAGCATGACTGAAAAATGAGGTTCAGGTTGCGCACCCAAGTATTGAAGCATCCAAAATTAGTGTCCACTTTAGAAAATGTTGCCCTTTATTTTTAGTCTAAATGTTCAGTGTTGATTTACAGCAGTAAATAGCAGGATTTAATCATCGTCAGGGGATGGAAGACTTCAAAGGCAGAGAAAGTTCTACTCTCGTAAAAGTCACTACAAAGACACTAGTCTCTCCTTAAAGCGTAGTTTGGTCCTACTCTGTAATGTGAATTTATATAAATGGAACCTTCTTACTCAGCATAGGTGTGTGTCCTGAGTCATATCTATTCACTTCAGTGAAGAAAGGAAATTGTTGTTGCCTTTTACTCCTGTTAGCCTTGCAAAGCCAACACGGCTAATGGAGAGTGGGAGACTTGCATTGCTTTGCTGCTTTCTTCTTGCGTCTCGCCAATGGCCTGATGCAAAGCACCTTACAATCAATGGCAGTCTTTCCATTGTTTTTCAATGGATGTTGGGTCAGGCCCCAACAAAACTACTAAGTCCCACCTGAAAGCAATAAGGTTGCACAAGTGTCACTGATGGCATAATTGGACAGGCAGGGAGGTTGCACAGTTGTCTTTACCAGCCTTTAGCACTTCAGTTACTGATCATGATGTGTGAGAAGTGAACAATCTAGCTTGATTCTCACATCCCAGACTAACTTTGTGGGGCTGGCAATTAAGTAAAATATCTTTTTACTTGTAAACTGAGTCCATTTGAGCCATATATTATAATGAAGTAATAACAGTCCAACCCTGCAGTGCTATTTTTACATATCTCAGCATGAAGCCACATTTTTAAATGCACTTTTTTCGGGAAGTCTCTAAATCCTAGTTTCCCTCTCTCAGTTATAGGCAGGGCTGCTAGTACTGCCTTTGAGTAAGATTGTTCGACGCTTCCCATTATAAGACCCAATTTTCAGTTACTTATAACTTTGTCAGACTTTAAATATTCAGGTTGAAATTTTCTATGCCAGGTATCTGCCTCAGGATAAATTTTTCTGGAAAATTTCAGCCCACAATGGTCCAGTTGTTTCTGAGGATGAGGCTATGACAAAATACATTGCTTTGCCTATGTTAAAAAATTGTGGTTTGGTTTGGCCTTTTGCCGTCCCTTGTGAAAAGCCAACCAAATCTGGCCAAGGAATAAGCCTTTGAAAAATTGCAGTGCACACATGCTCAGTAGAAACTTGCAAAAGCAGGGGTTCTCAAACTTTCTAAGTTCGAGACCCCTTTTTTCTTTTCAGCGCACGCTGCGGCCCCGGGGTATGTCCGCTGAAATGCCAGCGAACGGAACACTTCCAGTTTCGGCGGTATTTCGGTGGACTCGCAGCGCTTTCCAGTGTGTCCACCGAAATGCTGCTGAAAGCGGAAGTGTTCTGCCCGGTGGCTTTAGGGCAGACACACTCCTGCATTCTGAGTGGCCACCGAAATGCTACCGAATGTAGTGGGAGCTTGCGACCCCCCCAGGAATCGCCGGTCGCAACCCCCAGTTTGAGAACCCCTGTGCTGAAGCATTGCAGCTATTGTCCCCAAAGGTTCCATCTGCATTGAGCATTGTCTGTTCTAGCCCAGGGCTCTAAGGAGCTGAGCAGGATCATCCCTCAAATGTAGTTCTGAATTGCCATCAAACATCATTTTGACTGAAATTTTCAAAAATAATAATAATCAGCCAGAGGCAATCACCTGGCATGGAAAATTTCATTCCAAACGGTTAATGTCTGGCAAAGTTTTATTTGTAACTGAAAACTGGATTTTATAGCAGAAAGTGTTGGGCAACCATAATAACAGGCCACACTACCAGCTCAGCCTACAATAATGTAACGGAATTGATTAATCCAAAGAGAAAATGTACAGCCCCACCACAACCTCCATCTTCGTTAATGTAGGCTGCCATTCCTTCTAAAATGTAAATCAACCGAGAATTAAGAGAGGGAAATACGCTGCATTATTTAAATGATTAAATTTTCTCCAGAATAGAATCTGTTGTTTCACTAGATAAAAGTATGCTGTCATTGAAGCAGAGACATAGCTACGTTAAAGAATGTTGGACTCACATTTGCTTTTTTGTGGGTGTAAGTTAAAACTTATTTTGTTATTGTTAACCTTGTTTGGTATTGTTACACATGAAATAGTTATTAGCATGTTTAAGTGTTGGAGGTTATGGGAGGTTAAACTGCATCACATACTGTTATTGAAATAATACATATGGTAACTTTTTCCTTTCTTAGAATTTGTAGGTCAGAGTGAAGATGCTGCTACTGGAGCTGCTTCAATAATTGTTAACAGCGAAGGTACATATTTCACGTTCTGAGTGGTTCCCTAGTAAGCAAACGCTTTTGTAAGCCACAAAAGAAACTTTTGTCTGACCCTTGTTAGTTGTGGGTTTTCTTCTCATTTACAGACAAATTCTGTTATCCTGACATTTCCACACTTACTCATCCTCGAACTACCAGTGAAGCACAGTGCCACTCAATGTAAGGGTGGGAGAATCTGACCCTTAACATATCTACATACAAATAGCCATAAACAGACTAGCCCACTGATTCATCTAATCTGACACTGTGCATCAGAGGAAGGGGGGGGATTAAATATAAAAAAACTTTCCTCCGTTATACACCTAGCAGATTTACAATGGGAAAATGGGATTCCTTCCTGACCCCAGCACATGATGAATTTATGCCAGGAGTTATGAAATATGATTATCCTTATTATCTTAGTCTGCATAGCTACAGATATTTTGGTTCTCAGGTTGTCCAGTTGTCTTTAAAATCTTGCCACAATATTTGACATAAAGTTCCTTCTGTAGTGCGTATGCTCCAAAAATGTTATTTGACCTACATATTAATTGTCCTTTAGTTTAGCATGTATCTTTGCTTTCATATTTTCAGACAGGGTAGAAAAGAGGGAATTGACCATTTTTCATATTGTCTTTCATAGTGACTAATTTAACCTCTGCCAATTTTTTTTCTTTTCAAAGAAATTCTGCCTCATACTTGCTAGCCTATGAACTCTTTGAAAAAAATGACTAAGGTCTAGATTGAACCTTGGGTCATCCCAGAATAAGGGTCAGGATGTGACAACTCCATCCCAGGACCAGGCCTGGAAAGGGAATTGTGACTAGAGCAAGTTGGAGAGGTTAATCTGAGTAATAGTAAGTGCAAATATTAAGTGCATTAGTTAAAGCACGTTAAACCCCAGTTTGGAACGCACATTCAGTGGCCTCAGTTCCCTTTAGTTCAGTGAATTAAGGTAGACATACCAGAGTCACAATTCTTTCCCTGAGGTTTCTCCATGATCCTCCCCGTCCCCCATTCTGGAGGAGTAAGTTTGGGAAGTAAATTATTAAAGCGGGTCAGGACTGTGCTGCAAAGCAGACAAATGTATGGAACTGGTAGTGGTAATGGTGGTTACTTCTACTCAAAACCATCTGGGGCCAGAATTGAGTAGATTACAATAAAATAGCAGTACTTGTGTTCTGTGCTCTTACAAGAGAGACTATTTTATTTGCAGAAGCCTGGCAGATTTGACCTATCAAGTTATATCGTACTCATCTAAGGGTTTCTCTACACATGCGAGTTATACTGCTATAGCTATGCTGGTATAGTTTAAGCAGTACAACCCACCCGTGTGGCTATAGTTATGTCAGTGTAAAAGAGCTTATATCAGGGCTTGATTACACTGGCACTTTATAGCACTATAAAGCTTCTAGGAGTGCTATAACTCACTATGCGTCCAGACTGGCGAGGGATGTAGAGCGCTATAAATCCACCGTTATACCGGTCCTGGTAATCCCCCTTGCCAGAGGATTAACAGCTGTAGCTTATTGGGTGCTACGGTTTAGCTCCAGTGTAAACGAGTAGTAACAATACAGTGCTTTGAGTGATCTCTGGAACTGCCCCTAAGTTATTTAAGCCAATTAAGCCTCTCTTCCCTTTGTTTTGAACTCAGCGGGAGGAATGTGGAAGTACATTTTCAGAGCTTAGCTGTAACTTGGCAAATCAACAGTGCAAATGTTTACCTTGTGAGTGAGTGAGGAGAAGAGTAGCAGGCTTTGCATTTCAAAGACAGTTTGCTGACACACTCTCAGCATGCCAAAAATCCACTCGCGCTCTCTCTCTCCGCATACACACAACACGCTCCCCCTAAGCCTCCTAGTTTAAAAAGCATGTTTCACCCAGCTGAATGCTGGGATAGCTGCCCATAAAGCACCACTCCCCGTGCCGCTGCAAGTGCCGCAAATGTGGCCACGCCAGTGTGGTTGTAGCTGTGAGTGTGGACACACTGGAGCGCTATCCCTGGAGCTATATCTGAAGGCAGGTATAACCAAAACCGCTATAAAGCTTTAAGTGTAACCAAGGCCTCAGAGTCTCTTATTCCTGTAAGGGAAGAGTTCAAGTTCTTTGAAGAGTCTGCATTATTCTGTTAAGGTAATTCAGGAAAAAGAAAAGACACACAAATGCTAAATTTCTTAAAGAACTTTAATTTTAACTCATAAGCTAGTTAACAATTACTTATAAAGTCTCAGAAAATTAATTCTATAGGCAGAGTAAGTGCAGTACATTTGGGGAGAAGGCACAGTGTTTTTCATACAAAACAAAGAGGTTGAGTCTCTGCTTTAAGAGCAAAATGGAACTCAATATATGGAGTCACAACCAACATTTCCATTATGTGGTCCTGTGAAATCCACAATTCAGATGCATTACAAAGTTTAGCTTTGGTGGCAGCCTTAGAAATACATGTTTTCTGGAAATTTTCACTGCTCCCAGATGGGTTCTTGCTAAACATAAACTCCAGCTTCGCAAGTGGACTTGTTAACCAATACCTTGCAGATGGTGGCATTCCCCATCCCTTCAAACAAAGAACTGTAACATGCCCCCAGCAGTTTTTTCTGAACACTTCCCCAATTCAGATGTGTAGTCTCACTTTCCACTCCCACTTACTGCTGCATCCCCTTTTCACCTTCTCTCCACCACTGCTTTTACCACTTCTACAGCACCCTGTCTCCTAACAATGTATTACTGGTTTATAGGAACTCTGTAAAATTATTATGCATATTGTTTCTGTTTTATTTTACATAAATAAAGAAACCGTTACAAGGCAATCTCTAAATATGGAATAACCTACCCATAGAGGAAGTTTCTTTCCTATAATCTCCTTCACCATTTTGGCACCTTCCTCTTCGTATGCTATATCTGGCACTGGCCATTGCTAGAGACAATACCAGACTAGATGAACCACTAGTCTGATCCAGTTTGGCAATTCCTTCATGCATAGAAAAAGCCCAGAGAAGGAACGACAAGGGCTGTGGAAGGCAATGATCAAGGTGCATTAGCAAAACAAAGTGAGGGCACAGGACTGAAAATAGCGGAGACTGTTGCAGGTTAGAAGTGCAGTGCACTGGCATAACAGTGTGTGGAAAAGCAAGCACAGTGCCTGCCTGAATTAACATTGACTATAGGTATTGCTATTATTCAGTCATTTCATGAACACTGAATTCTCACACTTTTTGTAAAGCGTGGGCACACTTCAATATCAAAGCACTACATGTACATGTACCCACAGAAAGCTTTTCAAAATATACATTTAGAAGTGACTAGCAAAACAAGGCAAAAAACGTGCAGAACATGAATGCCAATGTGCCTGAAATATCTGTTGCATAAAGTAAAACACATGTTTTGGTCCTGTGGGCTAATAGGAAGCTGGTACCTGAATGTAGCATCTTATTTTAATATACTGGCAATTTGGGGCTTTTTAATGTTTTCAGCAAGTGACTGTAGAGAAATTACATCACGATGGACACACTCAAAACTTGTCCTTATGCTCCTGAACTATGTGATTTGTCAAGCAGCTATTTCTCATAATAGTCTTTCATAGTCACAGACGTTATCATTTTTCCTATGAAATACCATGCAGGAGCTCTGCAGCCCTTACTGTAGTTATAGTGATAGGTTGAGAGACTGCGAAGATGTAGTACGTTTTGTCGGCCATAGTGCAGACTACAGGAGTGTGAATTGCAGTGCAGGGTAAAGTGGTGCACTGTAACTGCCCTGCATAGACTCTGGTAATGTGAAATGAAAGGTACCTAGTTTATATTAAGGTAGTCCGATTAGTCCCTTTTAGTTCACACTAGCAGCGTCTACATAGGGCAGTTACAGGGCAATACTTTAGTGCATAGTTCAGTTCATGCCCCCATAGTCTGCACTGCGGGGCTATGTTGACAAGCCCTTAAACACCACTGATGGTTTGAGAGTTCTTTCACATGTATTTGTTCTAAAGAAAAACTGAGCCCCTGTTGTATTTGGCAGTGTGTTCTGAGCACTGGGTCTACATTACAGAATTACTTTGGTATAACTACGTCACTCATGGGTGTGAATAATCCACACACCTGAACAATGTAGTTATACCTACCTAAGCTACCAGACTGTGTTGGTGGGAGAACCTCTCCCGCCAATATAGCTATTCTCTCCCACCGATATAGCTATTGCCTCTTGCAGAGGTGGATTAGCTAAGTCAGTGGGAGAAGCTCTCTGCAGTCAGTTTAGACTGAGCATCTTCACTAAAGAGCCATAGTGGCGCAGCTGCGTCGGTGCAGTTGTGCCGATGCAGCGTTTTATGTGTGGACAAGCCTTGGATATTCTGACCATAAGACATTTGTAGAATGTATTTAAAAATAACACTTTAAATTCATTTGGCTGTTTTCAGAGGTTGTCTCCATTGGGGTACTCAGAAAAAGTAATATGTATTAACTGAAGGTGTAAATTTAAATTGGATTAAACTGCATTAAGCCCCAATTTGGATTTTCTTACTCAGAACTGAAGTGATCTTAATTCAGTTTAATTTAATTCACTTCCAAAGTGAATTAAGGCCACTTTAATTCTATAAAAGAGTATCCATACAAGGCTTTAATGTGTTGGTTCTCAACCAGCGGTATGCGTACCCTGTGGGTATGCAGAGATCTTCTAGGGGATACATAAACTCATCTAGATATTTGCCTAATTTTACAACTGGCTTACATAAAAAGCACCAGCCAAGTCAATACAAACTAAAATTTCATACAGACCGTGACTTATTTATACTGCTCTGTATACTGAAATGTAAACACAATAGTTATATTCCAAATGATTTATTTTATAATTGTATGGTAAAAATGAGAACATAAGCAGTTTTTCAGTAATAGTGCACTGTGACAGTAAGCAAATCGTGAGGTAAAACTTGTGGGGTACACAATACAAATCAGACTCCTGAAAGGGATACAGTAGTCTAGAAAGGTTGAGAGCCACTGCTTTAAACAATCCATTAAAAAAGTGAATTAACCGTTTTGTACTTTTCACTGTCTGTTTTCTTAATGAAAATCAATTTTAAAAACCTCATCACAAAAAATAGATAATTCAGATTAACCTTCCTGAGTGTCTCCATGTAGTCCACAGCCTACTGCTAGAGGCCACCATCTTTCTGACAAGTGATGGAGGCAGTGTCAGAAGCACAGTTGAAAGCCGTATCTATGTACTTAGCATTCATACTAGTTTAAGTATCAGAAGGACTTTTTTTAATAAGGACTAAATCCCCAGCTGGTGTAAATTTGTATAGCTCCATCTCTTCAGTGGAGCTATGCTAGTTTACACTAGTTAAGAATGTAGGCCTTGCTATTTTAAATTAAATGCCTAAAACCCTAGTCAGCAAACCCTTACTCACATGAGTAGTACTTAGTCATTTTTAATTGAAATCAAGATCTACTAGTGTAAGTAAGGGAACTGAAGGATAAACATTGCACAGAAACGATCTTTTCCTAACTGCTAGTGTCCATTGCTATTTAATACTGTTTTATTGTCTCTAGTGCTGGGTTCCCACCTGCTTGATGTCACCAATGTCCTTGTTTAAGCAAATTGGTTGCCATAGTAGTAGATGTGGAAATGCTAACTTTAAATATTTTGAGCCAAATTCTACTCTCATTTATACTGGTATGAATTTAAAGTAACTTCATTGTCTTCAGTGGTGTTACTCCATACAAAATCAGTGTAGCTAAAAGCAGAATGTGATCCATTATTTCTCTAAATGTTGGATTGAGCCAGTACTGGCTGGTACAATGTAGTAATATTGTATTTCTCTTGCCGGACTATTGGTCTAAAATGAAATGTAAGTCTCTAGCCCTTTACAGTTGCACAATAAAAACCTTCTATCTGTGACCCAGTGCAGCACTGTCTACCTTGAATCTGCAAAAACAGGATGAAACAAACAGCTGTAATTATCTTAATATGCCATTAACTCTTAACTTATTTTGCTGCTCATTATTTCAGCAGGACCATGCAGGTATTCCAGTGGGTAGAATTTGTAGGTAGCACACAGTTCAGGCAGTATGTTGGGCAAAATATATGCTGTTTGCCTTTGAACATTCCTATAGCAAAATCCAGATACTTTTCATTGGCATATATTTGTTGGCGAGCTTTCCTGCAATCAAGATGCCCATCCTTATCTGTTGAAAAACAGGGTGTTGACCAAAATGCTGAAGTTTTGCTATTCAAATGCAGCTGTTTTAAATAAAGCCATTGACAGTGGAGTTGCTTTGGAAAGCTTGGGATCATTGTTCCCTTGTCCTGCTTTCCCTTCAGAATGTCAGCATGGAGACATGCTTTGCGTGTTGCTTACACAAGGGACTTTGAAGTCTCATTCAAGAAAAAAATGAATTTTAACACCTAGCTGTTTATTCACCGAGTAACAATCCATTACAGAATCAGTGGCCTTTAGTGATTGGCAGCCCCAAAAGTAATCTTCAGCAGAGGCAGGCAGCAGGAACTGTAGATGTAGGGGCAACTGATTTATTGAATTTAATACTTAGTGATTAATAATACATTTTAATTATCAGGCATCCACGCCTGAAGGTTTCTCAGTATCTTAACAGAATAACTAAAACCAGAACTGCAATCAAATAAAGGCAATATGCTTGTTTTTTTAAAAACCACAAAGCTAGAGCCTAGGGTAATGAACCTCACCATCCAGTCATATACATTAAACAAACAAACCAGAATAAAAAGGACACCAGAAAAGATTTGAACTGTTGGTCTAATTGTGCTTTACAGCATATCTATTGGAAGAGCATTCCATCTGCCAGCGCTCAAAGGGCTTGGCTGCCCATCTTTATTCCCTCCTGATATTCTGTAAAGAGTCCTTAGGAATCAAGTATTAACTATCTGTCTTAAAACTCATGCCATTGCACTAGGGCCTGTTTCAGGTTCACAAAATGTTCAAAACACTGACAATCTGAAGTGTTCCTGATAACTGGAGCAGGGCTGCCTCTCCTTGAAATTCACAGGATGTTCATAATTTTCACAGATTTGATCCAATATCTAGTGATCCTAAGGTGAAGTGACACTTACAATTCAGAATACATTTTGGGCATCATGACTCACTATATCAATGTGATTACTTCTGCTAAGGTAACATAACAGGAAGGCACAAATGTCTTTAGGTGACACTCAAGACCCCTGTATCTCCAATTTGGTACAGTTTAATGGTTCTTTTTAGTCCAAACAGAACATGAAAATCAAAATCGGAAAAAATCAGTGCAAAAATGCCTATATTCCTCCAAAAATGCCTATATTCCACTGTGTTTGGAGTATAGTATAACATCTTTTATGCACAGGTCTTGGTGGGCTGTCACTGAAATCTTTGGATGATTAAGTGCAGTATGCAGCTTTCCAAGTTTTTTTTGGAAAGTGTTTTGAAATCCTCATGTGAAAGGCACTGGGAAAGGGCAAAGTTGTTTTATTTACCTTAATTTATTGCAGTGAAGTGAAGTATATAATTTAAAACACAGAATCTTCTCTCTAGGACAGAATGTTATTGTCATAGTCGCAGGAGCCAATTTGCTTTTGGATTCTGAAGACCTGAAGAGGGCTGCTAATGCCATTTGCAAGGCCAAAGTGATCATCTGTCAGCTAGAAATAACACCTGCTATTTCTCTGGAAGCCCTAAAAATGGCACACTCCAATGGAGGTAATTTTACCTTAAGCATTCATCCATTAGGCTAATGCTTTTACAGCTTCGTCTTGGTCTCTACAAAAGCTTTCTTCATGGTTTCTGCGAAGCATTTTAATTTCTGTCAGACAAGCCTGTAGTACAGATGAAACAGTGACCACAACCTCATGCCACTCTAATAAAACCTAAATTAAATTTTAAAATATCTCAATGCATATCATGGCAGACAAACATCCACATAATCTCATTTTGTGTAAACCTCCCTTATCTAGTCTCCTTGTGCAATGCTGTCTTTGCCTGTATTGTGTAATGTCATGTCATATCTAACCAAGATTGTAATATACTCAAGACAGGGAGTAGGATCACAGACCTGATTCTGATCTCACATCAGTACAAAACAGGAGTTGTTCAGTTAAAGTAAATGGAGCTAAGTTTCTTTAAAAGTTATGCACTAAATTCAGAATTAGGCTTATGTCTCTATTCTTCCAGTATAGCACCATTCATGCCTGTGGTACTATATACAAGTATTAAAAATAATAAAATTCCATAGAGTCTCTTTGATCATTTACTGATTTAGCAACAATTCCATGGGTATTCAGTGTACTTGGCATGTTGCCATAGAATGGATAATGTCACAGGCAGGAATTTACATCTAATTGTTACTGTGCCTTTCAGTGCAGATTATTTTGTGACAGTGGATTTCTATACTGAAGAAGCATATGGATAAAAGCTGTTGTTCTTTTCCTAGAGAATCGAGTTTGAGTATTGGTGTGATGTGATGTTTTTTTTGTAGCACTTTCAACTACCCAAGCTTATCCACCACAACAATTTAAACAATACTGGGTGAAAAATTAAGCGATCATGGCTATTAGGCTGTGTAAGATTCAAAATTTTGTTCTTGTTTTACCTACTGGGAAACTGAGCCTGAAAGGTTTCAGTTAAATGACTTGGCCAAAGTCACGCAGCAGGTCAGTGACACAGCTGGGATTAGAATTCAGGATTTCCTTGCTCCTAGCCCCAGCTTCTTGCTACTAAATCATGATACCTTCAGTGCAGAACAGAGGTTCTCACACTGTGGATTGGGAACCCAAAGTCGGTCATGAGCCCTTTTTAATGGGGCCGCCTGGGCTGGCATTAGACTTGCTGGGGCTCAGGGTGGAAGCTGAAACCTGAGCCCTATGACCCGGAGCCAAAGCTGGAGCCTGAAGGCTTCAGCTCCGGGTGGCAAGGCTCAGGTTACAGCTTCCATGCCGAGCCCCAGCTAGTCTGACGCCAGCCCCAGCAAGCCTTCTGCATGGGGCTGAAGCCCTTTGGCTTTGGCCCCCACACCCAGAGGGCAGGGCTTGGGTTTTGCCTTTGGGTTTTGCAGTGCGGCAGGGCTCAGACTTTGGGATTGTGTAGTAATTTTTGTTGTCGGAAGGGGTTCATGATGTAATGAAGGATTTGAGGATCTGATTTTCCACTGCCTTGTACTTCTTGAGGTCATCTATACCAGTGCAAAGTGGATTTAAAATGTTATCATAGGTGTAAGTGAGGGGAGAAATCAGATTTAGTGGCATTTTAAACACATTTTGCATATACTTTGCACTGCTTAAACAACTGCAAGATGGGAGAATCTGGTCCTGAAACTTTAGTTGTTATAAGTGTTTATGGATATCATTAATAGGATTGTGTACATTAGAACAAAAATCCACATAATAGAATCCAGAATTCAAAATTATTTTGATACAAATATGACTTAAATGAGTTTGTTTGTGACTCCTTTCCATCCCTACATTTGGTTTATCAAACAGAGAACTTTCGTGAGACCAAGCGCTTTCCAAATTGCAATTTAACATCTCTGTTTTGGTAGTCCAACAAGATCCCCTACAGTTTCTTAACTTGGATCCATTTCCATCCATGGAAGCCTATATTCTCAGCCCATTTTGGTTGCTGCTGTGAGACAACTGTCAAACAACTGCCTATAAGCCAGTAGGGCCAAGTGTAGAACATTCTCCCAACAGAAAAACCCTCATGTTGTCTGACTGCAAAATATCTTCAAAGGGGCCCTCTGAAATACCTTCTTCTCAAAATTTGATATAACTTAATATTGTGAAATCTGATGGGGAATGTTTTTCTGGTTTCTAACTCAATATATTTGGGAAATTAAATAGTAGCTGCTAATTACACGTTACCCTCTCGGTGTTGTGGAGCCAGCTAGAAAACTGAGTATAAGTTAACTGCCAAACACCATTCCCAGTAATGTGCTGACATCATAGATGACAAGTTAAGAGGCCAAAGCCATGCTGCTTGTTCTCCATTAAAAAACAAAACAAAACAAAAGCTCATAGAGTAAGAAAAGAAAATCCATTTTACCAAATACAAAAGGACAAAACTAGCATGGGAAGAAGTTTTCTCTGAGACCTTGAATTTAAGCGTTGACAGTTTTATAATTGTAATTATTTATAATGTTTCTGTCAAACAGGTTCCTTTGCTTTGAAATAAATATATACAGACCAGAACCGACAAGCATAATTTCATCAATTATACAGCAGCAGCTTTTTAACGTGCCAATCACCAGCTGAATTGTCATGACAGGATAGGCATGGGGCAATCTGAACAGGCAGTCCCCAAAATTTATCCTCTTAAATATTTTAACAATGATAAATGTGGGGGTGGGGGAATTTTTCTTTTAGGCTAATGTAAACTTTAGCTTTATTCCATTTTTTTATAAGGATAAATTTTATTTTTCAGATAATTCTGTTATCGTTGGAAGACCTAAGTTATTTAGGGAATACCTGGAATACATGAGAGATGGGGATTTTTTTAAGGCCTTTACTGATTGCACTATATCCAAATGGTCAATGTAATACAGCGGACTTGAAGTCAGAACTCCTGGGTTATAGTGTCAGCTCTGCCATTGACTCAATGTGTGATCTTGATCAAATCATTTTACTTCTCTGTACCTCCTTAGGCTAAGAGATGAGTCTCTGACAAAGGAGAAATGGAGTGTTTCACTATTAAACGGAAGTGTGAAAAAATAGCACATTGAATGGGCCAGCAAAGACTATGGCTGTCTACTCTGCACTCTCATCAGTAAAACTTTTGTCTGTCAGGGGTGTGAAAAAAACACATACTCAGACTAGGGCCGGCCCACAACATTCTGGCACCTGAGGCGGGGAGTTCAAATGATGTCCGCATGTCCCGTCGCTTGGACCAAAACTTTGAAAGGTCTCTTGAGTCCTCCTTCCTCTAGCACAACACTCCACCATCCCTGTGCATAGAGAGCAGAGAGAATACATATGCACCAGCAGCAGACACAGTTTTCTACACTGTGGGTCCTAGTGGCACCCCCTTCCCCCGCACTCCCTCCCCCCCACATCTGGCACCTGAGGCGGCTGCCTCAATTTGCCTCATGGTAAGGCCAGCCCAGACTGACAGAAGTTTTACCAGTGTAAAGCGCTGGTGTGGACAGTCCTTTTTTCAGCAGGAGTCGCTCTCCTGCCGACAAAACTACCATCCCTCTTTGGGGGTGGAGGTTTTCTTTGTCAGCAGGAGAGCTCTGTCGTGCTGATAAAGAGCAGCTATATTGCGTACCTTACAGCGGCACAGCTGTAGCAGCATAGCTGTGCCGCTGTAAGGTACACAGTGTAGACATAGCTTTAGCAAGAGGCAGGAGCAGCCTCAGGACTGGTACTGATCCGAGTCTTCAGTGTGAAATCGTTGTGCAGCCAAACCTTTGCTAATATGTGGGCCAACTCTGCCATAGATAATATGCTGCACATCGGCAAATGCTCTATACAGTCAAATCTACGTAAATGTTTTGCTTTGTGACACTGGAATCTTAAACCCATCCTGGCTGTCAGTTGTTTCCCATGGTTTAGCCTGCAGCACCCTCATGTATAATGCAATACTATATGTTGGGAAGTACACTAGACTATTTTTGTTTAACAGATGCACATCCAGATGCCTCAAATCTGTTTTGAATTTGGTGCTTTTTTGTTTTTGTTTTTTAATTAAAAGGAATAAGAAAAAGGTGGTGAGGATGGATGGAGGCCTAGGGGCCCTATGTTTCCATTCGGTGAATCTCACTTGTATTGGTTTTGCAGAGTACATATGGAAAAGATTGGTTTTCCCAGTGTCTCTGGTCACTAAAGATTCCATGACAGTTTGTACAAGAGCAAGGGTGTTAACCTCTGATCTATCCTAGTTAGACTCCATCTTGAGGAACTATATTAAGTGTGCATAAATTCCCCTGGAAGTTTGACTTGAATACTGTATTCTTCCCTTTAACTGCTGTCTAACGTTGCTGTGTGCTGTTAAACTGCTGCCCTGCCCCTTCTCAGAGGTGGCTCCATTTCAGTGGTGAGTGCAGTTCTTCCTATGTTTGAAAAGTTTGTGAGGATCCCAAAGTGCCTTGGAGGTGCTGAACAATATAAAATGGAAGTTGTTAATTTCAGGCCCATTAATGTTGTGTTGCAGGAGAATTGTGATGCAGTTATCTATGGATAGAAATGTATCCAGCTGGGAGTTTGCGAGACTTTCCTGTTCCTGGTCGCTCCTGGCCAGGGCTGGGCAAGCACACTGGGACTGAGAGCACAGGGAGGTGGTGAAGATTGGGAGTGGTGGAAGAAAAATTAGGGCAGGAAGTTAACTGGGTTGAGACTAGAAATGGGTGGACAAAGAGTCTAGGACTGTGATGAAAAGGCTGAGGAATGGAGACTGACTCCAGCTAGGTAAGGAGAACCAGACTTAAATTGGGCAGTGCAAGGGTGGAGAAGAGACAGGACTGGGGATAAGCGGTTAAGCTTGCCAGGGAATGGGCAGAAGAGTCTGTGCCCACTAGACGCACTCCCTCCAGAATGGCCTGAAATGGCACCCCAAAATCCTGAGTTTTACATTCCTCTGCTGTCAGCAAATATCTGTGAAACCCACTGGCAAAGTGACCCATCCCCCTTTAGTGCTGGTCCACGTAAAGGATAACAAACTGCTACTGCTATTAGTTACTCTGTTAGCTCAAATGGCAAATTTCTGTGCAGTGGATCTAAAAGTTCCAGTCCTGCTGATGATCTATGTGAGTATATCAATATGATGCCAGAAGATGACATTTCTGTTTTCATTTTGCTTTTTAAAAAATATTAGGAAATTACATACACAAACACTATGTTGATGGAACATTATCAAGGTGGCAAAGACAAGTACTCAAAGTTAAGAAAAACTATGAAAAAATGTGATGTAATCATATAACTTGACTGAATCATAAATCAGATGCACAAGGGGGCTGAATTACAGCTGCACAGGCAAGCCTGCTTCTAGCATTTCCTAACTTCTGGGTGCTTGATTTTGCAACCTCAGTAACTTTCTTGTAATGTAGTTGTTTTGTCTGCAACGGTGTTTTCAAATAAGACGATGATAGAGAGGAATTGTGAAGTTGAAAAGTAGTCACTGGCCTAAACTTTCAAATCTGAGTGTCTAAAGTTCAGCTTCTACATTAATATTTATTCATATTCCTGAAGTTTCTGATCACCTGAGGTTTTCATTCAAATAAATGGGATTCATAAGTGCTGGTGTGTCTGAAATTCAGCCTGCTTATGCTCAGGTGCCTAAATATAGATTTTAGAGCCAGACTTGCAAGCTTGAAAACTTTTGTCACTGAATATAAATAAAATCTAAGAGGTTATTTTTCATATGGAAGAAGGGATGATCTTATAGCTAAGGAACAGATATACTGACCAGGAGATTGGCAGAGCAAGGAATCCATAGATTTATGTGTTACATTGGGTAAGTCACTTAAACTCTACTGCTATGGCAAACCTTTTCTAGTGAAGACAAAGCCTGAGGCTTTGTCTAGAGTAAGTTTTTAAAAGCAAGTTGTTAGGAGGTACTAGCTAGCACACTTTCACAGGTTTTTACCAAGATATCGTCTCCACCAACTAGACTAGTGTTGGAATGTTAGCTAATGCCTCCTAACACTTTAAAATTGTAGTCTAGACAAAACCTTTGTCACTCTGTGTCCCAGTTTCCTCATGTGTAAAATGAAGGTTACAATGCTTACCTTCTCTCAGGAAGTTCTGAGGCTAAATCAATGTTAGTAAAGCTCACATTAGTAAATGCTCAGAGGGAAGACATTCCACAAACGAAATAATTTATATTAGATATCTACATTTAGATTTTTTTTTGTTAAAAAATCTTTTGAATACAGCTTGAATCTTACGTATTGCTCTCCTCTCACTTCCCCCTAAAAGCAGATGAGTGAATGTCCATTATATATATTTTTCTGTAATATAATTAAGAAAAAGTTTAAATACTTCGTGAAATGAAAAAACAGGGTTTTTCTGGGTTTTATGTGTCTGTGAGTAGTTTGCATATCCTGTGGAGAGAAGAGGAGGAGCTGAAATGTATTAGCCCCAACAGGGAGTTTGGGGTTCCAGGCAGTGGTTTGTAAATTTATTATGCAAAAATGCCATTTGATTTAGACAACTTTTTCCATTCTGTTGCAGTGAAGACCTTATTTAATCCTGCTCCAGCTCATGCTGAACTAGATGCACAATTTTACACCCATTCCGACATCTTCTGTTGCAACGAAAGTGAGGTAATGGCTAGCTCTCATGTTAGAGAACAGTGACATGAACAGTGAAACTTAAAAGGGACTCCATCCCTACCAGTACACCATAGTGGGAATCAGGCCATGTTCCTGAGACTTCTCTCTCAAACAGTGGGGAGGCAACAGGCTTGGCCCCTAGGCCAATGAGGAAGGAGGAATACTGTTGAATACTTCTAGATAGCATTTGAAGTGGAATTAATAGCGCCCAAGAGAGCTGAGGCCAGCCCTTCTTGGCCATAAGGTGGGTTACCAAGCGGAGAGTGGACGAGTGAACACGAGATCCATAAATGAGACACTCTTAAAATGTGTTTTGCTCTAAATGGTACATATTAAAATAGATCCTCACTCCCAGCCTTGTCTTCCTTCTGTGAATAATGGGAATGTCATTGGATACAGCATTGAGTTTCTCTTAACCTGCCTTGCCAGAGATGGTGTTTGTGTGTGTGCGTACTGCAGCTGAGAGGGTACAAGCAGCTCTGTATGTCCCTACTTGTTAGTTACCTTTTCAGTGCACAGAGCAGAGTGACTTTTATGGGCTGCTGCACCAGTGTACAACAGCGGAGTCCTCTGTTTTTCCAGTTTGTCACTTTCCAAGATTTTCTCTCTCCACCGCATCCCTTTTCTCTGCCATTGTCAGGATAATATTTATCCAAAAACAAATGATTGTGTCTCAAAGGAAGGAAACTGTTGGAAACTGAGTGTCTGACAAGGCCATTGTTTGAATTTGCAACTGTATTTTATAGTTACTTTTGCTATGGTTTTCTACCTTGTTTATCTGACATGTGTGAGGAGCAACCAGCAAGTAAAAGCCATACCTTGAATATGGTTGTAAGAGATCCCTGGTGACATGACATAGGGTTTAGGAGAAACTGTGACACAGCTTGCTGTGGGATCACCATCCCAATGTCCCTGGCTGAGAGTTGTACATCAAGACTCAGTTAGCCTCTTCTGAAATTTCTGCTAAAACCAATAGCTTGTAAGACATCAGTGGACAAGTTCTAAATGACCCAAATAGGCATCAAAATTGTGTCAGCTGTCCCGCATTTTGGTGCAGGTCTGTTAAGTTAGCCCCCACCACAGCATTTCAACATCTGCAAAGTAGTCAGCCCTTTCCTGCAAGATCATCAAGAGTCTGGGGGCTGATTTTCCAGCTCAACTAACAGTGACATCTCTTGTGCCTTAGACAAATCTCAGAGCCATCACAACTTAGCTACATAAGACGATGGAAAATGTTCAGAGCCAGCCACTAATCATTCCTTTCTTGTGATTTGCAGAGTAGACACATGGCGTTCTCTGAAGGCTTTATTGCCTGGCTCTCCCTAAGGCCATTAATCCAAGAATTGCCTAACAATGCTACAGGACCTATTTTGGAGCTGAGAGCAGCCCAACTCTCCCACCCCTCTGGTTCACTTCAGGGTTTTGTCCCCTGGTTGTCACTGTTGACTTGTTTGGCTGTGGGATTTTTTCCCATACTTGTTAAATACAAAAACTTACTTCTTTATTACTGTTGTAGCCCTGATATTTTTTCTTCACTGCTACTTCCAACATGAATGTTGCCATTTCCTCTATGTTACAATTTATTGCTACAACTTCAGCTTTCATAGAGACATCTCTTGAGATTTTAAGTCTACTAGAATAGGGGTATATTATTACCACAACTTGGAGAAAAGAAAATTACTTCCTTTCTGAGAAGAAGAAATACAGGTGTATAATTATAATAGATCCCCACTCTCTCACACACACTGCCTGCAGAGTTGGGGGTTCAATTTGCATTCTTTTTTGCTTTCTACTGTTTGCTTAAAAAAGGAACTACTAGTTGGAGACAATTGGGATCACACTATCCCTTCAGCAAGTATAGACACACAACTTCTGCTGGTCAGGAGATTTATTCATTTTAAAATACTAATTTTATGGAAGTTCCTGCCTCTGACATTCTGGAGCACAGACCCAAGAGTGATGTCCTGTTAAAGTACTTTCTCAGAATGAGTATTACAGGTAGATAGTTTTCTTTGCAACTTAATATTTATAACAGTAACCTTTTGCACTTCACAATGAAATCCATTTCCTTACTAGAAGTAGAGTAATCATCTATATCTTCCTTCATCCCAGGTGTGCGTGCTGATTTGTCATTGTTAGAATTGCTTTGCATGGGTGAGAACTGTCAGAGTTTTAGTCTTTTGTTAAGAAAACAGAAGCAGTCAAAGCATTTGTTTTTCTCATGTCAGAAGTTTAAAAGGTATTTTATATTAGTATGTTTTTATTTAGCAATTGTTATATATCCATGTTCCATATGTTTTCAGTTTCCTATTATGACTTCCTTAAATTTCAGATAATTTTTAATGTATGCATTTGAGGATTTTGGTAGGGTAGATTTATGTACATATAGTTCTACCAGGACCAGCAATCATGTACAAAAATGTGTCATGTAATGGCAGTATATACCAATTTCATATTCCACAACTTTCATGCTGTAATTGGGAGAGACAGTGGTGCAAATGATCTAGGTTACACTAATATAAATCTGTTGGCTTCAGTGGAGTTACTACAGATTTTCACTGGTGTAATTCAAAAAATGTGGCTCAATACTGTAGTTCCTTTCAGAAAGCTCTGTTTGTTTGAAGATAACACTAATGAGAAATGCTTAGCTTCAGTGCAAATCCTAATTCAGCCAATGCCAACATAGTATGTATCTGTCTCTCTTTCTTTCTGTACATATATCGTAACACGTATATTGTGTTACAGCCAAAAGAATGAGGTTTAAAGAATGTTAATGTTGCAAAATTGAGCACTCAAAAGTTAGAAAATGCCTGAATTAAGGTTGCCAATGCAAGATTAGTTTGGCCCTCATGTGCACTGTGGTACAGTCTAATGACATGATTACATACTAGTTTTTTGACATGGCCTGTGCCTCATTCAGTCAACAATTCATAACAAAGTCAATGTCATCATTTGGCAGATTATCCAACAGAATCTGGCAGCAACATTGTATTAGGTTTCAAATCGAGCTAAAAGTTTATTAAGTGGTTGTGCTGTCCAATTTGTTGTATGAGTGTGAAACCTGGACCTGCTACAGGCATCACCTCAAGCTTCTAGATAAGTTCCATTTACAACATATGTGTGCCATGCTCTACATCAAATGGCAGGACAAAGTTAGCAATAATGAGGTTCTGGAATTCAGCCAATCTACAAAGATTGTTCATCAGATCACAGTTATGTTGGGCTGGTCATGAACTAAGGATGGATGACACCAGAATGCCAAAGCAGTTGCTGTATGGTGAACTGAAAGTGGGTAACTGCACACAAGGCGACCAGAAGAAACTCTTCAAGGACACACTAAAGCATAACTTGAAGCAATGCAACATTGCTGTTGACAGCTGGGAGTAGTCAGCAACAGACAGATCATTCTAGCAAGCAGTGATGGAGTTAGTTTGAAATTAAATTACCATATTGCTCTTGAGGCACAAAGGCTGAGTCGTAAACAGCATTAGATTCCACGACCATAGACTGTAATCCCTTCCTCGGTATCGAGCTACATATGTGCTCAGTGTGGAAAGGACTGCCCCCCGCACATTGGACTTTTTAGCCACAGTTGTACTCACAACAGATAACACTGGTCTACAATTTTTTAGAAGTCATCTGCTTCAGAGATAAAATGTGATATTTATTATGTATTTTGATGTGCTGAATTCAAATATGACAATTAAAACAACTGATTGGCTACTGTTTCTAAGATATTTAAGTTTTTACATTTTATGTCTATGTATATTGTGTAGATAATAGAGTTTTAATCATAAATTGTAAACCTAGGTCTTTTCATGTGTTTACGGTTGCTTTACATGATAATATTGCACCTGTCCTGTTTATGTAACACTTTAAAAATCAGCAAAAGGGTTATATAAATAAAATGTATTATGAAACAAAAGGCAAAAAACTATTATGTACATAGTTTAGTCCTATTCAGTGTCTATTCGGCGCTTCTTGGCTTGTCTCTTGTATTCATTAAATGGAGCATCTCTTGTCACTGTCCAGCAATAGTCTGCAAGCATTGATGGGCTCCATTTGCCCTGATAGCGTTTCTCCATTGTTGCAATGTCCCGGTGAAATCGCTCGCCGTGCTTGTCGCTCACTGCTCTGCAGTTCGGTGGAAAAAAATCTAGATGAGAGTGCAAAAAATGTATCTTTAGTGACATGTTGCAACCAAGGCTTTTGTATGCCTTGAGGAGGTTTTCCACCAACAACCTGTAGTTGTCTGCCTTGTTGTTTCCGAGAAAATGTATTGCCACTGACTGGAAGGCTTTCCATGCCGTCTTTTCCTTGCCACGCAGTGCATGGTCAAATGCATCATCTCAAAGAAGATCACGAATCTGAGGACCAACAAAGACACCTTCCTTTATCTTAGCTTCACTTAACCTTGGAAATTTTCCACGGAGGTACTTGAAAGCTGCTTGTGTTTTGTCAATGGCCTTGACAAAGTTCTTCATCGGACCCAGCTTGATGTGTAAGGGTGGTAATAAAATCTTCCTTGATTCAACAAGTGGTGGATGCTGAACACTTTTCCTCCCAGGCTCCAATGACTGTCGGAGTGGCCAATCTTTCTTGATGTAGTGGGAATCTCTTGCACGACTATCCCATTCGCAGAGAAAACAGCAGTACTTTGTGTATCCAGTCTGCAGACCAAGCAAGAGAGCAACAACCTTCAAATCGCCACAAAGCTGCCACTGATGTTGGTCATAGTTTATGCACCTCAAAAGTTGTTTCATGTTGTCATAGGTTTCCTTCATATGGACTGCATGACCAACTGGAATTGATGGCAAAACATTGCCATTATGCAGCAAAACAGCTTTAAGACTCGTCTTCGATGAATCAATGAAGAGTCTCCACTCATGTGGATCGTGAACAATGTTGAGGGCTGCCATCACACCATCGATGTTGTTGCAGGCTACAAGATCACCTTCCATGAAGAAGAATGGGACAAGATCCTTTTGACGGTCACGGAACATGGAAACCCTAACATCACCTGTCAGGAGATTCCACTGCTGTAGTCTGGAGCCCAACAGCTCTGCCTTACTCTTGGGTAGTTCAAAATCCCTGACAAGGTCATTCAGTTCAGCTTGTGTTAGGAGGTGTGGTTCAGAGGAGGAGGATGGGAGAAAATGTGGGTCCTGTGACATTGATGGTTCAGGACCAGAAGTTTCATCCTCTTCCTCTTCCTCGTCTGACTCAAGTGAGAATGATTCTGGTGCATCAGGAACCGGCAGTCCTTCTCCGTGGGGTATTGGGCCTGTTGCTGATGGAATGTTCGGATAATGCACAGTCCACTTTTTCTTCTTTGACACACCTTTCCCAACTGGAGGCACCATGCAGAAGTAACAATTGCTGGTATGATCTGTTGGCTCTGTCCAAATCATTGGCACTGCAAAAGGCATAGATTTCCTTTTCCTGTTCAACCACTGGCGAAGATTTGTTGCACAAGTGTTGCAGCATATGTGTGGGGCCCACCTCTTGTCCTGATCTCCAATTTTGCAGCCAAAATAAAGGTGATAGGCTTTCTTAATCATAGTGGTTATACTGCGCTTTTGGGATGCAAAAGTCACTTCACC
Organism: Dermatemys mawii; assembly: GCA_007922305.1. Classification (NCBI taxonomy): domain Eukaryota; kingdom Metazoa; phylum Chordata; order Testudines; family Dermatemydidae; genus Dermatemys; species Dermatemys mawii. The sequence goes on along the minus strand of ML677362.1, from coordinate 4,122,182 downwards.
ACAAACATAGCAGAAGTTATCTGCACTGTTCACACAAGTACGAGGCATCTTTGCTCACTTTGGCTAAACACAAATGTGTCCCTTTGCAAAATCAAACACTGACAAATAAGAGAGCACGACACTGTATGATTTCTAGAGCTGATATAGGGCAATTTGTTCAGCAGAGTGATGTAAGCTTCGTTATGATTGCATCACCCATGACTTCTAGGAATAACATGATGCAATTCATATCGTGTATGACGCAATACCAGCTTCAGATTGCATCATTCATTGTTTTGCCTAAAAAGCAAGTACTGTCCAAACCCAGTCATAGATTTATTCATAGATCCAGTCAAAGATGTATTTTAGTCATTTCTGGTTTAAATTGAGATCCCTTCCCTTTATAACTAACTCATCCTCCGCCATTCCCATGTCAAGGGTCGTATATACTGACCCAATAGCATACCTTGAAAACTAGAGCCAATCAACAATTTTAAGCATCATTTTCGTTCTCAGTGACCCAGAATTAGTAAAGCTTGACTACATTTATTTCAGAAGCATTTTGGCTGTAGAGCAGTGTAATACCATCATCAGTGTTCTCTTCTGTCATAAAGGATAACAACAACAAAGTTACTCAATATTCTTTTTATCCTCATTTGATTGGTGGCATTGAGATGCTAGAGATTCTCAATGAAATTGTTGTTAAAAATTATAATAATCATCATAACTTGGCAAAACAACCAGTTTTTCCCTGCCCTTGTTTATAGAAACAGCTGAACTATTTTAGCTGAAATTTCCCCAAAACTTCAACCTGAGGTAGACACCGGCATGGAAAATTGCAGCGCAAATGGTTTAAGTTTGGCAAAGTTATAAGTAACTTAGTAATTTAAATAAGTAATTTATAATGGGAAGTGTCTGGCAACATTAAGTGTAGGTGCCACTACAAGTTTCACCCATAATGTAGCACTAATATTTTAATATGTAGGAATCCCACTAAAGAGAGAATAGAAAACAAATTCTCTAACCCATAGTCTTATAGCTATTATGTTTCTTTATCTTGTCTTGGATGTACACATTTTGGCAACCTACAACTCTTCTGTTGTTTCTTGTATATATCTTAGGTATGTCATCCATTTTCTTTCACAATCATACTACCTGCCCTCCATTCAACCCAATCTTGACCCCATCTGCCTCTCCTGACCTCTACTGACATATCTCTGATCTCCCCTTCCTCATCAAGCTCATTGGATGTGCCATCTAAAATTGCTGTTCTAAGTTCCAATCTTCCGGCTCCATTCTTGATCCCATTCAAGCCAGTTTCCACCCTCTCCACTTCACTGAAACTTTCACTAAATCTTGAATGACCTTTGGCTGGCTGAATCCCATGGTGGGTATTCCACTCCTTGAGAGGTTTTGATCCTTGACTGGAGTGTCTATGGGCTACTATAATACAAATAATTAATAAAGCTGTCTTCACTATGTTTGTAACAAACAGCTTTGCAGATGGAGTATCTTTGTCCTTCTAGTATGTAAGGATAATTCTTTTTGCAATTAACGGATATACAGAGATCCGGTTCAACTGTTTCCAGGATATTTCATTTAACATGGAAAGAAGCAAACACCAACTTATGCTCTCAGTGGAACATCTACCATAAGTTTGTCTAGAAGGGTTTTCACAAGCTGTTCTTTTCACTCTTGCTTGCTTCGGTAATAAATATTTTTTACATCTGACAGTTCTTTCTATGTGGTTTATGAACAAAATACTCAAAACAAATGTTGCAAGGTTATCAGTTCTTTCTTTGCTTAGCTTGTATTTTAGATTTTTTTTCCTCTTCTTTTCCCAGAAAGATCAAACTTGTTAAAACTGGTTTGTTAATTCTCTGTACACCAGATGTAATATAGCTTAATCTCTGAGGTTTTTGCAGGAATGTGCTAGCTCTCCATTCTCCTAATTCTTCTAATGAAAGAAATGCAGAATAAATGTATCAAGTTTCATCTTAGTGAAAACAAGACAGACCTTTTAGAGCATTTCATCTTTTTAAATTTTGAGAAGACTGACATGTACAAGTTGACTTCTTCAAGGGCAACGACCACCTTTGTTATATGTTAGTACGATATGTAGCAGAATGAGACTCTGGCCTCTAAATGCTACCACAATACAAATAATAAAAACAATCACACATGAGCTATTTGTGTGCATTTCTGCCTAGCCTTGAAGGATAGGTAGCAATACATCCCACACATCTGAGATTCAAGTCCAATCCTAAGTATACTTAGAGTCATCTGGTTCTGCAGAAGGGGTATTGAAAAGTTTTTCAGAAGAAGCAAAGTTGCTTATATGTTGGGGCAAAGGTCCAAATCATCCCAGCTCTGCCAGTGACTTGTGCAGTCTTGGATGAGGCACGTAATCTTTCTGGCTCTTGCTTTCCCTATCTGTGAAATAAGTAAAATAATAATGATCTAACTATCAGAGGTCAAGCAAAGATTAATTAGTTAATATTTGCAGAGCACTGTGAAATGTAAGGGTGAAAGGCACTATACACATATAAAAAAACAGTTTACATGAGAGAGACTTACCGTGAACAACCTGTCTTGAAAAAATAATGAAAAATATTATACAGTTATTATCACATTGATTTATCCATATTATTTGTGTTCGTGAAAGCTAAATAGTTTCTGAAGGAATAATTAATATCTGGAATCAAGAGTTTATTCATTATCACTGATATTTTATCAGAGTCAATGATGCAGTATATTGAGATTATGGCAATATGTCTGTCATTGATTGGGAATCAAAATAGTGCTTTATAATATGGAAATTTATTAAATAGGGAGAAGTTTTACTAAACAATAGATAACAGATATTATATCAGATGCATAAAGCAATAATCTGTTCCACATGCTTAACACTCTTCTGAGCTTTGCATGATCTGTCATTTGCTGAGTTAATGTATTGGGAAATTACTGTTCCTGCATTATTTATAGAGGGTGTGGGCATTTCACAATATAGTTATGTTTGAATTCCAGCTTCGTTCTATAAGCCCAGTTTATCAGTTGTTTATAACTTTTGGAATGACATTTTTCCATATTTAGTCTTTAAACAAAATGTGATTCTTTGGACAGTGTTATGGATGCAGAAGGGAGAAAGAGCTTCAAGCTAAAGCAAGTCAGCCTTTTTTGAATTACAGTAGACTCTCAATTATCCAGGATGATAGGGAAAAAATTAATCTTGGTTAATAAAATCCCGGGTAATCACCATCCGTAGGAAATATGGGGGGTGGGGTTGGTTCACCAGCCACCCTGCGCCAGGGGAAGGGGGTGTTGGTTCACTGGCTCCCCTGCGCCCTGATGGGTTTTGTTTGTTTGTTTGTTTGTTTGTTTTGTGCTTGGGATGGCAACAAAGCCAGAGCTGGCCCTGCGAGTTACGCGTATTTTTTTTTGATCTCCTGGTTAATCCGCATCCTGGTTAACCTGATCCTGGATAATTGAGAGTCTACTGTGTCCTAGTATGAGAAGTATTTTCCCCCCACATATTCTGATTAGAAACGTTGTCATTTGAATTAAAAGCTGCAAATAACTAACTTGACTTGTGGCCTGCTTTTACAATCTTTCACTCACGAGCAGAGTCACAGTGACATCAGTGGGATTACTCATCTGTAAGAATTCACACAATCAAGACTTTGTGTTGTAGTTCTCAATACAATTTAAGGTTCAAGTCAAGTTTGAAATTAATTGGTTCAGCAGGTTTCAAACGCAGAATATTTAAAATTGACACGTATATTGAACTTGGACAATCTTAAGAACTGAAGATCATATCCTCAGCTGGTGTAACTCAGCACAATTCCATTATTATTTTATTGCAACAGCACCTCAGAAGCCCATTCAGGAACTCAGTAAGCCATTGTGCTAGATGTACAAACACAGAACAAAAAGATGGTCCCTTCCCCAAAGAGTTTACACTCCTTGTTACTGCAACAATTTACACCAGCTGACGATCTGGCCCTGGAGATTTCTGGATGAGCCAGAGACCCCCCAAAATCTGGCATGATTAGGAAGGCGTGGCTAAGCATGACTGGCTTATGGAGGCATCAAGCCAAATAGCTCCTGATCAATTAAATTACAAGATCCATAGTTTGAATAATTGAAATGTATCTTCCCTTTTCAAAATAAAACAAATTAAGACAATTCCATGCCCCAAACACTATATTTAGTATAATGTTATGTTTGGGGTACCAAGCACAAGGGTGTCAAGAAAAACAAATGTAAAATTGAACACACAGCCTTAGTTTTGCCTCTTTTTGTTTATGACTTAAAATATAGTCTGTCTTTAATTATATATTTGTCAAATGCCATATATAATATAATGCCATACAATTACATAAACTTATGCTTACACTCAAAAGATAGAAAATTAAAATGATGTTGAATATAGCCTTTTGTAACATGATCACACACTGTTTCTCAGATTATATTATCTTTTTCTACAAGTTAGCATCTAAGTTGCAACTTGCATATACTTTTTTATAATGGATGCAGTACATTCACAAATGTCAGGACGATATTCTTATTATCTATGGATGTTATATTTGTATTCTTCTCTTCAAAGTATTATATATCTCAGCACTATAATAGAAAACTAAATTAGCTAGAAATACATAATACACTTTCTATAGTTGACATTAAAATAAATACAGCAAAATAAAACCTATTTATCATAAAAATTGAATATAGCCTTAATTTTTATTCAAATTCTTTTCATGGAATTATAAATTACACTATGTAACAAATACTTTAAGGCATAAGAACAAGGCAGCAGAGTTTAGGTTGAGCAGCCAACCTTAACTCTGCTTTTGTCCTGATGTTTGAGTTCTCAGCTCTTCCACTTTACTGTTGCGTTAACCCTCATATTTGGAATAAAATAGTAGCTTCATGATCCAAATGCTTGTTTTGAACTTATTTTATTGACAGTTTTGTGAGACTTGCCCTTTGTCTCTCAGTAAGAGTTTTGTGAGATTTAGTAAGAGAAAAGTAGACTCTTTATATGCTGCTGTATAAAGTTCAATCAAAAGCAATTAAAAAGTCCATCTTGGGCGTTTGGTATTGTTATTGTACAGTGTTGGGTTTGTTTGGGTTTTTTTAAGACAACCATTAGTTATTTCCTTCAATTGTAGCACAGTATTTTTTTAAATGAGATTTTATTGGTGGGAGGAAATTTATAACCCAGCACAGCAGATTTATATTTAACATCAGTTGACATTTACTGTAAAATTCTAACTATTGGCACAAAGTATCAGTCTGGTTTCTGCCACTTCTGTGGGAAAATGGCTCCTAGCTTGTTCCAGTATGTTCTAGTTTCACCATCCTGCTGGAGATGAGTTACATCTCTGTGGTAACAAACAGCTGGAGTGCTATGTTCATACATATGGAGCAGCAAAGCTATCTGCTTAAGAATCTCTTTTAAGAAATATTTTTTGTATGAATATAATCGACAAAGCGGATGAAGTGGAAGAATTTCCGTTAACCCAAAAAAAACACCAATCACAAAACAATGGAGCAAATCCTGTTCTTTTTACTCAGGCAGAAGTCTGCTTGACTTAGGTGCCAGAAGATGGCCACAACATAAAAACCTAAGCAGACAGAATGAGAGCTTTGCTTTAGAAAGGACAGCATCAATTTCCTCTTTGCTTTGATTTCTATAGAGCCAACCTCAAGATTTTTTTGGACACTTTTAGAAATTTAAAACAACCGTTATTCATACAAACTGAAGTAATGTATTCATGTTGTTCATGATCTTAGGAAATCCCCATTGTTACATCACTGGCCAAACAGCAGCACAAAAGAATAATAATCAGCCAAATTAAACCCAAATCAAATTGACTGTCTCCCTACCAAAATCAAACCCACTCCTTTCCCAAAGCCCTGAAAAAATAGCATGCCTGGAAAGTTAACAAATCTGGCCTTTGTGGTGGAGCAAATTCCAAAGTCACTTAGACCATGTCTGCACTTGCAAGCTTTAAGTGGCACAGTTGTTTTGAGCCATCTACAATGTGCAAAGCACTGTGCACACAAAGGAATATGTAGTCCCTTTTCTAAAGATCTTACAATCTAAACAAGCAATATACAAAGGGCTACATTGACACAATAAAAAGAATTACACTTTAATAAAAAATAATTATCCACTATCCCTAACTTCCCCCTCTGCCCAGCTATTACTGGCTGGCGAGTTTCTTGCAAGTGTCACAGAAGAGGCATAGCTGTCAAGTTTTGTAAAGTACTATGTGACATTTTATGTTGATTTTTTAATTAGCTTATTTGCAGATCATTTGAATTTTAGCTTTAAAAAATTTATGGATTTAATTTATTTAAATAGTTTCCATTTCTGGAGGGCCTTGAGCAGTGTGGTGACATTAATCCACCAAACAGAAACCATGCTAGGTATAGTAACTTTCTCCTCAATCTAAAATGTATTACATTCTTGTCCCACCAGATAATTTGTAAGCATGGCCAAAAAACACTTTGACTTGTGAGAATTTGTTACCACAACATGCCACCCCCACTTATAAAATGTGCTTATCTGAAAACGTCTACAGAATCAGATCCTGACAGCATAAGGCCAAACCCCCATTGAAATCAGTGGGTGATTTGCCTGAGTAAGTGCTGCAGGATTTGATCCTAGGCATATGTACAAAATAAACTCCATTAAGAATCTCATTAACTATATTGCAAACTCTCTGGGGCAGTGTATCGGGGTATATAGGGCTTTTAAGACCAGAGAGGGAGGTCTTGGGTGGCAGGCTACCCTGCTTCGGAGTTGTGGGGCAGACAGAGAACCAGGGAACAACAGTGACAGATGCTGACAGCAGGGCTGAAGTGTTCCATTGACTACAGTGGGAGCTGGATGACACTCAGACCTCCTTCCACAGCCTTAATATTAATCCTAATTTTATTCATAGAAAGTTTTCAAAGTCTCTTATTACTGTATTTTTGGTAATGACTTATGGCCTTGATCAGAGCCCATTATGCTAAGAGCTGTATAGCCCTGACTTACAAACACAGTCCCTGCCTCAAAAAGTAGATGATCGTGATTTATGGGAAAATGCAACAGATGGATGAAACAAACAGATGGGGGAAGGAGTTAACAGTGATGAGCAGGAAGTAACAAACAAGTTACTTACAGAAAGCGGTAGCCACAGATCACCCACCTGTCCAGCCATGGTCAGCTGGGCATAACAACGGAAGTGAATTATAGAGAGATTTGAAAGAGGATAATGTAATACAGCGTGCATGAACGGATATTAAATTGTAGAAGACACACACTACTATGAATCGAGGCTTGAGAGTACAGTGGGACCCCGGAATACTGCGCCCCGCTATAGTGCAAATCCGCTTATTGCGCAGCTGGCTCCCAAAGTCGGTGGCGGCCGCTGCTTTGATGCAGCGGAACCCCGCAATACCGCGACCCCGCCATTATCGCAATTGGGTTTTTTTGGATCCCAATCGTCGCGGTATTGCGGGGTCCCACTGTATTTCAGTACACTGTATGGGAGTGAGGGAAATGATTTCAAGATGGTCCTGCAATAAAAATATTGCTTGTTTGATTGTGTATGTGTGCGCGTGCATGTGTTTATCTGCAGTTATATTTTATATCAACTCTACACCAAAGAGCTCTCACCCAAACTTGTGTGTTTCTGTGTCTGTCTGTCTGTATTACATGTGTGATTAACTGAAACGCAAATACCATCATCATAAGCCACAGACATATATATATATAACAGGACAAACTCACTGCAAGTTCAGTAATTTGACCTAATTAGTTGTTTGAAAAAATCCTTCAGTAAACACAACCCTGAATATTATTAGGAAAGATAAAATACTTGGTTCACCTAGTTAAATTAAAAAGAATTAATGTTATTTTATCATTATCATTTTCTGATAAATTAGTGCGATCTGCTTCTGATTTTGATTTGTTTGGATTATTTTCCAGGCAGAAATTTTAACGGGCATCCCAGTGGGCAGCCCTGAAGATGCTGGGAAGGTGGGTCTCGTGCTATTAGAAAGAGGCTGCAAACTAGTAATCGTTACTCTGGGAGCAGAAGGCTGTGTAATGATATCAGTGGATGAGCCTATTCCAAAGCATGTTCCTGCTGGGAAGGTCAAGGCTGTGGACACTACGGTATGTTTTTGTGGTTTAACTGTCTTGCCTTGGAAAAGACTACTTAAGCACTAAAGCAAAGCAGTGAGTAATCAGCCAAATCCCTGGGCACTAGCACAAAGGCTAATTTATGATGTGAAACTGATATGGTGCTTCTAGTCTGCTATATTTCAAATGCCAGTTCACTCAAGTTTTATAGGCTGTGCTGTAGATATGCTAAAGTTCTTGTATACATTGATGATATCTTCATTTTCCTTTGTCACTGGAGTTGGTACATTTCTCTCTCTCTCTCTCACTCACTCCATTACAGATGATGGCTGCAGCATCAGCAGCCCTGTAGTTGTTACCTTTCCACAGTCATCTAATTCATCATCTCCAGAAGTGAAATGACCCTGCAGTTAGTGCAAGGGAGAAAGGAGAGACCCAGGAATTCTGCCTTTCAAGAAATGCGTGAGGGTCTCTTATACAAGTCTGAACTGCTCCCACAAAGTCCCTTAGTTAGTCCAGCATAAGTTTCATCAGGTGCTCAACTCCCATAAAACAGAGTGAAAGGCAGAAATAATATGTTGTGATCAATCATTTTATGATAGGTAAGGATTAAAAGGTCAGTGATCAAGTATCCTTCATAATGTTTAGGGTTAATTTTTCCCCTCCCCTTCCTACTCAAAATGAAATGTAGAATCCCCTACCTTAACAGAACATTAGGACTGCTAATTGAACCACAAATGGAAAGCAACAGTTAAAGTTCTCATAAAAAAATTGTATTGCCACATTGTGTACACTAGGACATTTTGTGCTCAGTTATATCTGATATAAATCCAAACTATATCTGTTGACGTTACTGAGAGCAGAATTTGCCTCACTGCATGTACTAGCTATATGTTTAACTGATAGGTTTAATAGAATACTATTACATACGTTCTGCCACAATAATCCATTATAGAAACATTTGGAGATTTGACCATCTGGTGCCTCACATATCTGAACTATATTATTAATAAGATCTATTTTTTATATAGCAGTTTTATCAGTAGATTTCAAAGTGCTTTACAAAGGAGGTAAATATCATCTGCATTTTAGATGGGGAAACTGAGGCATGGAGCGGTGAAGTGACTTAGCCAGGGTCACTCAATAGGCCAGTGGCAGAGCTGGGAATAAAATCCACTTCACTCAAAGCAAAGGATCATTATGACCAGATTTGCCTTGTGATTTATTGATACACTACGGGACTTTATGTGTCACCATTAAGTTGTATTATATTCAAATTAACTATAAGGTTCTATTGTACATGTCAGATTCTTCTCCCTCTGCCCTGGCTAAGAAGTCACCTGAAGCCAACACTAATGATTGGAATATCCTGAGGTTTTTATGATGACTCAAATCATTATTCTTATTGGAGGCAACATTGTGCTGCAGATAAGCCATAGACCAGGAATTAAGAGGCGACTGATATTCTATTCCTGACTGAGCCATTGAGTTTCTGTATGATCTTTGGCAAATCATTTAATCTTTCCATGCCCCGGGTCCTGTTGTAACAGTTTCTTTTCATAACACAGCACACAAAAGTGAAGAAATGTGTGATTTCCCTCTTCAAAAGAAGTCCCAAATTATTGCCAGATCAGATAATGTTTGATATCTAAAGTGATTTGCTACTGGTGGGATAATATAGTAATACTGAAACTGCACACTGTGGCTGAGAAGTGCTTTTTATCTTGCTTGGCAGTTCAGAACATCATGACTTGACTGTATTAAGTGAGGAACCTCTAGTGCAGACAAAGTGTTGGTGGCCCTGTGTAAGTGCCACAATACTGCCAACCCCAAGTGTTCAAAAATAATGATAATAAGCTTAAAATCATGAGATTTTTTTTTTAAAACCCACCTGTTAGTTTCTTTTTATTTGCCTTTTGGCTTCTGAGCCTTTAGTAGGGTGCATCTGAATCGCATTTGAAAGCTTTTCTCTGCAGCCATGAGAGCTAGAAAAAAAAAATTAAATGAACGCTGACATTCTAATGCAATCTCTTGAGTCCAGCAAATGGGGCTTTAAGCAGCATACCAAATATTGCGAGATTCCTGGTAAAATCATGAGAACTGGTAACACTGGTACCAGACCAGGTCCCATAAGCCTGCTGTGACCTCTAAGTGTGGGCAGTTGCCTGGGGCTGTATCTACACTAACGCTGCCATCATTACTGAACTGCCAGCAGTTCAGATCACCAGTGGTAGCAATGGTGAAAATTTTGGCAATCTTTGTGCAGGCCCAGACAAAACGTGTGTGGAGCTTAACAGAGTCCTCCCAGTGGTATGGACAGGTCTCCCCACCCCATTAGCAAATCTCATCAGATACGCTAAGGACCAAGCAGACAATAGAATCTGAACTCTCCCCTCGGTCCTTAGAAATGGTCCCTCTAGGTCTGGATTGAAGCCCATCTGCAGAACAATGGGAAAAGCATCACTGACGTACCAGCGGTGTGGATAAATAGGCATATTAGCCTTCGGGCCTGAGAATCTGACATTTTTCACCCACACGTTATAAAGAAAATAATAACTCTGTGGAATTTCTTTGTCCCTAATGACCTTACTGATGGCTTTACTGATGTATCTGATACATCCTATGATTGCTAAGAGATTTCTCCATAGACAGTATAATATATCTAGTGCACCAATAGTGATTTAGAAGGAAGTTTTGCAAGACAGGGTGTTGTAAGACCCAACTGTCTGTTTCTCCTGTTACCGTGACATTCTGTAACAAATCTCTATTGGAATGAATTGGCTTTCTTTTCAGTTTACTTGTTCTTGCTAACTTTGTACATAGCTGAACTTCAGGAACACAGTATTAGGTGACCATCCAAAAGCAATACCCAGTTTTTGTGATTTGAGAAGAAAATAAAAATATATACAACCGAGCCATTTAATATTGGCTACTGAGCACACACACACTAAGGGATTTTCAATCAGGTGTTCTCAAGTGAGATTAATTTATGGGATAACATAACATGCTCCAGAGGATCAGTTATGTCTATTTAAAACTACATTTATGGATTCTCCTTACCTATTTTTAGAGGAAGCTAGTTTCCACCTTGCTTGAAATGACATTAAATACATAGCATTTTTTATTCAGATGGGCACTTCATCAGAGTTACTAAAATTGTACAAACCATTACATAGAAATAGATAACACATAATGTGTATTGTGTGTATGTCTACATTATGCCAACTACTGAAATGCAGCCCATCTGAGGTGGGATGCAACACTACACAGTAGTACTATGTAGCCATATAGAACAAGAACTGACAAGTATCAGGCCAAATCTAGAAGTGATGTAAATGGAATGTATCGTTATGTTGAGCAACAATAGAACTTACTTTCTGAAAGCTAGAGGGACCGTGGTTATGATGATAGCCCCTGCCAGTCTTGGTGGTAGGAACATAAAATGTCATCTAAGCTGGAAGATTACGGTGGCGCAAGTGGGCCACAACTTCATCTGCACTGAGGAGTGTATGGATTCAGTGCAGCATCAGCTAATATATAGCAGCAGCAACAAAAATGTCTCCCACTCTCCCCATCATTTTATCTTTTTAAACCCTCCTTTTATTATCACCTCCACAGTATTCCTGCCCTTTTCCTCCTTTATGCCCATCCAGTAAAGTGTAATTTACAGCACCATTTGCATCACCTCATTATATTCCATTGAGACCACCAAGGTATATAGGTCAGGAGGATATAACTGTCCAAGCTGGAATATGGCCAGAACTGGGACTACCACCCTTCCTCTTTGTGAAAAACATCACAGTATCTTTTAGGGTTGCGTTTTCAGTCTGACTTCTAAATTTGCACTTTGCAATTTTCTGTGCACACAACCCCACATTCAGGCACTTAGAATCAGGTAGTTAGATGTCTGGGTCCAAATACTGTCTGTGCTTACAAATGGGATGGATTTGTGCACACACAGTATTTACTGGCAAATTTATAGCCATTTTTCAAAATTGTGCCTATACTAATCACAAGAAGTCAAAAGTGTCTGTTTAATATCATGCAAAACACAGCATCTCTAGCACCACGGTGCTCTAGCACCACTCCTTTGAGTGCAGCTACTGAATTTCTAGTACCACTTTCTGCATTACCAGGGCTTTCCATAGAGATCTCGCATGTCCCATCCAAGTACTGACCAAACTCAACCCTGCTTTGAAATAAGACCTGTGGAGATCACAGGTTGAGGTGACGTGCTCATAAACAGGGAATTCACTTATGAGCTACGATAAAATTCCAATTTTTCCCTGCTCAGTTATGCCTATTATTTGCAGTAGGTATATAATGTATCCTGTACAATTGCCCTTGCTCTGAGATTCCATTCTTATCTAGGAAAGATTATGGATACTGTTTGTCATCATTCTGAATTTCCTTGCCATAAATGTTAATACTATATTTTTATAACAAGATGCAAACGGAAAGCTGATTGTTACAATGTGAATTTGTCCCCAGACGTTTTATGTTCCAGTCATATTAGTTTTCCTTCTGGTTTCTGGTTACAATTAATTAAATCTTGTCCTTGTTTGCACTATTGAAATGAAGTAAAAAGACTGCATTTAAAGAAATAGAAAGCATATTAAGAGTGACTTTGTCCTGAACTTTGAAGTTGTCATGCACTTTATTTTTCTGTTTAAAAAAAAAAAGCTGATGTAAGTAGATGGTTATGCCCTATTAGATAGGCCACAATAACCATGATTACAATTGTCTGTAGTATATGTAATTGTTGTCTATTGAAGGCAGTGTGGTCTAGTGATTAATCCTGGATCGGCCACTGACTTGCTATATAGACTTGGTGAGTCACATAATATCTCTGAGTTCCATTTTCACCATCTGAAAAATGGAGATATTCATTTATGTATATTGAATACAGAAAGTCTACGGTAAAGGCGAGACCAGACCTAGGAATACTTATTGCTAGAGCTGTCCCTTGACTTCAAGACCATTCTCTACTCCTGTGGTCTTATGGAAACTCTGAGCTTTCTCTCTTAGAAGTTGAGAGGTCTTGTATAGAGCAACTTTGTTTACAATAAAATTCTCTGATTTAGACTTATCTCCTGGTCTGGAGAATGCCCAAACCAGAAAAGTGAAGTGGACACTGAAATAAAGCTGTAGCATATAAATAAACTAGAGCGCAGCCTTTTAATAACAGCACTTCTTTGTCTTCTGACTTTATGGCCTAACGGCTGTGGCACAAAGGGATATAAATACAACACTCCATGCAATGACTAATTACTCAAAATTCTGTGCATCAGCAGAAGTGAAATTTGTGGTTGACTCTAATATCATCAGATGTCTTCGCTATTTAATAATCTCCCATAGCTGTACATTATTTAACATGCAGTTTGCACAAAGAACAGTGACTTTGTTTCAACTAGTTCTCAACAAAATACAAATGCAGCTGCTAGTAAATGAACTATTTGGCAGATAATGTGTTTGATGGAAACTTCTGTAACTTGTTAAGAGGAGAAAAACGTTGCTGTGTGGTTAACCTTTTCTCACCCATAGCTGTAGCATGAGATGGGAAAGGGCACTGACTACAAAAGAGAAGGCCTGTTTAAAAAATCCGGTAACTATCAGGCAAATGGCTTGGCCATCAGTACGGCTTATTCACACATAAACACAAGAAAATTATGTACAGAACTCCCATTAATGTCCCACAAGCTAATGATGTATAATAGCTTCTTTTATTTAACATGCATCCAAAATATGTTAGAGAATACATTTATTTACAGTCATAGCCCATTTTCTGACTTAGTCTTCTGCTTTTCCTCTCTTACTAATATGGAACCCATTGACTTTTGGAACAGAGAAACAATAAGGAATAAATGAATCTGCAAGACACTCCAATCCGCAATCTGCATTGTAAATCTATTTAAAGATGTACCCGTTATTTTCTGAAGTTCAGTTTATCTGTGAAAGGGCACATGACTGAAATCATGCATGTGACTTGACTCACAGTTAAGTGTAAATGGGAATCTATTTGCTCATCATAGCTTCTGCTCCTGATTCAGACCCTTTAAATACACACCAGCATATGTAAGATGATTATTAAGAGCTTGAGAGATTGACTTCAACACAAGTTAGGAATATACTGCATCCCCCTGGATCAGGAGCCAGAGGAGCAGGAGAGAGAGGAATGATAATATTCTGTACTTTTCTGAGTACTAGGAATTTCCAAGTGCTTTGCAAAATACTTAAGCATTTGAGATTGGAAAGATTTATTGTCCCCTTTTTACAGAGAGGAAAAATAAGAGACAAAATGTAATGTGACCAGCCTTTCAAAGGTGCTGATCATCTTTGAAAATTGGGCCAGATAGGTCTTGGCCAAAGTCACAAAGAGAGACAGCATAGCACAGAAGAAATAAACACAGGAGTACTGGCTCTCAGTGCCTGGTACCAATCGCTAGGTATACTGTCCTATAAGGGGTGTTTTTTATCTGACTGGTAACTGGATTTTAATCAATGCACATGAACAAAGTAAACAACATGACCAAACAGAAGCAGGCTTGTACAATACAACTTGCAGCTTTGTTTTCCAGTTGAAGACCACCCAGGCCTTGATCTAGTCTTATTGCAACCACCCAGCAATCTAATTAAATCCCTCTCCATTCCTTACTTTAAAAAGTGGAAGAGAGCCTAAAGCCCTGTATAGTCTCCTTCCAGATGGAAATGCATAATTTAACAGATACAGATGAGAGAGAGTGGGCTCTAAGCAGTGCCTGCATTTGCCATAAATGGCACTAAATTCAAAGGGGTGCTTAATAAAGATGTAGAACAGAAAACAGTGTTAAAACCAATATTGAGACTTCTTTCCCCTCTAATGACCCGTAGCTAAAACATCATAGGAAACCCACTTTTTTGCCCAGAAGTTCCAAGTATTGGAGTATGTTCTCCCTCCTGTTTCTTTTCTGATCATCTCATGGCTTTATTTTAGGTACTTATTTGGCCTCCATCACTGTAATAACTGAGCATTTCATAGTTTGTAAAACATCTGTTCTCAAAACCTCCCTGTGAGGTAGATAGGAAGGGCAGTACTACTATCCTCATTTTACAGATGGGAGAACTAAGGCACAAAGAGATTGTGACCTGCCCAAAGTTGCCCAGAAAGTTTGTGACAGAGCAGGAATTTGAACCCAGGGCTTTCAAGTCCCAGGCTACAGCCCCGAGTATTGGACCATGCTTCTGCTCAAAGGCAAATAGGGTTGATTAAGGAATGGTGCAAAAATTTCACATTGTTCAGGCTGTTGTAGGATGTACCTTATATAGTCTTGTCTGTGTTAGAGAATGGCACCGTTGCAATTTACAGTGATTCAAATGAACTCTTGTAATGGGCCAACAGAGCAGTGTGTCCACACCAGCCTTCCTGTTCCAGGTGTTCAACTGTGCTGTGTCTACACGCAGCATTCTCTCCAACCATTGCAGTACCAGTGTACTGTGGGCACCTTTCCCCATAGATCCCCAAAGCAGGGTGTTGCGGGAATAGTAATAGTAACAGTATCACAGGTGGAGAGGTGCTGCACCAAATTCTTTTAAAAATGTGAACTGTATATATTTCTCATTGTACAATCCAATGCAGTTTTATAATTAAAAAAAACCAGTGTGTATATGAGAGATGAACCCTTCTTGGTTGTGAAGGCCAGACCGATTTGGGAAGATGGATCTATTTGCATAGTGCCTTCCAAAACAAAAGAACTTATGTGCATTAAATTACAGCAATTGGAGTAGCTCAGAACAAGAAATCAATTAATTATATAGGAATTGCTATGCAGTGCACATAGAAGGGGTTGCAAGGGCTTTATAGGAACTGTACTGGGAACACCAGCTGCAGCCATGCAGTTGCAGCACTATTACTCTCTCTCCCAGAGTTCCCTAGTCTAGGTTACAAGGGTAGTGAGCCTTGTTTCGAGCAATTGGAATTGTAGGAGTGCTGGCAGACCTGTGCACCTTTCCAAGCGTTTTTGTGTGTGAACATGAGGTGTGTCCCCACAATGGCAGGGAGGTGTAACATCAAAATCCTTCAGTCTAGACAATGCTTATAAAATCAGGGCCTGAGTTGAGATTCTGGAGTGCTGGGCCTCCAGAAGGTGCACTGCAGAAGGTGCGGCCCAGAGGAAGGTGAGGTCTTTGTGCCCTCCCACTTCTAAGCTGCTCAAAAGGCTGAAATAGGCCAGTGTAATTTATATAGTTCTAGGATCTGCTCTAAATTATGGCCTCCCCAAGGCTGCATATGACTTGTATCCATGCCGCTGTAGCCATTTTGGCTTGTGCTGCATCATTGACATATTCCTTTCCCCAGCACACCCTCAGTCAGTGCTAATGACAGCCCACACAGTGCCTGCCCTAAGAGGATTCTCCCTTGAGGATAATCCACTCTGAGTAGGTCTCTCACACTGTGTCAGTAGAAGGCACAGCACACCCAGAATAGGCACACAGCACAGCATCAATAGCAGTATGGAGCAGTGCACTCTGGGTGTGCTACTGCACAGAGTTGGGAGGAAGGAAGACTGCCCAAACCAGTGTGCAGCCACATCAGCCGATGTCAGCTCCTGCTGCTAAGGATAGCCACTAGAAGGTGGGACTCTTTGTGAACCACGAACTTCACCTTCCCAATGCCTTTTTCTGACCTGAGCAGAAGGAAAGGCTGAAGTTAAAAATGTGAGCCATTGTGTCATGCTGCAAAGTGTCCTTGGCCAACCTAATGCACTACAGTTTTGGATGTTAGGTTTTGGATGTTATAAATGTCAAGAGACTCCTGCCCTCCTCCTTTAAAGTGAATTGAATTTGGTTAAAAGTGCTGGCATGACTGTCTGGTAGGCTGGAGTCTTCTCTGCACAGAACCAGGTACAGCACACTCCAGAGGAAGAAGTATCCCCCTGCTTCTGAATACCTCAGCCTTGCCCCAGCAAGTCTCTCACCTCTTTGCCGAAATTGCCAGTTGCAATAATGTTGAAACTGAACTGAGATCTAATTTCCCTTCCGCCTCCTACCAAACACATTTTCCACTGGTAGCTAGTTTTGGTCACCACAGAAACCAAGCAAGCTCTGAATTTGATTTATGATATTGCCTCATCCGTGTTTTAAAATAACAAGAACAGAGAAACGAGAATGATGTGGAAATCAGGATTGTTGCTTTTGCAAACTCTCAGTTAAAAAACAAGGAAAAGGTCAAGAGTAAGTTGGGTTTTTCTCTTGTCAGGAGTGAAAGGGTTAAGCTATCAGCCTGGACAGAAGGTATTTTACAGCCTCATTTGGGTTTTGGCAAATGAAAGGACAGTGAAAACATACGTTTGGGTGAATAATGGCAGTAACCTGTGAGAATGAATATTTAGGGTTAGTTTGTGGCTGCACATCATGATTTTGTCACATTCCTCAGGGATTTGTTTAGAATAAAAAAAAAAATCATCAGTTCTAGCTCAAATGGGATGTGGAAAAGCAGATTCCAGCTTGTAGCCTTGATACTTGCCAGCTGTCTAAATGTTTAGGGGGCAGATTATTTATTCTTTAAAAACAAAGAGCTGGACAGAAGTACAAGGAAAACATAGAAAAAGTCTATGAAGATTTGTGCCCTGCATACTGAAGCCTGTGATTTTCTTACACAGTTAGTTAGAAAGGCACCCTGGACGGAGTAGTCCATCTTGCAGGCAGTTGTATCGTGCAAGCAGCATGTCTCCAGACGGGGGAAGTACCTTTGTACTTGTTGCCCTCAATCACTATCTCAGTCATTCAAGCCCAGCTGACACATTGCTGGGTTTGTCTAAATACACTTTTAATTTACCAGCTCTCCATGTGCAGTAACAATATTGTGGGGTGTGGATGGGTGTGGCCTGCGTTGTGCAGGAAGTCAGACTAGATGATCATAATGGTCCCTTCTGACCTTAACACTATGAGTCTATGGGTTAAAGTAACCTGAGCACAAATACAGCAACTTTCCTAAGACTGACAGAGCAAGCAAGCCCTGCCAAAGCATGCATTCTACAGCAGGGATTCTTAACCTTTTTCATACTGTGACATCACCCTTAGCTGATCCTGTCCAGGTCTGCTCTGGAACCTCTTGTGTCCATTCCCACTGAGCTTCCAAGAAGCTACTATGGGATTAAGTGACTTGTATATGGTGTACTCCTGGCATCTGCAGAAGATCTGGTTGGAAGTGAGTGACCCGATCTCCTTCAACAGAAGACTATAAATGGGGGAATGGAAACCTATGTAGCTTTATGAGTTCTGGTGAAAAGCCCACAGCTTGAGGACTGGAAAACTGATTGACATGAGAAGAATAGTAGTATATAGTACAAGAGCAGTTATGTCCTGTGTATCAGATGTTGCTGAATTAAGCAGAGAGAAGATTTAACAAGAATGTTCATTAGGATGATTAAACCAGGTTGGCAGGGGAAAAAAAATGAAAAGAGAGCTGACAAGACAACACCCCCACAAAGAACTCAAAAGCAAAAACTACCAAAGCTTTTCCAGAATATATCATCCAGAGATAGTGGAGAGCTGTGATCATCTAACAAAGGCACTAGATGCTGTGGTTTTAGAAGAGACATACACGCATATGGAGTTTTACTGCAAAAAGTGCTCTTTTGATCAATTCCAGGCCACGCGGCAGTTGTGTGTGTCATCGGGTGAGCTCTTGGCAGACTGTAGTGTCACCATAAGGCATTTTTCATTTTCAGTTTGAGAAAGAAAAAACAAATGTGGCTACTGAAATTTTACAAGCATGCGATCTTACTACCTCAATCATTCTCCCTCTCCCCCCAGATAAACCGATTTTTATTCTGAAAGATAGGCAAGAAAGAAACCAAATAGCACAAAAACAGCTTGTTAAACAAGAACTTAATTGCAAGTGCAGGCATAGGTTCCATTCTCTGCACACTGTGTTGCATGTCTGTCTGTCTGTTCTGATGCTATAACGCTAGTATTAACATCACTATACGGAAGGACCCTGTTTCATGGAAATGACCCAGACTTTCATCCATTTAAAATGTGATTCTTTTCTTTTACTAAGATAGCCAAGATCACTTCTTGTCCCAAACCATTGTGCTCCGTTGCTTTGTTCTGTTAAATAGGCTGTTTAGAAGTGAACCATTTTTTAAAAATATTTATCCCCATGTCCCAAAATACCTACATTACCTTAAGTTCCTGAACAGCATTTCACATCACTGCAAACAAGCAAAATCCAGGAAATAGCCTAAATCGATATTTTCCGATTATCAAACAATGACCCAACCTTATCACTTAATCACACCTTCACCTAGGCTCCCTCCCTACACTCAAACTTGCAACTAAACCTACAAGCTGAACTCCTGAACGATGCATAAAGGTACGGTGCTTTGTGTGCATTCAGGTCACAGACCAGATCCTCTGGTGTGGCCAAGCTGCACTTAGCACAAGACCAGAGAGAGGACCAAAGTGGTGGATCCCAGATCCCAAAGTTAACTGAAGGCTAATTCAGCCCCTGGCACAATTTAAAGCATCCTGAGGGGGGTGGGGTCACTAGAAGAAGTGACATATAGAGTAGCAGCACTGGTGCTCTCCTGCTTGGTGAATTCCCCTTATGCAAGTGGTTCAGCATACTCAGCACTGAGTGAGAAAGACTGATCACCTCTCATTAATGCTATTTTTTGCTGAAGGGAGCATCAGTACTCTGGGGACTGCTTTGGAGCCTCAGAAAATAGGACTCCTTGCAGGTCGACATCTCCTTAGCTTTCAGGAGCTGTTGTATTATGAAGATTAAATAACTTGTCAAGTGTCTAACAATTTTTCTTTGGCTTCTTTTTTTCCTGAGGTGAATGATAGTTCAGAATATTACTACACAACAGAATGGAGCTTTTCTTTGTAGTTGATGAACATTTGCTGGTTTTATCAGTTAGGGCTGAGACAGTGTCACCACCACACAAATGCCTTGGATTGCTTTTCTTGCAAACTCTTTCTTGCAAACTTGAAGGCAGGAACTCTTCAGATTCAGTTCTGACTGAAATCCTGCTGGAGCCTTGGGCAACTCACTTAGGCCTAAATTTTCAAAAGTGTGCAATCATTTTGTGCAGCTCAGTTTGGGGTTCCCAACTTGGGCCTGATTTTCAGAAGTGCTGAGAACCCACAATCCAGTGTTGAAGTCACTGGAAGCTGCAGATTCTCAACACCTTTGAAAATCAGAGCATAGGTGTCTTGAGGTGGACACTCAGAATTAGTGGAGACTTCCTTAATTTCTGTGTCTGTTTCCCATCCTGTGAAATGGGGATAATAAGTTACCTACCTTCCAGGCAACTGTGTAAGGGCTTTGAATTTGTAAAGTGCTATGTAAGTATTTTATTATTAGACCTCAAACCTCTTAGATTCTTTGAATGTGCCTTTTAGATTTATGTATAAAAGAAAAAATGTCTGAGGTTATGATTGTTGTACATATATGTCTTTTTAAATTATTTCCTGACATCCACCACAGACTGAGGAATTCAGGTCCCTATTAGGCTGGTCTTTGATCTTGTTAGAATTGGTGAATAACTTTTAAGAGGTTTCAAGAAGAAAAGAACCCATGTACACAGTAGACCTGGTGTTAAGACACTCATCCCTCAGGAATGCAGGGGTTAATGGTCACAGCCCGTTAATCGCTGCTAATGAACCTTCAGGAAATCTGTCAGGAAGTGGGTACAAATTCTTGAATGCTGATGCCAAGTATTGTGTGGTGTGTTCTGTTTTTGATGTTGCCCAACAGATGATCTGTAGTGGACACACTTGAGCTATCGAAAGACAGTAAGGCCCAAATTATGTGCTGCCCTTGTTCAGCTGCAGTTGGGAACAAGAAGCTCTCCTCTTTGCAAGGCTATACAAGGACCACACACAAAAGCAGTGTAGGGAAGCCAGGGACTGCTCCTTTCTGCTATCTCTGGGGAACAGGTATCTGAAAAAGAGACAAGAAGAATGCCTGGCCATTACACCTCTCTCCTCTGCCATCTCATTGAGTACAAGGGGAGGCTGGCACAAAGGGCTCACTGTGCATGAACATGAGCAACCACCAGAAAGAGTGTCTGAGGCTCAGTGGGTGGGGTACACAATGGTGCTTGGGTGTCTAACTCCCACTGATTTCAGTATGGTGCCTAAATGCCTTGTGACTCCACCCAATCTCCCTGGTGCTTCTTCTGGGCCTGTGTAGCTTTGCTGTGGCCTGTGGTGTAAAAGCCCCAATTCCAGTTCTAAGGGGGCATTTTGGTGTTCCATTAAATAGTTGTTTTGTTCCAGACTAATGTTGATAGATACCCTATGCACTGTTCTGGCGCTGTATGAGGACCCACTTACGGCGTTAGTTGAAAGTCACTAAGGTATAAAATAGACTGAAGTTTCATGTGTTTTCCCTCCCCCAAAGATACAAAATCTTGAGCAGTTTTGGGAAATAGTAGCCAAAATTGCTTCTTTCATATTGGACACAAAAGAAAGGCAATAGAGGACTACAAGGATTGTAATAGAGACTATAGAAATAGATTACAAATAAAAACAGTTCAGAGTCATAGAATTACAGTTAAAATCATAAAATGTATTTCAGAATTGCCTTACCTGATTAGACTAATAATCCACCTAGTCTAGTATTTTATCTTCCTGTGACCAACACTTATGCTCCAAGGAATGGTTTAAGAAATCCCGAAGGTACAATTATGAAATACATTGGTTATAGAAGACATGTTGTGAGGATAAGTTTACTAATGTTTGCAAAGCATTCTGAGATTCTTAGAAGGCGAGCGCTCCAGGAGTGCAAAGTATTATTGCAATACAATAAAATCCAATATTAATTTTCTCATGAGAATTGGAGGTATATCTTGTCAGCTTCAAAGATGTCCATGCAGAGTACATTGTTTATTTGGTTATAGTAGACTCTGAACCATGTGAATATAAATAAACTAACCTTTGCCAGGATATAGTCGAACCTCAGAGTTACAAACACCTCGGGAATGGAGGTTGTTCATAACTCTGAAATGTTTATAACTTTGAACAAAACATTATGGTGGTTCTTCCAAATGTTTACAACTGAACATTGACATAATAGAGCTTTGAAATTTTACTATGCAGAAGAAAAATGCCGCTTTTAGCCATCTTAACTTAAATGAAAAAAGCCCAGAAACAGTTTGCAAACCTTGTCCAATTGTTTTTTTAAAAAACGTTCCCTCTATTTTTTTAGTAGTTTATGTTTAACACAGTACTGTGCTGTACTTACTTTTTTTGGCCTCTGCTGCTGCCTGATTGTGTACTTCCAGTTCCAAATAAGGTGTGTGGTTGCCTGGTCATTTCTTAATCTGAGGTTCTACTGTACTGAATAATCTCAATTTTACTTTAAAACATGCCATTGAGGTTTGGCCTCTTTGTGCCCTGCTTTCTCTTCTGCTCCATGAGTCCCCTATTCAGGATATAACAGGCCAAAGTTGGTAATATATGTTCCAACCACACTGCACTGGTGTGTTCAGGGCAGTGTTGAAGTGAGGACTCGGTAGGCCAACAATAGTTTTTGCTGCAGTTAACCTTTAACTGAATGAGTTCTACTGCTGTTCTCCATGTGACTTGACCAATTGTACCAATACAGCCATACTTAGCTTCTGCACCATCCACAGAGGCAGAGTTGAGCAGCATGCCTACAAAATGAATTGTAGACATACCGCTATCTCCTACACCTGCGTAGTAGTTCCTGCTTTGAAAGCAGTTCACATAGAAAAATATTAGTAACATTGTTCTTTGGGAGTTGCCTCTGTGGATTCATGCTGATGAGACAGTGTCCTCTGACAAGTGGAGCTTGCAGAACCGTGGTCAAGCTGTGTCTGTGGAAACTGCATGAATATCCCCTAAGGATGCTAAACATCCAAGCCTATTCAAGGACGTTCATTCTCCAAGCAGCTGAGTTCGACTGTAAAGAACAGTAGGAAACCTGCCTGTGTCCGTTCAGTGCCACAGGCCACTCTTTCACCTTGTTGCAGAGCAGAGGTGTCAAACCTTCTGGTGCCCTACTAAAGACCCTTCTTCCCCCTGCTTCCCTGCAGTGTGACCAGGTAAATGGGCCAGGGCCCCCAGCAGGGAGCCCTGCTGAAGGCCCTAATGAGGGCAGGCTCAGTGTAATCTACTGAGCCAACTGGGACCAGCTGGATTGAGGATGGGGCAGGAATATAAACCCAGGGAAGAGCTCAGGAGGGGCCTAGCCAGGCAGGATAGGAGGGAAGTGGCTCTGTCTCTGCGGGCTGACACAAGCCTCATAATCCAGAGGACCCAGTGTGGTGTCAGGATGGGGACTGGTTTTGGGGAAATTGAGACTGTACAGCCACTGTAAATAAAAGAGCACGGGTGAAGCATCTGCAAGGGGGCATGTGAGAGCCCTTCTTTTGCCAACTGCTACACGGGGTGCAGGGATGAGGAGAAGGAAACACGTGCTGCCCCGTGACACCCATTGTTATTCAACATCATTGAAGGGCATTCTGCAGCTCTGAGGCACAGTGCGTGACTGCAAAGGCTTCTGCAATGTCAGGGCACGATGGACCAGCTGCCCATTACTGGAACTACAACTTTGAAGAACTTTAGCTTTTCCAGCTGCCTTCCATGCTGGAGCACATATTCGTCCTCTTTGTTCAGGAGCAAGCAGTGAAATAATCATTTCAGGTGATTTTTTAGGACAGCGCTGTAATGGCCTTGATATCCAAAGATCCTTTCCCTTACAACTCCTTACTTGGACCCAGGTGGTTCAGGAACCAAAATAGTGATCAACATTACCCAAAAGAGCGTGTGAATTAAACAGTGTGATGGAGAGAGGGTGTATGTGTGTGTGCACGCGCATACGCTCACTGCAAAATGACTGACCAAGTATTATTATTTTATCAACTACAGTTGACTAATAATATAGTGAAGACATCCTGATTAATTAATAATTAAATCACAGTACTTTAATATTATATGCTACAAAGAGCCACAGGAGACACATTAAAGAGCCACTTGTGGCTCACAGGCCTCAGGCGCAGAGTATCACTACCCTATATATGGCTGAGTTGATTATCGGATTGATGTTCTGTATGCGAGGTGGCCAGTTGACACTGGATGGTCTGAGGGCTCTTCATTAGAGTGCTCAGCTAGCATGCTGCATTACCCAAGTGATCGCTTTGTAAGAATGAAGACAGGGTTACCATTTCCCCTTCTTAGCAGGGCAGCAGGAATGAGGATGAGATGTAGAATTAACAGTAATCACCTGTTTCTGTTCCACTTGCCATTGCAGTCAAATTCTAGAAACCAAAGCAGAGACAGAGGGAGAACAAAAAGTAACAAAACCTTAATCAGGCAGATGTATGTTCAAATATTGTTGACTCAAGCAGGGGTTTTGTTTACATTGTAAAGAGTAACTTTTATTAGCTTTTGATTTTACCAGACTCCAGTTCTAAGTTGTGCTGACTGTAGATACTTAAAGTAAGGCAGGACAGAGCTGACCAAGATGCAGCAGGATAAGCCAGGGGCTTTACTTAGGAAAAGATGCTTCACTGGAACATTCACTGCAAAGTAGCACTTTGCAGAAAAGAAACCGACCCAGTATATGTTACTCTGGTGTTAGGGGTCATCCCAACTGTCAGTTTATCCCCCCTTTCCAGGTGCCGATAACTTGACAAACATTTCTACAGAGGTGGCATTTTCTGTCTCAACACAAAGGTGATTTTTTTTTTTAATTTCCTTTATATCTGGAGCAAAATAGTTTTAAGCCTTTAGTGTGAGGAAAACAAACAAACAAATCAACCACATTTCCTATCTCAAATTTCCTCTCAGAAATTGTGTTCACGTACCTCAAGCAGCTGAAGCCGGCAGCTTCACCCTTGTCTCAGAGACTTCTAGTCTGCACTAGAAAAGGCTTGTCACTAGTACTATACAGGCAAACTCTCCTAGTGTAAGTGCAGCTTACACTGGCAAGAGAGTGTGTTTGCCTGTATAACCTATACCAGTTCCCTGAAATAGGCGATTTTGGGGGGAAAAAAGACTTTTTTTTGCCAGTATAACTGCATTTTTGCCTAGGACTTTTGCTGGTATAAAAAGTTATTAAAAATCTCACACCCCTAACCAATGTTGTTATACCAGAAAAAGTTTTAAGCCAGGTTTGGAACAAAAATATTGTGCAATGTTTTAAATAAGTTACAACTTTCAGTTAGCTGGTGATGCAACACTCATGTGGTTTAGAACAGTGTGGGGAGCTGAATCTCCACAAACAAGTTATTACTAAAAGCACTCGAGGAGTAAAGGCATTCCATCCCCTGCTGTTCCCAGCAAAACCAGTGCTGTTTCCAGGAGGATGAGTTGGGGCCCGGCCGAAGCTCCCACAGGAAGTGCACTGTGGAACTCAGCTACTTGGGGGCTCATAGGGACACAGGGTGGGTGGGTCAGCTACTCAGTTACACCAACCTTTGCTTCCATGATGGGGTAGAAGGTGGTAAATGA
Source organism: Dermatemys mawii (assembly GCA_007922305.1). NCBI lineage: Eukaryota > Metazoa > Chordata > Testudines > Dermatemydidae > Dermatemys > Dermatemys mawii. Next base: position 4,096,594 of record ML677362.1, on the reverse strand, counting down.
GGAGATAGGCTACCACAGTCTGGGTTAGGAAGACAATCCTTGCTTTTCAAGCCCCTGTGGCGTTCCCCTCTTCATTCCTCTCTATGCAGGCTTGGGCCAGGATTTGTCCCCAGGGCAGTGGTTTTCAAACTTTTTTTCTGGGGACCCAGTTGAAGGAAATTGTTGATGCCCATGACCCAACTGAGCTAGGGATGAGCAGGTTGGGGTCTGGGAGGGGCTCAGGGCTGGGGCAGAGGATTGGATGCAGGGGTGAGGGCCGTAGGGTAAGACTGGGAATGAGGGGTTCAGGCTGTGGGAGAGGGCTCCAGCTTGGACTTTTAATGTCCCACTCAGCAGTGCTGACCGAGTCCCTTCCATTCTGTGACCTCAGTTCTAGGTTGCGACCCACCGTTTGAAAAACACTACCTTATGGATTAAAGCAAGGGAAGCAATTTATGCAGAGTGTAGAACTTCAGTTATGGGCATTTCACAGTTAAAGACAGCTGGTTGCTACATCATTCTGCAAGTAGGAATTTACGAGCCACATAGCTTAATTTCTTCCCACTCTCCCCCACCCATTTGTATAGAAAAACAGAAGTTAAATAAGGAGAGGAAAATGGTATTCATGTAACATTCAGATTGAGAAATCAAAATCAGACACTCCAATGACAGGAAATTTCAAAAGCAAAAGTTCTGCCAGCATGGTAACAAAGCCCCATTGCACTGAAGTGTGTATTTGTCTTGTTTTCTCTTTTAAAGCTTAAGCTACACTATATTGTATACTCTGTCAGATGGGTATGGGAGGCAAGCATTAATTGTTGTGGCAGCAACCCCGTGTTTTGGAATTTCTTAGAAATGGAAACAGAGGCAAATCCAGTTCAGCTCTTGGCCTTGCATTAAGCAGCAACCTTCTGCATTTCAGGTAAATGCAGCTGAGCTGTGTTCTTGGGTAGGAATCTGCCTAACTTTGTGTGTTTATTTCACTGTAGGGGGCTGGCGATAGTTTTGTGGGAGCACTGGCTTTCTTCATGGCTTGCTATCCCAATCTATCCGTGGAAGAAGCCATCAGGAGGTCAAACTTCATCGCATCAGTGAGCGTCCAGGCATCAGGGACACAATCTTCCTATCCCTACCGGAGGGACCTGCCACAGGATCTTTTCTAATTCCTGGTGTCAGACACCTGCATGTGTTGATTGTACAATATGCCAGCCAAGGCAGTTCTGATTGTGCAGAGGCAAACTTTTTTTCCCCTAAGAGATTCCAGGTACTTAGCTACTAAAGCTAGAGAGCAGGAAAGTCTTTATTCCCTTCTCAATTATTGAGTCCTGTTCTGGTCTGTAGTAGACCACTTGGGTTGCAGTGTAATATTGTGGATCTGTCCCTTGCCCTACACGCTGTGCAGGACAACCATTACTCTATTGGCAATGCAAAACTTAGCAGGCGATATGTTCAACATTTCAATCCACAAACTCATGTCTATAAACTAAAGAGACATTCCGCAATAGGAGTAGGGATAACAGCTCTGAAATTCAGTGGCCTTTACAGACTTTGCTGATTAAGAGTCTCCTTCACTTTGCTGAAGTTTCAAATCTGCCAGCTAGGGACATCTCTATTGAAATGTGAACTATAGTTAGTTTTGAGTTTTCAACCAAGTTCTTATTGTCCTTGCTCTCTGGGGCAAGTGCATTAGCCCAAAGTGAGACTCAACTGTCTGGAGACCACACATACCAGCAAGTGAAGTTTCATCTCATCCATAGTCTACTCAGATCACAATCAAGCAGTGTATGCTGGGTCCTGCACCATCTGCTGGTTGTGTTTCTCCACTGCATGATGGCTGCAGTAGACTTCCTGGTTCTGGGCAAGCTGCTGATAAAGCCATCAGGTGAGCTAGATGTTCGTTCATATCAGTTCATTAGCTGTTTAGTGTTCTAGGGAAACACATGCCAAGATGCCTAGTCAGTCTTATTTGGCCAGAAACACAAATAAACTAGTTATTTAAAGAAAAACAATCAGCCACAATGCACTAGTCAAAAAGCTGTCATAGATGTCTACCATGGGCCTACTCAGGCATAAATTCAGATGTGAAAAATAAGTCCTACATATTTAGGCTTTATAAAAACCTCTATTTTATATGGGTCAAATCCTGATCTTCGAGGAGTTTTGCCATTAGGTTCAAAGGCAGCAGCCTTTAGCTCTATAGGGTGCTACAGGTCATTTAACTACTTGTATTTCTTCTTCTCATCTCTACTATAAGCTCTGAAACACTGGTGCTCCTGTTTCATCTGTGGATTGCAGTTTAGAATACCTCTAGTAACCCTTCCACTGAAGTTGCCTTGTAGAAAATGTTAATTTTTTATTGCCATGTGAAACAATAGTCATTTTCTTTGACAATTACAGCCAGTTTCGGAATGGAAAACACAGACAATGGGATCTGCTATTTTAATTTTTTTTATTGAGGATTGTAAAAATAACTCAAAATGTTGATGCGATGATCTATGTCCAGACACTAAGACTTTTCTCTCTCTACATTGTTCTCAATCACAATGGCCTTCAAATCACAGGAGGCAGTGATAGAGTCCATTTCCTTTTCTTTTACCACATGCTGCAGGATATCAGAAGTAGCATTCCCTTCCCCAAGAGTCCAACTCACGTATAAAACAAGTCCATTTACAAGTGTTTGTTCAGATGGAACGTATTTTTCTCTTCTCTGTGAAGAGAACACGTTGGTTCACTGTGGAGAGAAAGCAACTTGGTAGGCAAGCTCAAATGTTAGGATTTACAAGAAGAAAAAGAAATCCATACACCCACCTCCTGCTGGCCTCAATGCTTAAACAACTACCAAATGAACGATTACTAGCACAGTGCCGTTGCTAGCAAACCTGCTTTTAAAGGACTTTAGCACTGCATTCATTTTACAATATAGAACTTTTAGTACACGTGTCTATTTTATCCCATGAAGGACAAATATTATGTCCTTTAAGTGACTGTGAAAATGGAATATTTTCACTTAACAGCTGCTCGCCATGTCTGTTCTGAGTCAGTCTGCTTTGCAAAGGGACAAAGAAAAGTTTTTATGGCTTTTCTCCTTGCCTTAGCACTGCCAAGTCCAGACGGCTATGGGAGAGGAAACTGGATTCTAATCTGCCTCGCATATTAACCGAATCCTTCAAGGACCAACTGCTCAATCTTTATTGCAAGTGATGAATGAACTACAAACTGAGCTGGACTATAAGTCCTCAACCTGAAGTCAGGAAAATCATTTTACTTCTAAATATGCGCACATGTGATATGAAATTACTATGAGAATGAGCATAGAAAACTACAATGCCGTTTGTGCAATCATCTTTCAGCTTAACATGAATTTTAGTAACTTAACACTGAAAACTATGTAGGGATGACACTGTACACCACAGAGATGGTGGACTGAAGTCATGTCCCCAACATATCATAGCCTAGTTGTGAGTATGCCTTTACATTATGCACCAAAACAATCTGGGATTGTTTCCCTCACTATAAAAGGTTATATGCAGGTCCCATTGTTTATGAAACACACACAAAAAGGTGAAGTGAAAGTGCATACAGACAGAAAGTACATCTAATACTGTATCTGACATCGATCCATGGCCAGACTCAAATTTACGTGCCTTTCACACATGCCTCAGCGTCTCTTTCCCTCTGATATAGGCTATAGGATTTTTTTTTTTACCCTCCACCAAATGTAAGCCCTGGCCATTCCAAGCTACCTCCCATTTCTATTCTATGGGTTGCATCAGGCTGTTCTGCCACCAAACTCCTGCGAGGTTGGGAGTGTCACTCTGTATAGCACATTGCACACAAACTGGATAATGTTTCTATTGTGTGTGTGTGGGGCGCTTGTAGAATGTTCTGAAGCAATAAAGTTAATATGAAATTAACACACTCATTTTCCAACCCAGGAAATCAATCCCACCACTGCCTGATCTAAGGTTTTCCCCTGCACATGAAATTCAGTTTCTGCCAACATGCATATTTTTAGCAGATTTTGATTAAATCAGCTTGTATCTTTAGGAGCCTCTCTCCACAGGCATCAAATCCCTGCATTCTTAAATCATCAGAGAATATCAATGTTAATCTTCCATCAAGATTGCACTGAAGATAATATCCTATATGATCATCAGCCAAATGGCTATATTACATATTCAGAGCAATGTGATTTTTAAAATTATGCCCTAGTTAAATATCAGATTACCAGGGGTTTTGCAGGAGGTAGCTGGGATCTGTACTGACTTGACTCTCTCATGCTATTTTAAGAGCTAAAGCAAGTCAGAATGTCCCCAACTTAGCCTTTGATACGTTAGTTACAAACTGGTGCCTTCCCAAGAAACTCAGACTCTAAGCCACCCTTTAAAATGCTTTTTTTAAAAAAAACAGGAACTCTTGACAAGTGCTACTGACACCTATGACTTACAATGAATCAGGTTTTAAATGATGGAGAGTGTTGTGAGAGTCAGAGGAACACAGCAGAAGAGTGTAGCAACTTTTCTCCAAACATGTGGGAAGCTGCATTAATTTCTATATTAGACATTTTTAAATAATAGAAATGTTTTAAATTTTATCTTGATGTTGTGATGAGAGTTCACTGCTCTTCTGTTTTAAATTTCCCAATGAACTTCTCTGCAGCTGCGTAACTCACTGCTGCTTCTTACGAGAGAGCCTAGTCTAGTAAACTGAGCATGGAAGTAGAATGTACAAATTCTAATCTCAGCTCAGCCACTGTCTTGCTGTAAGGTCTTGGGCAAGTCACTGCCTCATTGTGTCAATGCCACAGTCTGTAAAATGGGATTAATATTACCGCTCTACTATTCCTTAAAATGTCCACCCTGGACATTTTAAGGAATAGTACAATGGTTTGAGCATGTAAAATGCAAAGTATTACTCTGCTTATACTGTACTTTATACATTGTTACACTCAACTGGAGAGAGAGTGTGTATCTTTCAGACAGCATCTAATTTAAGTTCTTACCAATGGGATCATATTTCAGCAGGACCAATTTCTCCCCTAGTCGGGGTCTCTTGATGTTGTAACAGTAGCCCGTCCCTGCTGCACTCACCATCCTCACAAGGATGTACCTAAAATGACAAGGGACATCATCATGGCCAAAGACAGATTTATACAGTGGTGGCGGTGAACACTGTTTTTAGTCAGTATCTCCACTTCAAAAATTCTCCTTTGACATGTGCAGTTAAGTGAACTGAGACATGTCACCATTTGTGCCTAGTAGGGACAATTTAGTGTCAATAAAATACTACATTTAGCTGAGCTGTTATATGGGATTGATCGCAAGAGGTGATGAGCAACTGCGACTTCAACAGACGTTGCCAATGTTCAATAATGCTAAGCAACGCTGATGCACAAGTGCTATAGGCCAGGAGATGAGGTTTTGGAAACAAGACACTAGTGTCTCTCCCCAGGCCAGCAGGCACATCATACAAAAGTATAAGAGAGGCAGTGAAAGCAACGTGAAATATTCACGCTAAAACTGCTCGGAAATCTTTTGTCTAAACAGTTTTCAATTGGATAAAGGTGTTTCAACACAACCACTTGTTTTTTTAAATGAAATCACATTAACAAAATTTCCCACAAAAAAAATTCAAAATGTTTATTTCCAAAAATTTCATTTTGAAATTTTTTTGAAATCTCATTTCAAAACTACTTTTTTTCCCCACCTATTAGTTTTATGTTATTTCATGATGCCTGTGGCATTAGTGCATAAGACAACATGTCATATCCTGCCAGGCCGTGTCATAATATGTGCAACTCCTGCTGACATGGTCCAAATCAGAACAAAGAAATTTCAAAATATCAAACTCTCTTGTGAAACAGAAATGCAACATTTTGATTAGCTCCAATTAAAACCTCCTGTCAGCAAATCCATGAGTACCAAGGAACTCTGCCTGGAAGGGGCAATGGGAGGGGCACAGACAGAACCTATTCATCAGTTTGATTTTTAGTGTGGCTACAATAAGCAATGTGGCCTTGTCCTTCCTTTCTCCCCCACTTTGTCTGTTATCTCATTTTTTTTAATTAATAAAGAATGCATCATTTCAAAACAATAGTTACTTTATTTTGAATGGGTGGTTGGCTTACAGGGAATTAAAATCAACAAAGGGGGCAGGTTTGCATCAAGGAGAAACACACACAACTGTCACACCGTAGTCTGGCCAGTCATGGTTTTCAAAGCCTCTCTGATGTGCAGCGCGCCTTGCTGTGCTCTTTTAATCACACTGGTATCTGGCTGCTCAAAATTGGGCTGCATGAGTAACCCAGGAAAAAAGGCACGAAATGACTGTCTGCTGTTGCTTTCACGGAGGGAAGGGTGATTGATGACATATACCCAAAACCCCCCCCCCCCCCCCCCCGCGACAATGTTTTTGCCCTATCAGGCACTGGGAGCTTAATCCAGAATTCAAATGGGTGGCAGAGACTGCGGGAATGGTGAGATAGCTACCCACGGTGCACCGCTCCAAGAGCCAATGCTAGCCACAGTACTGTGGACACACTCTGCTGACTTAGCGCGCTTAATAGGGGGACACACACAATCGACTGTATAAAATCTCTTCTGAAAAATCAACTTCTATAAAATCGACTTAATTTCGTCCTGAAGACGTACCCTTGAAGTGAGGAGGAATCTATGGGCCAAGGGTTGGGAGGTTTGAAAACCTCCCCACTAAAATCATGATGCTTCTAGAGTACAGAGTCCATAGCAGGACTGTACATTTCAACATCAGCCTCAGGTTAATTACTATCGAATGGAACACAGATCATGGCTAAGAGAAGGAGCTTCCACACTGAAGTAAGACAAAAAAAGAAAAGATCCACATACAACTGACTCAGTGTGGCTCCTTTTTAGAAAAGAAACGGAGGATGATCATATTTCAAGGCATCCAGATTATAGCCAATACACTATCTGAGAATACAGAGCCCAACTGTCTCTTCCACTTGCATTAGCACAGAGAGTGAGCAGCATACAAAAAGGGAAAGCAGAGCTCCTCAGCATGGTATGCCACAGAAACAGATCAAGAGGTGGCAACATTGGTGGGATGGTATCTCTTCACAGCATCATATACTCTCAAACCGCCAGATGATGCTAATCCAGTGGAGAAGTTGGGGCAGCAGCCATGTAAGGTGTAGAGGAGAAATTGGGGTATAATGTGAAGGCAACTGAGCCTCCTTGCAAATCCACAAGTACTACCAGCTCTCTGGTACTCCCCAGGATCTAAGGGCACTAGACTAGGAGAAGGAGAAGGAGACTAGGGAAGGAGGGTCAAGCCCCTTGACCATTTCTCCAGTGGTGCTCTCTCCTCTTCCATCGCAATGAAATGATCTGAAGGAAGCACTGCCGGCAGAAACCATATTCAATTTCCTGGCTTACTTAAGATCCCTTAAAATTAAACAGAGAAAATCCTTATTTGCTCACCCATGCAATGTCACTCTCAACAGCATATACAGTACATATGGCTTTGCCTGGTCTGATTTAAAGTCTAGTTTTACATGAAATTTTTGTTTTCAAATGAAGGATAACCACTAGACTTCCCTGAGCTAAAAGACCCAGCAAAGGACCCAGTTTTGTTATCTCCTGTACACTCACTACAGGTCTCAGGCATAGCACCTGTAACCACATACAGGACTCCTTCCCCCATACTTCTCCCACTTCCTCAAACGCTTTCTGGTCAGTTTCCTCTTTCTAGCCCAGTGATATCAGTATAACCAGAGTTTGAAACTCCTATTTGGTATATGTCTGAGGGCAGATTCTTTCTGAGTAAGACACTTTGTTATGAAAATTTCCAACTTAATTGGGTAACCCAAGCCAGATGGTCTAGTGAGGTATAGGCAGAACAAGGGGGAGGAAATCTAGGGGAGAGACACAAAAAGGGAAAGCAAAGGGGCCAAAGGATCAAAAAAAGAGTCAAAGAAAGAAAGGAAGAGAACACAAAACCAAAAAGAGAAGCACTTGGTTTTGAAAATAAATTTTGTTTCTTAATAAAGGAGGAGCAGCACGAAGACAGAATAAAAAGGGGAGAAATACAAGGAAAAAAGCTATAAAAAGCTTTTAGGTTGTGAAATTAATTGTATTTATACCTCCTCCCTGAGGAAACTTCACCATGTTCTGTTCACTGGTGGGAGGGGATGATGGCAGAACATAATTGCTATTAAGGCTGGTGTCAAACTGAGACCCCTTCTATTGGGCATGTACTTTAAAACTGCACTTTGAATGTCAAGCCCTGACAATTCTGCTGAAACATCATGAGAGGAGAGATACTTCATGCCCAGCGGGTGCCTGGCACCAGCTTCATTTGGGGATGGTTTTTAAATCTTCAACAAGAAGCATGCCAGGAGGTCCTCTTTCCACACTATTACAAACTATTACAGATCCACGCAGGAATACACCTTCTGAGAACCAGGGGAAACGACAGGGATGTTTTAATGGCGGTTCTTCAATGACAGAGCTTCTCTATCACTTTAGCCTCTTAGATTTGTCTAAATACCTTACAAATACAATTTTAGCCATAATTATTCACCTCTCATACATATATGTTATTTTATTGTCCTCTGACTTCTGGGGGAGCAAAGGCAAATTTTTCAGAGTCCTTTATTTCCTTTCTAACGCCAAATCGTGCCAATCTTTTTTTAGCCCATGGAATCCGGATCTATTTTCCTCCACAGCCCATTAACACCATTCTTGAGTAGGGCTAAAGAGAGGAGCCAGGTGCTCAGAACTGTGTCTTGCTGCACTTCCAGCCCAGACGGAGAATGTGTTACAGCTTTGCCTGCAGTAATAGTTACTTTATTAACTGAAAGTGATGGCACCCACCTTGAAACTTGTTCAGTAAAACAGACAAGCAATTGTTTTTCGATCATTATCCACAACAGCTCTAGAAGTTCAGGGAATCAGTCTATACTCTACTAGGAAAGCAATGCTGATAAAAACACCACACGCATTAGCCTGGACCCCACAGAGGTCCAAACTGACCACATATGCATCCAGATTGCCCCCTCTTGATGAATGAGGCTCAGCAAGTATGTGACCATGAGAATCCCTCAGAAAGTTTCTCTCTAATTGTATTGTTCCGGGAAGAGGGTTGCCATGGAGTTTCCCCCACCCCCACAAGGTTCACCATGGGATGGGACTCAGCCCTCTCAGGTCATCCAGGGGACAAGAGCATGTGCATGGAGGCCCTGTGCTTCTTCACTGTCTCACTCAGCTTTCTGGAGCTCTGCTGCCAGGGATCCCTCTGCTATGGCTGCCTTCAGAAACTCCATTAAAATTAGACCTCTACCACAGAGACGATCCTACAGAAAAAGCAGCACAGCCCCAGAGCTCTAGAACTTACTCAAGTAATTCTTCCAGGACTAGTCCATTGATGTGCACACTGCCAGATCCTGCCTCCACCCAAAAAGGGTCATTCGCTCCCCGATGCTACCTTCATGCAGAATCTAACCCTGGGGAATGCCCTTCATGGGGGCACTACTGCACATCTCCCATTCCAGAGACTGGGGGAGAGATCTACAGGCAAAGGAGATGCAGCCTGGCTCCTAGGCTGAAGAACCACAAATACTTCCTGTACATTCAGAGATTCTGCAAGAACGCTATATTTGTGTGTCATTGTAGGATGCAACTATGGGAAGCAGATCATTTGCAATAGCTCAAACCAGTAAAACGTCACTTACTTGGATTTGCTCTTGGCCACTGTTTTTGGAGGACAATGATGAGAGGAAGAAAAAGAAAGAAAGTTACATTACCATCTTGTTTTCTTTTAACTATTAACATATAAAAATGACTACAGCTTTGCACAAAAGCTGCTTTTGGAACAGTCCCAGAGCAGTCAGGCAAAGACAATCACGGTTGTAAAGGAGATTCTTCTTGCCTTGTATAGGTAGGCCACACCAAAATCCAACTTTATTTCCTCCATATCATTTTAAAAAATCATTTGCACAGTGCCTGGCCCAGTAGGCCCTGGCCTGCTTGTACTCTCCAGGCAATACTGTAATGCAAGTAAAAAGTAGAGCAAAATCCACCCTATGTTCTGTCTCCACAATCAAAGCTCTTGTTCAAGCCCCTAGTAGTTCTGACTACTGTCACTTTAGGTTCTTTCAAAACAGTATGAAGATCAGATCCCTTGTCCCTATATCCTTTCACTCAGAATCCCTTCACAGGCTTCCTGTTTTCCACTGCATAAAGCTCAAGCTTCTTGTATTCACATTTAAGGCCCTTCTCAGTTCTGCCGTTCTCATCTATTTCTTTATCTGAATCTCAAGCCACTCTAGCAACATTCATGTATCCACTTCTCCCACCAATATGGGCATTCTGTCCCTTTCACAAAGAAGGCCTTTCCTGAACTGAAACATAAGGCGACTACCCTCCTCTTCAAATCTCTCTTCAAGGCCCATTTCTGATGGAACATCTACAAGAAATCACACAATTAATGATGAGTTGATGAATGGGCAGGATCCCTGGCAGATCCTGCTTCCACCCAAACAGGGTCATCCACTCTCCAATATTACCTCCCTGCAAAATCCAATCCCAGTAAATGCCCTCCATGGGGACAGTACCACAGACCTCTCATTCCAGAGAGCGAGAGAGGGATTTACAAGCACATGAGCTTATGTTACCCTGTTCCTTCATTGAAACTGTTACCCTCACAAGAATATTTTCTTAAATTAAGACTGGGAACTCTTTGGGGGCATGAACTGTCCCTCACTGTCTGTTTATACAGCCCTCAACACAAAGGGGCCCAATCCAGAATCTGTAATACAAGTAATAATGCAGCACCCACATCACCACAACACAAATAATCTCCTCAAAGTTACCTTATAGTGGACATTCAGGTTTCATCTGTAATTTATTTGTATTGCAGTGGCACCTATGGGGGCCCCACTCATGGACCATGAACGAAATGTACTAGGTATTCTACAAACGCAGAACAAAAAGATAGTCCCTGCCTCAAAGATTGTACAAATTAAATAAAGTTTTTAACCATTTCCTTTTCTTTCATTCTTTTAAGCAAGCATTTCTTTCACAGCTGCTGACAGTAGTTTATGGAATTCAAGTATCTTTCCTCCCTGCCCCTTTAAGTTTTCAGTCCACACTAAGGCCTGTTCTGACATGTCCATATGGGTTTTGAGATAACCAGAGGACTCAACCAAGTTCGGGATTAGCATCCTCATTATCAAACGGCCAAACCTTCAGTTCGTTTTTAAAATGACATAACTCACAGGTAAACTTTGAAGGTGTGCTATTTCTAGCAATTAAAAACTGTTAGACTTGTAATCGCCTGCTCTCGGCTGGGGCTTCAAACAATTTCTAGGATGATACGGCTGGTTTACAGATATGTGCCTGAGAAGCAGAAGGGAAAGACCAGCCAAACCACTCCTGCAGATCTCTTAAAATTCACCTGTATTCCCCCACCACCCATCGTGCTACATTCACTGGGGCCTCCAACCGCCCCGCTCTGCAGTGGCAGCCTAGGTGCTGCTGGAGCAGGCTGGGCTAGGTGCTCCCCGTCCCACTCCGCTCTCTCGCCTACTTGGCGTGTCTGCGCTCGGCCTCAATCGCCTGCCCCAGTCACCCGCCCCACGGGTTCAGTTTGACAGGGTCGCTGTGGGGGGTGCCCAGGAGCCTGCAGCGATCAGAGCAAGAGACCGCGCGACGCAGCCACCCTCCACCGTGACCACGCCCCTTGGGCCCGACCCACAGCCCCCTACAGCCACCGGAAGGGGCGCTGACCCGCAGGCCTCACATGGGTGCAACCACGGCGGGGCCTGTCGGACTCGAAGGGTCCGGTGGGCCCAGGGCGCGCTGCCCGCCGGGAGATGTAGTCCTCAGGGGCGCCGCAATGCCCGCCGGGAGATATAGTACCGGTGGGGGAGGAGCAGAGGCCCAGCCTGGGCCCAAGTGCGACCTTGACACTGTTAGGCCCAAGCCTCCCCCCACTACCCCTCGCTCCTCCCCCGCCGCACCAGCTCCAGTTAGCAGCAGCTGCGAGGAGCCGGGTCCCTTTTCCCACTCACAGGCGGGCACCGTGAGGAACATGGCGCCTACTCCGCCGCGAGACTCCTCCGGTCGGCTACGGAGCCCAGAAGCGCCACCTCAACCACTTCCGGGACATCGCCACAACCACTTCCGGAGAGGCCAGGCGGACGGAGAGGGCGGGGCTGATGACGATAAAGCGCGCGCAAGGGCGCAGCTAAGCCCTGCAGCGGACACAGTCGCTACCAGGAGGTGCAGAGTGGGAGTGTCTAGGCTGTTGCACCGCGGGTCCCACTCCCTTGTTAGTTATCTGGGGGTTGGGCCTGGGCGCTGCTGGGACTCTGCTGTGCTAGGCGCTGTACAGACCCAATGATGGTGCTCTGCTCACCCTCTAGGATTAGGGAGTCAGCTTCTCCTTACAGGTGTCTCTTGGCTTGGGAGAAGAGAGTAGGGCAGTGCAGTGAGCCTAGCTCCTGGGAGGGCCTGGGAGTAACCGAGCTTTCTGGAGAACCAGGGCGTGAGAGAGCTGAGAGTGGGAATACATTTTTTGTATAATATTAATAGATTTTTTTTTAAGGAGAGGAGGGGGTATTCTGATAAATGAGGCTCATCTGCATAACAGGCCAGAGGAGTTGGCCTGCTAGCTCCTGTATCTAGCCCAGGGGTGGGGAACTGATCCTTTGGTTAGTTTCCTGTGGTGCACCCATGGGGCTGGAGCTGCCAGTTTGTTCTTCTTGGGGGTGGGGGGAAGAGTCCTGAGCCTTTCCATCCCCCTGTGGGCTGGAACTGCAAGTGCTGGCTCCTCTTCTCCTCTGCTGTGGGGGGAAGCCCTGAGCCTTCGGACCCTTCCCTCCTGGGAGGGGAGTGGCTCATGACTGACTTTTTTTTTTTTTTTTTTTCTTTGGGTCAGTGGCCTGTGACCGAAAAAAGGTTTCCTACCGCTGATCTAGCCCATCACAGAAACAAGAGCTGGGACTGACACACCTACTGATAAGCTGATCAGATAGCAAGTGTCAAAAATCAGGACAGGAGGTGGGGGTAATAGGTGCCTATGTGAGAAAAAGACCCAAAAATCAGGACTATCCCTATAAAATCAGGACATCAGGTCACCCTACCTACTGAGCATGTATTCTATCCCCTGTGTTTACTCGCTTCGGCCACCATTCACCAATCACTACTGAGTCCCATACAGGGCTGCCAAACTTCACAGTATTTGATGTTTTCTAGAAGTTGCAGCTACTGGAGTCCTGTGATTACATGAGAAGCTCAGCTTTCATTTAAAAAAATAGAAATAACTTCTGGCTCTCATGGTAGTGCTGAAAAGCTTAAAAATGTGATACCCCCCTCCAAACCTCAAAAATATATAAAAAGAACACAGAGTTTTTGCTTTGTTTTAATGTCAATTGTCAATCTTGTGATTTTTGAGGCCTAACTCATCAATTTTGAATGCTTGTGTTTAACAATACTGCTTTAAACAGACCCTTTTGACTGATATCATAGCAAATGACTCGTGTCCAAAAAGTACAGGACAGTACATTATGCTGTATTATACAAGCTTTACCCAAAATGCTATGCAGAGTTAAATTGGGATTTCCAAAGGTGCCAAAAGGCATTAATTGCAATTCAGTGGGAGTTGGGTGCTAGAGCCCTTTAGGCCCCTTTGAAAATCCCAGTCTAGATTATAAATAACACAGTATCAGCTGCAGAATGAAATTAACAGGCATAGGCAAGGGAGATGTGGAATACTTTCGGAGGAGCTTTGAAATGAGATAGAGTTGATGAGATGGAGGTACACAGAATGGCTGGTTCTGAAGAGTTCTATAGGCTGGGCTCAATAAATTTGCTGTCAGTCGAAGACACAACAGACCCAAAGGGGAGACTGATTATTGCACTTCAGTTTTTCTAAATGACTTGCATAATAAATATGAGCAAGGATATGAAAACGTGAACATTTCTGTAGAATTGAGGAACATTATGATTTAAGAGACTAATAACAGAGAAGTGGCACTAGGCTGCTAGTCTGAATCTATCCCAGGTCTCTAGTGACTAACAGCTGTTATTGCGAGATAGCAGTTTGGGAGCCTATGTGATCTGATTCACTGTGATCTCAGGCATTGTAACCCACTGGTCAGCATATGTATTGTTCCCTTATCCACAGGGATATGGGGCTGTTACAGAACTTAGCTCAAGATGTACAGTCTCATGCTTTCAACTCTGGAGGTCTCCAGTGTCAGTTCCCACATAAATGGGGATTCAGTGCTAATTCAAACTGCTATGGGAATAGGGACTCAGATATGTGGAACAAACTCCTTGGTCATGACACGGGGGCCAGTGTATGCTACATGCATCCTTTGGGCAAAATAACCCACAGCAGTTTGAATCCCAGACAAACTCCAGCTTATATGACAGCTGCCATTGTAGCTGACACTAGGGGTTGAACTGGGGGCCTGGGCCCAAGCCCCTGCAGCTAGGGAGCTAAAGAGCTGAGAGTTTTAACACGCCCATTTCCTCTGTTCATCAGGTACAGAAGGGGACATGTAATACCCAGTGGGTTACTCCCACACCACAATTGTCAATGCTTTGTGTACTGCCTGGATGTTTAGTATTCTGATATGTTATAGGATTGCTCTTTCTTGAGCACCTCTTGTTATTTTAAAATGTGTAAATAAAAGACACCATTGCTGGCTGTTGGTCAATAAATTGAGAAGTGAATTATGTGTGGAAATTGATCTTCTCTCTGGCCTGTAAAGACCTTAAGGTCAGGACTAAGGTGATTTGAGATGCCTTTAATAACCTCAGCTCCATTTAAGGTACAGTGTAAAGGTGCTTTTGTTACCTGCAGCCTCTAAAATGCTAGCTTTGTAATATCAGTACATCCCAGTAACAGGGACTCCTAACTGCTGACTGAATAGACCTGTTGTTTCCTGTGAAGTCCACTCAACTCCCTCAGTGCTCAGCACTTCATGGGAACAGGTGCTGATTGCCCATGACTAGGTCTGTGGCTCCAAGCCTTGCAAACCCCATCACTTTGCAATTTTATATATCTGGCTAAAAGAATTTCTTCTTATAGCTTGGGCACCCCATTCAATTGCTAGAATTCTAATGGAAGATACAGCCTTGTCATAAGCAGATGCAATTCCAGCTGAAGTCAATTGAAGTTGTGCATGATTACACCAGGGCTGAATTGGCCTGTAGTTGGGTAGTTGGCAAGCTCAGAGTACTGCATGTTACACAAAACAAACATGTTTGAATTTTGCCTTGTCCTTTGCATATTCATTGTTCATCTCTTTCGTCTACTTGTTGCACATTGCTATATAGACCAAGATTGTGAGCTATCAGACAGAGACTGTCAGAACCATATGTCTGAATAGCATCTAGCACGGGGGATCCCAGATCCCCCTTTGAGTCCCCTTGGCCCTGCAGCAACACAAATAAGAACAGTAATACAACTATCAACAGTAATGTCAAACGAGAACTCTAATAGGTACACTGTCACAGAGTGGGATGTGTCTGGTTCAAACGATAAATTCCATTTTGTGATATGTTCTGAAGAACCCAAGGCAGGATTATTAGGAGATATTCTAGACAGTTAGCGTGCTCAGGAAAAATGTTTGGCACCTGATTGAAGGACTATGACTTGGAAGCCATCACAGAGCAGTCTAGGATCGTCAAGTTGGATTGTCTGTTAACTGCTGACCCAGCCCCATAGAAAAATAGATTCTCTATTTTGGGGTGCCAGTATGGCTGGTGGTTCTGCTGCTTCTCAGCCTGCTGGCCACATGGCCAAAGGGAGAGACTGTATTTAAGAAGTGGTTTCTCTTCTCTGAAAAGTGGGGGTCATCCATCGTCACATGCAAGAAGAGGCTGAAGAGAGATGAAAGGCTGGAGAGACTTTGCCTAGCCTGAAATGCTGACAAGACTCACAGAATGGGAGAGATCAGACTATCCGGAGGGTACATCTCTGGACTTTTATTATTTTGCAATGGTCTTTAATGCGCTAGTGCATTGAAGGAGTAAAGCAACTGTGGTTAAGAAATTCCTTTGCTAAGCCTATATGCCTTGCTTTCCTGCCCCATTATCCCTGAAGGGGTTAAATGAGAAGCCAGAGGGCTCACATCTAGGTAGAACTCCAGGGGAGCATGTGTAAGCAACTAAGGGGGTTGGGAGGTCTGAGGCACTGGTTTTGAGCTGTAAGGCGACTGGATGCCATCATGTCCCAAAGAAAGGCACCATACTAGAGATTTGAGCCTGTGAGTGTGTCCTGGAATTTCAGAGCTAGAAACAGTAACTAGACTCTACCCAGACTCAGTTGGCTTAGGAGCACATGGGACCCAGCGACTGGATCCGCTCACAATAGACTTGCAATGTCTACACACAGAGTCTCCTGGTCAGGTTGTAATACACACAATAGCAATTCCTTTTCATGAGCATGAAAGGAGGGGTGATCCAGTGCTTAAAGCAGTGGATCACAAATCAGGTGACCTGGATTCTTTTCCTTACTCTGCTTCAGACTTACGTGACCTTAGGCATATCCCTGAGCCTCGGGGTGCCTCAGTTTCCTTCTCTGTAGAACAGAGACACTAATAGGTGCTTGTGTTCTGGAGATGTTATGAAGCTACATCCATTAATACTTGGGAGGTGCTCGGATGTGATGATGCAATGTGTAATAGCAAAGTTTTTAAATAAATAACAAGGGACATTTCAAGTTCTCCTACCCTCCTGGGTAATAAACTGAAGGCAGGAAAATATTACACTTTAAAGAGTTGACAATGAATCCAGCACTTATTCTCTCTGCTAGTCAGATAACCTGTTAATGTAGGAATTAAAATCCTGGAGTATTCAGCAATTAACTGTGCAACAAAAATATGTCAGCCTGACACGCTGAAAGCAAGCTAACAAAACTGAGTTGGAATGCATAATAACATCCAGTTAACGTGATATTATGTGGCATGAAAACAAATGGCTGACAGTAATAAGATGGGAGCAACATGACATCTTCTCTGGGAAACCACTGCTGTGTGAGTCGGGTGGCACCCTTGATTTCGGTTGACATGTTCCTTGTTTCAATTCAGTTATACCAAATTCTGCTTTTTTACTGCTATAAATGTTCTGATCTGCACTCTTTGTACTTCAGAAATACAGATCCATTAGTCACATAATAGTTTGCCTGTGAATATCAGAGAGAGAGAGTACGAATATTCAGGATTATAAAATGCTGCTGCTGTTGGATTTCTCATCTTTGATCCCCTTTGCTGCCTCAGTCAAAATAGCACAGCTGAAAAGGGATCAGTTTGCCAGCCTCCCGATTTACTTGCCAGGCACAAAAGCAACATTAAAGACAGTTTTTAAATTAAATTGGGAATTAAATGTTTGTACAAAGATACCATCAAACAGAGTTTTTACTGGGTCTTTTAAATAGCCTGTCTGGTGGCAAAAAAATGTGTCCCAATGACATTTTTTTCTGCTTTGCCACAAGGGCCGTATAAATATAGATAAATATGGATTAGACTAGAATTGAGCATTCCTCACCTTCCTCTCTCATAGCCTCTTCTTTAGACAGCTTTCTACAGGCATCAGTGAAAAACATGGGGTTGAAAACTTTCCTGTAGGGCAAGGTGGTGAGAGTATAACATATCTCAGATGGCAGCTATCACCGATAACCTGAGAGAGAGGAAATGTGTTCTATTGGCTATGCTAGAACAAAAGTGAGGGGGTCAGGAACTTGGGTTCTGTTCCAAGCTCTGACACTGATTCACTGTGGGAGCTTGGACAAGTCACTTAATGGCTCCCAGCCTCAGTTTCTCTCCCCAACGGTAAAACAGGGGTGATAATATTTATTTTGCTGGTGTGCTGTGATGCTTAGTCCTTGAGCCCGCAGCTGACTGCAGAGACAGACCTCAGCACTCAGGCAAAGTCAGTTGTATTAAGTGCTATATAAGAACTTGCAATACAGCACTGTGAGATCCTTGAAGATATGCTATACAAATACAAAGTTCTCTTTCGATGTTGAAAACAAGCATAATGAACTGTAACATCAGCTGAAATAATTCTGGGCCTACTTTAAAAGAGACGTCACTCATGGCCGCAGAGGAGGAGCTGCCAGCGCCCAAACAAACAGTGTTACTCAGAATCAAATCTCCTTTTGTTGTTAGTTGGAGACACAATGAATTGTCATGTTGTGATCTAACTGATCTTTGCCTTTTGTTTTTCACCCCATTTTGCTTTCAGGAGGAGATTGGATCTTCATTCTTTCCCAAGAAAGGGTGGCTAGATTCCTGGCACAGTCTAAGAAGGCAAGGGATTCACCTGCCGTATTGGCAGAGGCAATGCTTCACCTGCACATGACGGTTGCGGTGAGTCATCGTTTGGAAAAAGCAATAGGGAGAGGGTCGGCAGGCTAAATATATCTTGAGAGCATTGTAAATATTGGCTTGGCAGTGTATTTATACATGAGTGACTGTCAGTTACAATATCTTGCTAAATAAATATTGGAAATAAAAGATCAGTGTCCTAAATCCTTGCAAAAGCTCCACCAATCCTCTGTGGTTTCCCACAAAAACAAGCAGACAACTAACACAGCCAAGTGCTTGCAGCTCAGGTGATATGTAATATCATCTCCTGCAGGTCCCCTATGTTCTTCCCTCTCTGGGCTTGTTACAACTTAGCAGGATTCTTCTCCCACCACTGCTAAGTACAGACACCATTGTACAAATCACTGATCCAGACACTAACTGGGTTTTGGAATTTCTGCATAGCTGCATCCAATATCCCAGCACGGCCAGGCTGGGAGAAGAAGGTGAGAATTAACTCACTCTAGCTATTATTAAAGCAGGGCTGGACAGGCCAGGCTAATGATAGAGAGAGCCACCAAAATTGCTAGATCAACTTGAGTCAGGTTGATAGTAATCAAAAGATTTTTTCAGCTTCTGGCTGTTCAATGGCCTGTTTGTAAGCACCTGGTGATCACTCTCAATCCAGTTCTTAAATATGTTCACATCACAAAAACTATCTTTGATCTCTTGCTGACAACATCAACAGCAAAGCCAATGACTGAATGGACCTGGGAGACTTTCCCCCCTCAGCCCTAAAGAGGATCGCTCCAAATCAGGCATGGGGCACACTGGTGGGCCAGGCCGGGGCAGCCTTACATTTGCACTGCTCATGCTTTGCCTGGATTCTCTGTTTATCGAGTATGGAATGCCGGTCTCTGGGTCTGTTACCTCTCACTAACACGGAAGTCACTCAGATTTAAGGGGGAAAAACAAAGGCAGTTATTGCCAGTTTCCTTGCGCAATTTTTAAACACCAGTTTCCCAATTCTGATGGCCCAGCAGAGAGTACAAGGAACAACATCCTTTCACACTGCCCCCACCTCCTGAAACGTCACAGCAGTCAAACAGCTGCAACTCAAAATACTTTGTAAACAGGTGACTGAAATCCCCTGGGGTGCTCGATGGCCTGGACATGTCTCATTGTGATTATAGTTCCTGCTATACAAATTGGAGTCCATGTAGCAGGGCTTGTGCCAATTCCTAGGCTGTGTTGTTCCAGTTGTTCTGGGTTTTCATGACAAAAAGGTGGTATACATACAATATCAGTGATACAACACTCCCGTCGTGATCCATTCAAACTACCAGTTCTGCCCTGGAAGGGCTTTCATGTTTTGGGACCTTTCTCTAGTTGAAATTCACTCCTGTGCAGTGGGTCAGCTCAAGACCTATGCACCACTTAAGTCTTCTATTAGTGAATGACTAAGATAACAGTCTATAGATCTATACAATCTGTGAGTGGCAGCTGGTTGTTCTCAGCAAGACCCCCACCTCTGGAACATCCTCCTCTCTTTGATCCAACAGAACACAAGTTTGTTGGCTGCGTAGGTATAACGAATTGTAGCTACGTACATGTAGACACCACGGTCATTAGCAGGGAGAAAACCTGAGACCTCCAGCCCTCAAAATACAAGCCCTTCCCATGCTAAAAAAGTAACTGTTATAGTTGCAGAGGCCAGCCAGTGGAAAGAGGCATCATCACACCTGAAGAGACATTATATTAAATAGACATATTGTGAGGCCTAATCACTCATGCAGCTCTTCTCTAAGTCATAATTTAGTTGTTTGTTTTGGACAGGAGGTGATGTATTGTTGTTGTTGTTACTGTTTGTTTTTGTCTAAGTAGGTTTGGATTATTTTTGTGTTTTTCAATATTATTTTTGGAGCACCTGGAGTTTGACTATGAGAGGCACTATAAAAATGGAAAAATACATACCAAACTATTAACTCCAGTTAGAAAACAGAAGAAAAAGAAGGTCAAAGATCTGTTTTTTCCTAGGCAGTGTGCCGGTAGCAAATGCAAGGTGCTTTTTGATCACAGGTGGAACAAGATACCTGGCTCTCAAAGGAGTCCGGTGTGTCCAGTTTGAGGGGTTTTTGATTCCTCCCTAATAAGTCATCATTTGTCATCACAGGCTTGTAACACACATTGCTCAAGCCCTGTATAATCGTACAGGTGGCAGCATTTACTTAATGCAGTTTAAAACCACGATGGAAGAGGTTTCAGATAAGAACGAAGGGCTTCACAAGTAGTAACTTTAGTATCATGGAGAAGAAATAGCGCCTCAGAAAGAGTTACAACACCACAAGACCAACCAGTGGACAATGATACTGTTAAAATCTATTATCCTAGGGCTGGTGGAGGTAGAGACTGAGAAGTGTGGGAATGGGCTGGCTCAGGGAGTTAACTTTGGCTCATAAAGATTTTCTTCCTTCTCCAGATCAGGGGTTCTCAACCTTTTTCTTGCTGGGGCCCACCCCAACATGTTATAAAAACTCAACGGCCCACCTGGTTTTCTGCATATAAAAACCAGGGCCAGTGGTAGGGGGTAGCAAACAGGGCAGTTGTCCAGGGCCTCATGCCACAGGGCCCCCACAAAACTACTTTACTCAGGCTTCAGCTTCAGCCCTGGGTGGTGAGGCTCTGGGACCTGGGCTTCAGTCCTATGTGATGGGACTTTAGATTTCTGCCCTGGGACCCAGTAAGTCTAACACTGGCACTGCTTGGCAAAGCCCCTGAAACCTGCTTGCAGCCCCCTGGGGACCCCAGACTCCTGGTTGAGAACCATTGCTCTAGATTATCAGTTCAAGTCTGACCTATAACCTGATTGATGGTGACTAAATGATGCTGCCATCTGGTGACTGATTGGTATTGGGAGACTACTGTAAAATGAGATGGTGTCTTACTCCACTTTCCAGTGGGCCAGCAAGTATAAATAGCACAGCTAGCAATCTCTGTAGTGAGAATGGAGATTGAGCTGTCCTTTCAGCTGTGGAGATGGTCCCTCTAGCTTAAGGGAGACAAAAATTGGCAGCTGGAACTACCCAAGCCCAGATAAACAGAGAACATATTAGTAAGGGTGGAAGCTAGAGAACCTGGGAGAAAGACATTCTATTTGTGACTAAAGTCTCACCTTTACTCTACTGAGAAGGATGCTCCAGGGTGCAAAGATATTTTTTAGTGGCTGTTCTGCGGTGTCAAGAACTGTTACAAACAGTGTATTATTTCATGTACAGCTTTGGGAAATGAGACTGCAATAATACCCCTGAAATCCTTCCCTCCTATGTCCTGGTGCACTCTTGAAATAGACTGCAGTTAACTAGACAGGGAAAAATCAGCCTGTCTGCCTTTTCTAAGCATCATGTGGGTTTGCTGGAGATTTGGAGATTGACTATTGATGGGCTCTGCAGAGGGCGGAGGGCTGAGGGGAGACTAAATACACAGTGTCCTGTGGCTTGATGGCTACTTGTCCCAAGAACTCCAGGGTGGTATGCCTCCAGGTGTGCTTCACTGCATGTATTTAATGCATCATCACTCCTTTCTCAATGCCTTTCTGACTCTGAAGCCAGGTGGTCTTTTACACCCAACAGGATAACAGAAAAACAAACCAAAGCAGCACAACGTTCCTTTTATTTCGGGCTGCTTGGCCCATCTTTCAGCTGGTTGCAGAGAGCAATATGTAAAAACAAATTCAAGGGTGCAAGTGTTAGGGACAAAAGGGTGAAGTGAGTGCGAATGTAACAATCGGTTGGGAGCTGCAGACTCTTGCATAAGAGTCTGCCTCGGGCTGGTTCCCTAAACTAATTTTTCTCTTCCGCAGAGTCACTATTGTCCCACTTTACCTAGAAACATGTGAGCCGTTGAAAGCCCTGATGACGCACACTGAGTACAATATGACCTTTGCGTAGTCTCTGCCAAAGATCATCTTTCCTCTTTCTATTGCATAAGCGCTGCCCATCTGTCCTTCCCCTGTCACACCCTTGGAAGTGAGGGAAGGGATTACATAATGTCTTGTGGAGCAATGCAGAGCTCGACTCAAAAGAAGGGTGCAGGGATAGCGTGTGTGGTGCGTTACAGTGTTAACTGATCACATAGTGTAAACTAGAGTTTGGGACCACTAGTCTGGGGATGTGGCTAGAGTTTTTGGAATCCACAAAGCATCCTGGCCTCTGTAGTAAATGGCCTGTATTTTAACCTGTGTGATGGGGCAAAACCAGATGACTATAGGAAAGTGCTAAGGAACAGACATATTAGTCCCAAGCTAAACAAATCCCTGGTACCATTGGAACCAAATGGCAGTTGTTCCAGATTAATCAAGACTGCTGGGACCAATTAAGAACCTTCTTGAAAGCAGTAGAAATAGCTAGCCTGATTGGGACACCTGAAGCCAATCAGGGGCTGGCTGAAACCAGTTAAAAACCTTCCAGTTAGGTGGGGGCACATGTCAGGAGCTGTGGGAGGAAGTTGTGCTGTTGGAGAGACTGAACGATAGAGACCATATCATACACAAGGAAGGAGACCCTGAGGTAAGGGTGAAGTGGTGTTTGAAGAAGTGGGGACTGCTGTGGGGAAGTAGCCCAGGGAATTGTATGTGTTCTGTTGTTAAAAGGAAAGCCATCATAGCTGATATTATGAGGGTCCCTGGGCTGGAGCCTGGAGTAGAGGGTGGGCCTGGGCTCCCCCGTTTCTGCCTCCCCTAATTAATCACTGAGATTGGAAGACAACTGAGATTGCAAGGAAGGATAGCTTCTCTAACCTCCCTGACTGGCTTATGCTGAAAATGGTTCAATAGGCTGTGACCTTGTCTCTAGAGAGAGAAGGGCTACATGGACGGTCACAGTGAGCCTCTTAGGCTAGTGAAATCCTCCAGGAAACACAGGATCCATGGAGACAAGGACAGAGCTTTGTCACACCTGGCTGAAAATATTCCCAGCCTGGCAAAACAACAGGCCTTTTCCCTACATCATTAGAGGAATCAAAATCTTTCACGACTACTCACAAAGCGTAACTAGTACAAGTCACAATCTTTTCCCCAAAATTCACCTGCACAGAGGCACAGAGAAGCCTTCCACTTTCCCTTGTTCTTTTCCCTCAAGCAACACAGGCCCAAGCTATGCTAATACAACAAAGCCTCTCCTCCCAGGCATACCAGTAATATACCCAATCACACTTCACTGTATGCTGATGATCTAGTAATGGAGTACTCAAACCTAGTTAAATCCCTTGGATGACTCTCAGAACCCAGCCAATCTTCCAGACCACAGGTCAGTCCTAGCCCCTCCCTGCCCTATATTGTAATGACCAATTTTTTTCTTCCAAAAAAACTATCTCAGCGTAAGTGGTAATGCAAGATCATATCTACTTTTTGAACTTTACTTTCGAACCACAGTGTTGCGATAAGATTATTCATTTAGTAGAAAAATGATGTTCACCCTTCAGGACTCTCACTGATATTGTTGTGTGGTTGAAGAGACTTTAATCAGTTATTATCCTGTACACTAGGCAATCAGCACTCTTGCCTACATACCACACCCATTGAACAGCCTCACATGCACTAACTTTCAGCTTTCCTTTTTGGGGACATGACTCCAACATCTGATACCTCAGTAACACCCTGTACACTTCACTCCAACAAGTGAAGTAGAAGTGCTCATTAGAGAATAAGTATGGTTAGTGGATTTGGTGTTAAACTCAGAGTCCGAACACCTAGCTGCTCTCCCCGGTTCTGCTACTGACCTGCTGTGTGACCTTAGGTAAATCACTTCTCTGTTCCCCCTCCTATTCTTTCCCTGTCTTGTCTATTTAGATGGAAACTTTTCAAGGCAGGTATTGTCCCTTACTATGTGTTTGTACAGCATCTAGCACAATGGGGTCATAAGTGGTGGAACTAGGGGCGCTGGGGGTGTGGCAGCACCCCCTAGCTTGATGTGATTTCAATCACATAGAGGATGTACTGTTTGGTTCAATGGCTCCCAGGACCTCCACTATGCAAATTGTTGCAGCGCCCCTGAATGGGGTCCCAGTTTTGACGGGGATCTCTGGGAGCCAGTGTTGTTATGTTCGGCCCCTTTAGTGGAACTCTCTAAATTGGGTTCTCAGGACAAATTTGGTGGTCTCAGAGTGCGGCCACCAACTCTTGCTGGTGGTCTCTCTCACACTCTTAGCTTTAGGAGAAACAAAGAAATGTTCCCAGATACACGTCCATTTACTTAGTGTGAGCTAGTAAGTCTGTTGTGAAAATTAATATTAACTAACATACAAATATCACTTTTCACAGCAGACTTATTCAGTCCCGGCAAACCTAGGGACAAGCCCTGGAAGTGTGGCTGGAACCTGATGCCTCACGGCTGTGGGATGGGATCTGGGGATGCAGCCAGAGCCCTGTGCTGGGGCCCAAAGCCTGAGCTCCACTGCCCCTGGGAAGGTGGGGAATTCACTGGCTACCTGCTCCTCCAGCCCCAGGAGTCTCCAAAGTGGGGTAGGGCCCAACCCCTGCTAGTGGCCCCAGCAACCAGCACCAAGATGGTGCATCCAGGAGCAACAGGTCAGGAGAGAGGCTGCTGCTTTGTGCCCCTCCCCCCGACAGTCTAGAGGGCTGTGGCCACAAGAAAAACCCATGGTGGTTGCAGTGGCTGCCTTTGAGAAATGCTGCTCTAAATCAGGCCTCCATTCTATGGTACGTATCGGGTGAAATGCAGGCAAAGGCATTCACACTTAGACAAGCATCTGAAGTCAACTGTGTGTGGCAACCACTCTGGCTCTATAAAGAACGGCCCCAGGTTCTCTAGTTATTTATAGTTCAGCATCAGTTTGGACCCACTTGCTCCTGGGTAGAGATCTCTTTAGCAATAACAAAGATTACATGAAAATCTTTAAAAAAGAATTTCATCCCTTGAAGGCTAAATTACTTCCACTCTGTACAACTGTCATAGCTTCCAAGCCTTGCCCTTTAAAGATAGCACGGAAAAATATAACTCTACAGCTGAAATCATACTCATGCCCTCTCTAGGCAAATGAACTGTCATGGATCTATAAGGTTCTTCCTAAACGAATAACCAAAATACAAGCAGCATGGAGTGCAACAAACTTTATGATCACTTAGAAACTTTCTGGTCTATTGATCAGGGATGTCCAGCTATCAGTGAAAATAAACAGCAGCAACACCCTGGACAGAGACAGCTCTGAAGGGCAAAGGAGGATGGTGGGAAGTCCCTTGCCTGTTCTGTGCCAGATACACTACAATCCTTAACTACTGTAAATTGGCTGTGCTGATGCCTTTATGTGTCAGTTTCACTCTTTCAGATGTTACACAGTGCACTTTAGAGTTGCCCCTCCCGGACACCAGAGGTCAGGTGACTTCCAGACTCAGCCACAAACTTCTGTTTCATAAATCAGTGGTAATGCTGCTGTGGTTTTTCTGCCCCACTTGCACCGTTACATTTGCCCTGAGAGCTCTTGGATGTGCTACACATGCCATTTGTCATTCAGGTTTGTCCACTGGCATAGTGCTGTTGTGATGGTGATATTATCCTTCCATCATATGGTCACCTCCATCCTGAAAATACCCAGGGCATGATCTGAAAGTCTTAACATGCTTTGCAGTATCTCACACGACACCCCTGTGAGACAGGCAGGAGTGTGAGCCCCGTCTTGTACACCAGGGGAATTGAGGTAGAGAGATGAAGTGATGTGCCCAAGGCCATAGATGGCATGAGTGTCAGAGGCAGGATTAGCAATCAGGAGCTCCTGGTCCCAGCTAGAGCTCATATCATTTATTGCAACTTTTTAATAAAGCCTGAAGATTAGAAGCGGGGCAAATCACTGAGGGAAGCCATGCTTCCAGGCAGCTTCAGCCAGATGCAATTTATCTTGTAGTTTTTCCAAGAAAATACATTAGTTACTAATTTTGCCTCATTTCCTCATTCAAACGAGCTGCTGAAATGTAAAGGTCAAATAATAAAAAAGCAATTAAATAAATGAAGACCATTTCACAGACTCAGATTTCACTCAGGAAAGGAGTAGCAATCAGCAGTGCAAATCCCAGCTGGGAGTCGTGTGTAATTCTCATAATTCTGTTGCAATTTTAGGTTAATAGAATAAATGGATTAGCTGACTGCAGCAGCCAGTCACCTGTCTTTGCTTCCTAAATATCAGTGAAGGGGTCTTGGTTCCAGAGAGGAGCCTGTGACTCACTAATTGATTGGCAGGAATTAGGGAGGGACCAGCGAATCAATGTGGAAAAAGTAAGGATTGCTGCTAAACTTGATCAATGTTTAAATCTCAAATGGAACAGATCCCCAGAAAAGTTTCCTGAGTCAAAACATGTATTTGTTTCTTTCTTTTGTGGGTAGGAAGGTTTCCATTGTCCCCCACACCACCATGCCTCTGCACCTCCTACTGGAAAAGGTGACCCACAGTCTCACGCATGCTGAATGGAACAATACCAATGATGGGTTTGTCCCATCCCCATCAGAAATTAAACCATTTTCAAACCTCCGGTTGGGGGCAGGTCCTATTGCTGACATAACCATAGGTTGTTTTTTTAGGGTACATGGATCCTTAAAGACACAGAGCATATGGGATTCCTCCCCCACCCTCCTCACACTCCAGTCCCCAAGTAGGATTTTCTTGAGACAAGATTTAGGGCTAGTCTACATTGAAAAGTTACATCAGCATAGCTACATCTCTCAGGGATGTGAACTACACCCCTGAGAGATGTAGTTGAGCCGACCTAACACCCAGCATAAACAGCTCTTGGTTGATGGAAGAATTTGACCTAGTTACTGCCTATTGGGGAGGTGAAGTGCCTACAATGATGGGAGAACCCCTCCTGTCATTGTAGGAAAGCTCTACACTGAAGCTCTATGGCAGCTGCACCGCTGTAGTGTTTTAAGTGCAGACGTAGCCTTAGAAGGACATCTGATAAATGTGAATGTTCATGCAGGAAAACATGAACCAGGGCCCCATCTACAACTGAGTAATTTGCACAGGTGTAACTAGATCGGTGAAGACGGAGGCTAAGGGCTGGTCTAAACTACAAAGTTAGTTTGGCCTAATAACTACATTGCTTAGGGCTCTGAAAAATTTCATGCCTTGTGTGATGTAATTGAGCCAATCTAAACGTTAATGTAGACACCACTAGGTCAACAGGATAATGCTTCCAACAACCTAGCTACCACGTCTCCGGCCTGCAAGAGGTAGAAGGCTTGTTTTCCATGGGCTGCTATCCCAAGGGATTGGATCTCAATACATCATCTTCATAGAGGGATCTCCAAGGCCTGGTCTACACTACAGGCTTAGGTCAATGTAAGCTGCCTTGCCTCACCGTAGCTGTGCCAGTATCTTTGCTTAAATTTGGCTCCTGCCAATGTAAATACCTCTCTATGCCGATAGCGATACCACCTCCCTGAGCAGCATAGTGTCACAGTCAGCGTAATGAGACTGATGCAGTGTCCGCGTAGACACTATGTTGCTTATGTTGCTCATTACTGGCTTTCAGGAGCCATTCCACAATGCCCCACGTGGACCACACAAGCGGTCCTGGTGGGGACACACACCGTCGACACAAGCAGCCAAGTGTGTGCACGCACAAGGATTTCATAACTGTGGTGGCTGTATGCCAGTGTAAGTGAGGTTGTGTTGACATGACCTGAGCTAAACTGATGAACTGAGAAGTAAGGAGGCTAGAGGAGGAACTGCCATGAGAGAAATGTTTTCAGTGTATTGAACTAAACTTTCCAACATGAAATGAAAATGAACAAGGACGGATTATCAAACTCCTAGCCTGATCCAAAGCCCATTGACGTCATTGGGCGTCTTTTCGTAGGTTCCAATTGGCTTTGGATCCGGAGTGCAATGAAGAACTTCCAAGCCACACCTTGTCTTTAGGGAAACTGCTCTGGGCTTGCTCTATAGAGAAGAGAAAGCCCTGCTAACTGGCTGAACTTTACAGATGCAAAAAGTGAAGAAGAGGTTCAAAATTGCATCTTGGCTTTGCCTGTTTTATGATGCTTAACTAAGCAATTAGAGAAGAGGCAGGATGGACGTGCAGATAGAAAGCAGAAAACCTGGGTTCTGGTTCCAGCTCTGCTTACTGTGTGCCCCCAGTCTAGTCACTTCATGTTTCTGTGCCTCTGTTTCTCCAGCTGGAAAAGAGAGACAATAATACCTGTGCAGGTCATGGAGCTAGATTCATTCACGGTTGTAAAGGGCTTGGGGATCTTTGAAAGGAAGGCTGGATTGATTTTCTGAATTGTCTCACCCACCAGTATGACATCTCCCTCTCTTCTGATGAATTAGACCAAACCCTCATGGTATCTTCTCATGGCCCAGATTGCGGTTCCTGCATTTGGCCGCAACAAGAGCTGCATGTCTTTTCCAGCTTCATGGAGCTGAGAATGTTTTACACAGTCACTGTATTTATTCAAAGAGAAGAGACACTCTAATAACTGCAGGAACTTTTCATTTCCCTCTGACTAAACCAAACCGCGTGGCCTTGTGTAATGCTTGGTTCATTGGGACACTTGTGATGTTTAATTCTGTGCCAATATCTAATTTTAAAGTTGCTACTGCAGAACCCCCAAGGTACTAAAGGGGAGACAATGTTCTAATTTATTCTGGCTGAAAGAATAAGCAGGTAGAGAAAGACAGGCCTGGAATACAGTTTACAGTTGTTGGACCACCTACTTCGTGGTTTCAAAGCACTTTACAGGCATAAATGAATTAAGCATTTGGAGCCCTTTCTCAGGTATTATTAAACTTATTTGACTTATAGAAAACCAAGGCACAGAGAGGTTAAGGGCCAGATTTACAAAGGCATTGAGGCCCCTAAATAGGCTGACAGGCTCCTAGTGGGATTTTCAAAAGCGCCCATGAGAATTAAGCACCTAATTTGCTCAGGCATTTTGGAAATTTCCATCCACATCTTTAGGCACCTAAAGGCTGCTCTAAATCTGACCCTTTGTGGTTTACCCAAGGTAACATAGCCAATGACTTCAGTGGGCTTTGGATCAGACCCCCAAGTCTATGGCAGAGACAGGAATAGAACCTAAGGGTGATGTCTTGGCTCCATTGAAGTCAATGGCAAGACTCCCATTGACTTCAGTGGAGCCAGGATTTCACCCCAGGTGACCTCCATTGCCCTGCTTTCAATATTATTGACAGGACTAATACATGGGCAGTCTGATCCAATGGTTAGAGCCAAAGCCCAGTCTAGTGCTCAGAGCCATAGGCCAAAGCTGGAGCCAGGAATCAAGCCAAAGGTCAGAGCTAGACACAATAACCAGAACAAGGGGTCAGCATCAGAGTCAGAAGCCAATAGCTGGAGCCAGGGATCAGCACTGGAGTCACAGGCCAAGCAAGGGAG
Organism: Dermatemys mawii; assembly: GCA_007922305.1. Taxonomy (NCBI): domain Eukaryota; kingdom Metazoa; phylum Chordata; order Testudines; family Dermatemydidae; genus Dermatemys; species Dermatemys mawii. Next base: position 4,066,913 of record ML677362.1, on the reverse strand, counting down.
CAGGCCCTGGGGCAGAATGGAGCAGGACTGGAACAGGTCAGAAGCAGGGCTAGATAAAAGGCATAGGACGGAACAAACACAGCTGCATGCATAAGCACTGAGAGGCCAGGACTCTGTTGCTGAGCGTAAAGGCATACCTATTGGCTCCCATCAGCCATTCGGGCAGGCCGGCCAATCAGGCAATTTTGCTGCTGCCCAGCTGGGCTCATTAACCTGCATGAAGACTGAACTGGGTTCAGCTGAGCGAGCTCCTCTCCCTGGCTCTTGACAATCAGAAACCTCACTAGCTCTAAGGGTTTGTGGAATAATATTTGTGAATAGATTATTCAGCAATTTCCCTTCCTCCATCCATTGTTGAATAATCTATTCACAAATAACCTTTCCATCAGCCAGTCAGCTCTTTGAATGACTGAATCATATATGTCAAATAAATTGCTAGTAACTTCCCCCATCAATTATTTGTGAATAATCGATTTCGTGAACGGGCACGCACCTCGCTTCTTCTACAAGACATGGGCCTTGGGAAGCAGTTCCATTCATTCTTTGTCTTTCTTCCATGCCAGGCACTAAGCTGCCTGCCACTTTTTCTAGCTGAAACTGACAAAACGTCAACATTTCACAATGCCAAATGTCCTGGCACCATGGGGGGACTTGACAAAGACCGGCCTGCCTTGTAATTGTTCAGTTCTTGTCTTCTAGCGTTTGGCAGAATCCAGTGGTGCATTAGAAAGGATGCTATGGTGACACAAATAATAAATAACAATATTAGATTATTTATTAGCAATTTGTATAGCTCCTGGTGCATTATTGGAAAACTGCTGAGCAAAAGTATATTCACAGGTCTGTTCCAAGAAACAGAGTGTATCTATGTGTATTCACATTGCATTAATACTCATGCCAAAACTGTGTAGCAGCCATTTTGAAAACTCTTTGTGGACCTGGGAATCATCTAATCAGTGAGCAGAAACAACATCATGTGAGTCTAGGGCCCAGTCACACAGCACAAATAGGAAATACTCCAAGCAACAGTGATGGTGACTCACTTGTGAGTGACCCATAGGCTGAGATGTGTTTGTCTAAACCAGTGGTTCTCATCCTACGGTCCATGGGCCGCTTGTGGCCCAATCAGGACACAGGTGCACCCCGTGTGACATCCTTAAGGCTATACAGGTAGTATATATATTAAGAGAATGTGGCTCACATAACACATAGAGAGAGCTGTATATGTGGCCCACAATGGTAAATAGGTTGAGAACCCCGGTTTCATTGCATATTTGTGAGTCACAAACAGTTGAGCAAAAGTCAGCCTGTCCGTAGATAATACACAAACAGAGACAAGGGTAAAAATTGTTCAATAAATTGTTCACTGCAAATAGCTCACCCAGTTCTCTTTAGTGTCAGGATATCTGTTGGTACACCCAGTGAGTGAGTGTATTTTCTACTCATGAAAAAGAGCACAGCTGCTGATTCTGTTAGAAATATTACCTTGCTTATTTCTGTAGATTCATCCCTCTGAGATCTCCAATTGCTTTACAGGTATTAATTAATTCAGACTCACAGTGACCTCCTGGAAGGGGTCAGGCAATATCATCCTCACTCCCTGTTTTTTACAGATGGGGAAACTGAGGCCTGGGATTGGTTCAAAGTCACTCAATGAGTCAGTTGCAGAGCCAGAAATAGAACCCAGGAGTTCTGGCTCTCAGTTCCCTGTTGTGATAATTAGGCAATGCTCGCGCTCTGTTGAATCCCATCTAAGCTCTGTGTACAATAATTAGAGCAAGTTTATTTCCTCACTTGTTAACAATTAAATCTGACAGGTTTTGTACTAAGGGTGCTGAAGCTCTGGGGAGGGGAAGGGCTCTTCCCCATGATGGGAATCCTGGAATGTCAGCTTAAGTGGCTTAAGTAGGGGCCTGGTTCCAGCTGCCAGATATTTGAGTTCATGCCCAGGTCTCTGCGGCAGGGTTTGAGGAATGGGCAAGAATGCAAACCACTAAAGGTGGGTGGAGGAGTGTCCCGAAAGGGTTAGGGGGAGATTTTACATAAAATAGTGAATGTGGTTGTAATCACAATGCGTTGCCCTGAGCTAGCACCTTCCATCCACTGAACAAACATGAATGGATGTTTACCTGGTGACATTACTCTGCCTCTGAACTAAACAGGTATTATATGAGTCTTACAGGTGAGACACCAAGACACAGAGAGGGCCAGGCCGGTCTTTTCAAACGTGTCCCCTAATTCTGAGAGCCGCGCTTCTTGGGTATCCAGTTTGAGGCCTGATTTTCCACGTGATGAGCACTCACAGCTCTCACTGAAAGGAGTGGGAATGGGAGGTGCCCAGCACCACTGAGCGGCAGGCCAACGTGTCTCAGGTCGGACCCCATGAGCTGAGGCACCCAGGATTTGACGACGCGTTTGAAAACGGTGGCGTTAAGTGACTTGCTCAAGGTCACTTGAGCAAGTCACTTAACGTGGCAGATCTGGGAGCAGAATCCAGCTCTCCAGATACACAGGCCTGGGCTTTAACCACCAGACCATCCTTTCCTTCTGCTGCAGGAAAATGCGGCAAGTAAGAGGCTGCTCACAACCCATCAGGCTTTTGGGAGAGTCCAATGTGGTAAGGAAATAGAGACGCATGGCCTGCTCCCAACTTTAGTTTTCCTTAGAAACCAATCAGTGGGGTTGCAAATACTGCTGAAGCCAGTTTGTGGGTTTTGATCTGAACAAACGGTCTTCAACTCTTGCTCCATCTGGGTGCAACCAGTTTGTAAGGTCTCCCATCTGGTAGCTAGACTTGCTGTATTTGTGTATCTGTGTCTTTCTCTTTACTGCCGGCCAACACTCTAAGGGTATGTCTACACTACTCACTGAATCGGCGCGTAGCGATCGATCTGTCAGAGGTTGATTTATCAAGTCTAGTCTAGACACAATAAATCAATCCCCAAGTGCTCTCCTGTTGACTCCTGTACTCCACTAAAGCGAGAGGCGGAGGTGGAGTTGACGGGGAGCGGCAGCAGTCGACTCACTGCAGTGAGGACACCGCGGTGAATAGATCCGAGTATGTCATCTTCAGCTCCGTTATTTACGTAGCTGAAGTTGCATATCTTAGCTCGATCCTCTTCCTCCCCCCACAGTGTAGACCAGGCCTTAGTGGGGCTGCCATGGGCTGTAGACACCAGTTCAGCTGATGGAGCCAAAAGGGAATCTCTGAATCTGATTGGCTGAGCTGCTCTGAGCTGCAAGTCACTCTTTGTTGATTTTCTACTTACCAACCTCAAGAGAGATGGTTGTGAATCTGGACTCAGCCAGGTGGTTTCTCTCCTCAAGAAACATTCAACAAGGGGCCCAAGTGAGATAGGAACCAACTCCTTTGAAAATCCCAGCTTTAATTAACTCTATATGAGAGAAGCCAGATTCTTCCCTTTCATGAATCAAACAGCTTCCACTATGCACTTGGTAATGCCTTTGAAGTTCTCTGAAACACAACAGTTTCTGTTATATGTAGTCTCAATAGGCAAAGGGACCATCTGATAGATCAGGTGCTATCCAGCTGGGGTCCAATCCCACCTGTAGTATTGCATTCAATTATGGGCCCCACCACAATGCCAGAAAGAGGCAGCATATCCTAAGGCCATGCTGGGGTATTAGTTGAATTTTAACTTGGAGGAAAGGGAGACAGCCACTGAATTGCCAACCCCCCATTCAGCAGCAGCTGAGCTTTTCTCAGGGCTCCCCCAGCCAAATACTGACCAATCCTGACCCTGCTCGGTGTCACAAACTCCAAGAAGATCACGAACCCTGGTAGGACAGAGCAGACATGAGTGGCACTGGGAAGGAAGGTTGCTCCTCTTTACAATACTTAAAACCTTTCAAAATTCTTGTAGCTCATTGGTTAGGGCAGGAGTGGCCAACCTGTGGCTCCGGAGCCGCATGTGGCTCTTCAGGTGTTAATATGCGGCTCCTTGTCTAGGCACCGACTCCAGAGCTGGAGCTACAGGTGCCAACTTTCCAATGTGCTGAGGAGTGCTCACTGCTCAACTTCTGACTCTGCCACAGGCCCTGTCCCGACTCCACCCCTTCCCACCCTCTAAGCCTGCTGTGCCCTCGCTCCCACCCCAGCCTCCTACATGCCACGAAACAGCTGATTAGGAGGTGCGGGGAGGCGGGGGGGCTGATCAGCAGAGCTGCAGGTGGGCGAGAGGTGCTGGGAGCAGGGAGAGCTGGTGTGGGGGCTGCTAACGTATTACAGTGGCTCTTTGGCAATGCACATTGGTAAATTCTGGGTCCTTCTCAGGCTCAGATTGGCCACCCTCTGCACGCACTGTAGCAATTGAAGGGCATCAGAATAGCCTCCGGTCACTGGACGCCTCTAGGCCAGGTAGCTGTACCCAGCCAAACAGCTATAGCAAGTTCTCACTCTTTTTAGGTTGGCCTGTTGAGTTAAACACACTATGCAGAAGTTTGTATTCCAAACATGATGCAACAGCTGCTGGGAACTAAACTGGAGCAGATGCTGCCTTTGCCTGGGAAAGGAGAAGCACTGAAATGACAAAATAGAGTGAGTGGAAAGAAGAGACATGCCACAAATGCACAGGTTGCAATGGCAGACAGACACAGCTGCCCAGTGCGTGTATTTTGGCATTAATACTTTACACTCAAAGCACATAACACCTTGCAGTCAAGGGTCTCAAAGCTCCTTGTAAAGATTTAAATCTCATACATTCCCCTGCACCTCTCCCCTGCTAATGCAATGATCTCCAGCAGCCAGACGGGCACAGAGAGGTGACTTCCCTAAGGTCAGCAGTGAGTCAGTGGAACGGCTGGGAACAGAACCCTGGAGTCCTGACTCCCTGTGCTCTGCATTTTCCATACAATTTATAGAAAAACTTACCCCCTTTATGAGTCTTATTACACAGCACTCAGTGAAGATCAGGCAATGAGATCATTTGACTAAGTAATCAAGCCCTAGCCATGTGCAAACTGGCTGCCGTCCACCTTATAGCTGTGGAGCTGTAAGGTGTAGTTGGATTCTTCCACACCGCATTTCGATAAAAAGGAAGCAAATATTATGTATTAATTCCCGCTTCAAATAAAGTGATTTCATCCTGTTCTTTATGCCAGTGGTTCAGACCAAAAGTGCCCATTGTCCTAATGGTGCCTCTTTTTCCTTTTGGAGGCAATCACATTCAATTCTACTTTGCACTTTTCTGACCCAAAGGCTCCTTTCTAATGGGAGTGGCATATCCATGGTGCCCTCTGCATGCATTGTAGCAAATGGGTTAGTTTGCCTTGTAGTGAGTGGCATCAGAACTGCTCAGATGTGTGTCTAGAGTGTGGCAGCTGATGGAGATGTTCTTTTAGCTCAAGTGGCAGGTACCTGTGCTTTGTGGCATCAGAGCCTGTGAGTTCTGTCCCTGCTGCTGCTGTGAAGTTACAGGAGGACATGGTGTGTAGACACAGATGCATTACAATACTACAGATATAAGAAGGCCCCGCCTGTGGTGTGTAAACCAGAGTAGGAGTCAAAACATCCATCTTTGTCCTTGTTACCTGAAGAATACCTGCTCTGTAAAGCCCAGCCTGTATTGCCATGGAGACACTATCTGCCCTGATGACCCTTGAATTCTGATAATTTGAGTGAAAATAATTTGATGCAATCAGGAAAGACATGAGGTTTGCAGTTATACACACACACAATCTCCCCCGTGTCAGGATTTCAGTAAGCAGGCAGAAGAATCTGCTTATATAGCAGCACAGTGGCATCTCAGCCGGAGGGGATGATTGCAGACATGGCTTCCTCTGGCTCAAAATACCAGGAGCTGCTGCTGCTGCTGCTTACTGTGGCGTGGCATCATGGAAACAAGATACCATATGAGTAAGACAAGGCTCACTGAATCCTAAAGCTACCCTGATTTCTGAATTATCCCTCCCTCCAAACAGACTTTTCCTCCCAGACTAAAATGGTGCCATAGAATGATCTATTAAAGGGCATTAAATAAATTATCCCACATATTGAAAGGCCAATATTTTCTCAGCAAGGGCTTATTTAATCTTCCAGATCTACACAGGGGATAGTTCCGTTCACATAGAGAGACAAGAATCTCAACCTCAACATGTCATTTGGATCCAAGCGGGGAGTGCTGCTCCTTTCCTCAAAATCAGAACAAATTTCGTAGACAGTTGGACAGCCGTCCATGATGGCTCCTTTTTCCAGGAATGACCTGCCAGGGTTTGAGTGGTCTGGCAGTGGCCATATTGCAGTAGGCACCATAGCAATTGGCACCAGCTGGCCTCTGTGTTGGCAGTCTCAGCAGATAAGCCATGGTTTGAATGGTCTATGGAGACTCAACTTTAAAGATGGTCACTCCAGGTCAGGATTGAGGTACATTGGTGTGCATGAAGCGTGCTCTGAAGCTGTCCTTGAAGTACTTGCTCTGTGCTTTTAAGTAGGATAGATGATGGGCTAGGTACCGTGGAGAACTTCAGTCTCTAAGTTTGTCGAGCATGAAAGTTTCTCCAGCATTCAATTTTGCCTACAATTTTTCTTTTAAGACTCCCCCTTTCTTAGAACAGAGCCTCAACTCTGGCTAGATCCCAGCAAGAGATACCAAATGGCGCTTTTTCCTTTCTTTTGCTCTTTCTTCCTTCTCCTGAAGCTGGCAGCTTCTCCAAGCACACATCCAACCAACGCACAGTGCATTCGAAAACAGGCCATCTGGCTGTGCACGCCTTGGAAATGAGAAGACGAGAAAAACAACCCGCTTGGAGCTGGCAGCTGAAAGGCAGGCAGCCCGTACGTGGACTTGCGCTAGCAGCGCTGTCCAAGAGCTGTCCAATCCATGGGCAGTCCAGAAGCATTTTCCTACTGAACAGAATATGGCTGGCTCCAGAAACCGCTCCACGTCCGCATTCTGAGTGGGATGCTGTAACTCTCCTTCGCGGCACATGTGCTCGTTAATTAAAGTATGTTGGAAAGTGCCCCTCATTCCCCCCGCTGGGCTTGCTAGTCTGCCCTCTCTGAAATTCTTCTTGCTGCTCTGGAGCCCCCTACTGAGGTATAAGCTACAGAAGCCAAGGCACAGAAAGGGCTGCTCCAGCATGGCTCTTTCAACTACGAAACAGAAGCACTGCATTCATTGTTCAATGAACAGCCACCGTTGGCCTGTTTAGAGTTGGGATGAAGGCAAACTGGTTTTATTCTGGTGTGATTTTCTCCTCTCTCTGCCTGGGGCAGCACTGCAGCTGCTCCAGAAGTGGAACCATCCATGACAGTCTCTTGGGAAAATGTGGTGAAGTGTCATGGGCTTGAATGCTCTGAGCCACTGAGGCAGCAGCTTCTTAGTTCTCTCTCAGATGCTCACAGGCTATGAGATATGCCCCCATCACACATCAGGTGATGTAAACAGCCGGATGTGCCTTTAAGCTACAGTATCAAGCTTAAGCTGGAATCTGATTTTCCCTGGGAAGGTTTGCTTTGAGGGGCATGGGTGAAAGCAGTCACATACTCTGGCTTATACATATTTAATTTCCCAGCACTATATTTCTGTGATGACTTTTAGCCACACTTTGCTGGGACTCCCTTTGCAAGTGCAGCTGTTCTCTTAGGAAGGAAGAGACAGAGTGTATATAATGGCAGGTCAACCATTGGGAGATTATGTGACTACAGCTCAGCAGTGTGTACTCAGAGTTCTAATGCCCACCTATATCGCTGCATCCCTGCCATGACTTCATGAACAGAATCAGGACATACACCTCCAGACTGTTTAACTGTCTTGGTTCAGAAGAAGAGTTCTGTATCAGAAAACCTGCAATTTCCCTTCAAATATGATTGCCATACACAGAATATACCACGTTATTACAGTTCTCCAATATAGTCTTCTTTTGTGCCTTTTATTTTATCAATGACGTTCACTTCCTTTTCCTTTTCTCAATTTTAAAGGGCCGATATCAACAAACTTTAGGTCCAAAATTCAGATTTTCTGTTTTAAAGGCTGTGTTGCAGACCTTAACAGGAACAGAGAGATTTTCATAGACCAAAGGGAACAGAGGAATCGTTATGGATTTAAACAAAACCTCTGGTTTGTTGTGATCCAACAGAACTGCCTTGTATCAGTGTGTGAGAACCAGGAAGTGAAACTGATTTGACCCCGATTATAAACCAAAGGACTAGCATAGTTTCCAAGTGGAGAGTGGAGCGAAATGCAAAGAAAAATTGAACATCAGTGGTAAAAATATATATGTTTTAAAATCATTCAGTTTTAAACTCTAACCAGTTATTTAACATTTAGTAAAAAAATTGGCACATATTATCAACTTAGTCCCACTCAAATACATGAGTTCTATTTGTAACTTTCAGCAAAGCAGAATAACATGGAAAATAAAGAAGAGACAGAAAAGTCAGATCTATACTAAAGTTTGGCTATAAGAAGTCTGAATCAGGTAAAAACATTGGAACAATGCTTCTGACAGTCTATATGCTGGCAATAAACTCATAAAAGATCTGGCTATGTACCTTACAGTACATGTTGTTTCTTTTAGAGCCTTCAGCTGCATCCTATGAAGTGCACAGTACCTCCTGTGACTGCTAAGAGCTCTGAGCTCTCACTGAAGTCAAACGGTGCTGTGGGAGCTCAGCACTTCCCAAAAACAGGTCCCAAATCCTGTTTGTGTTACTCATGTGAATGGCACTGCCCACATGAGTAGGGATAGAAGAATTGCCCCTAAGTCCTGCCAAATGTGTATCCCATGCATCCTAGATTGAAATAAAGGATTTATAATCCTGACTGTATTTTCCTGTTTTTTATTCCCGCATAGAATGATTTACCAACTAGCAAAACTAGGGCTGGCCAAAATACTTTCTGCTTACATTTTTTTTGATGGAATATTGGATTTTTAACACAATGAGCGTTTTCACAGCATGGATCTGCTTTCCTTGAAAATTTGATTTTTCAGCTGAAAAAACCCAGAAACCCAAACCTCCTTGATTTTTGGTACTTTCTTTTATTTTTTGTTTTCTGGTTGTTTGTATGCTTGCTTTTGGGAATTTTCAGGGAAGAATTTCAGGGTCTGATGAAATGAATGCTGAAATTTTTCATGGGGGTGAAAAAAACCCATTTTCTGACCAGCTCTTTTCAAAACCAAAGAGATAGTTCCTGGATTTGGTCTGGGAAGTGTGCTGGAAGGGAAGTGACCGACACCTTTTTAGTTCCAAATTAAGCCTTGCAGGATAGGGGACTGTCTAGCTCTACCCATTTACGTGAGTCACACCAGCCGAGGCGAGTGTGTCTAATGACATTTAAGGAGTTCAGGTCAATATGCTACTAGCAAACCCTCTTTGCCTCTCTGCTGCGTTCCGGCCTCTGTCGCTGTATGTGTGTGTGTCAGATGTACACAGGTACACTCTGTTCAAAATCAAACCCTGGCTGCAGTGTTTCCGTGACGTCTGTGACTCACACAGACAACAATGGCCCCTGGCACTTGCCCAGGCTTGAGAACTCAGCTTTCCCCATTCATAAAAACAAAAAACCAAAACCGTGGCACATGTAAGCACAGAGTGGCCCAAATCCTCTGCTGTGGTGCAGCTGTTTTGCAGTTGCTTTGCACCGCCAGTGCACTTGGGCCCTAAGCTGGCACAGCTGGATCAGCCCAGTGTAGGGCGCCTCTCCCATGGTGCAGAACCAGTGTAGGGACAACTCTCAAACCCACACTTGCCCTTGCTCCTGTGTAGAAGAGGTGGCTTTGACTGCCCTGCTGATTTTTAGCTCCCGTATTAGTCCTAGGGAGATGGCCCCAGTACACAGGCAGCCTAAAATCAGCTGGGCACAGAGTCCAGCTTTGCGGCCCCCACTTCCCAAGCTTTGCTCTGTGCTCTTCAACTGTAACTGATGAGCTGGGTCTGTTTGTGCATATGTTCCTCTCATTAACCCAGCATGGGTCTTTGTTCCCCTCTAGTGGCTGGACCACAACAGAGATTTGTGAGTGCTATGTCTTCCAAATTAATCTGACTGGCTGCTTATTCTTTTAGCTTCAGAAGTCCTGGGTTCAGCCCTCACAGGCAACCTAGGCAGAGCCATTGTTATCTGCACACAAAAACACATGCACACGCTCGTATACTCACCCATAAACACATGTTCACTGAGTCAGATCGCAGTCAGACATACGCACAGGGAGTCACGTCACACACATTCACCCATGAACACCGACACTTCCTCCACACCACCCTGTGAGTCTGCTTGGAAACCAAAGTGAGGTGACTTTGTTTCAGCAAAAGCAAAAACTCTCGTGCAATGTGGGTCCAAAGCTCCCTTTGCTTGTATTTTAACCATTTTTAGATTGTTTGTTTAATTTTAGCTCAGCCCTCTGCATGTAGGGAGTAGCGCTTACTTGGTTCAGACACTAGACATTTTACCAGCCCAATCACTGAATCCAAATGCCTGGCACTGGCAGCGCATGCATCATGTGACATGGCCATCGTTTATACAAATTGCTTAGCTGCTTGTCCAACATGATGTAACCAATTGGTTCAACATTAATGTTCTACTCTAGCCATAGGGTTCATCGGATGGTACCAACACAAAGAGGTTACCACTCTTCCTAGGGCCTCGCACCACCCGCACCCCTCCAATGCATCAGCTGGAAAGCCAGCATCCAGTTCCCCCATCTGTGGGCCATTCTGTCTCCTGTACCAGCACACAGAGAATGAATCCACTGTCTACCTTTCCACATTGGCTGGATTAGTTTGTGTCCTTAAGGTACAATCCCGTGCTGGGGATGCCTCCCAGCCCCAGCAGAAGACACTGCCCCTCCCCAAGCTCCTGGCTACACAGTTGGTTTCCCCTTGTGGAATCCTGAATGCTGGGACTGCAATTGTCCCGGCTCTTGTGTAGAGCAGGTAAGAGAGGCCCATTTCATGCATTCTCTCCCCTGCTGCACCCATGTAAGAGCCAGTCATAATGTTTATAAAGGTTCACTCCTGGATTCCCAGACAATGCTGGTAGTGCGCCACAGGTAGCAGAGCAGAGGAAATAGGCGGGGTCTGCCCTCAGGGATCACAGACAGGCAGCATGTGAAATGTGTAAGTGAAGAGGTGTGGGAAGAAATGTCTTCTAGTGAAGCAGCAAGGGGGGGCTGGCTTTCAGATATTACATTGCCCAGGACCCCACAAATCCCACAACTAACTCTGCTTACCACAACCTTCATGAAGCAGGAGATCCACTGTCCTTTGGTGATGTGTCTGACAGTCAAGAACCCACTCTCTCCCTCTACTGCACACAATCTAAATCTGCTACTGTCTTCTAAGACGATTGGATAGGAGCGGGTTTGTTCTTGTTGCTTTGCCGAAACAAGCAAAGTCAATGCCAAGAACAGATGCAAACTGGTTGGTTGTGCAGTTCAATTCTAGCTCAGAGCACATAACCCCCATCTGTGTACTTGTGTGTGAGGCGTGGGGTGGAATATAAGAATTTGATTGTCATAATTTAATCCCAGATTACTTCTTGGAAAAAAACAAAACAGATACAAACAGCATGTTCCCTTATAAACCACCCATGAAAGAGCCTTATTATGTTCTGTTATGAAGCTGGCAGCCGGCTTTGCCGTTCTCAGCTGCCTACTGTAGGGCAAAGGCCGTTCCAGAGCTACCCCTGATGGAAAAAAAGGCCCAAAGCCAAATTACATTACATTAATTAACTTTTGAGGCCATGGTGGTATTTCACACAGAAAGTGCATTATGAGCACAGGACGCAAACTGACTGATTTACAGAAACAGATGGAATGGCACGAAGTGGTTAGCCATCTGGGAGTCATGTCGCTTCTACTGCATTGTGAAAAGCTCACACAAATATCCTACACATAAATAAAAAGCCTTGATGTAACATGTGCACTTCAGAGCATCAGAAAACTGTTGCCCCGTAGGCCAGTTTATTCATAAAAATGACAGTACAGGCTAGTGCAAAAGTGGAGGTTTTCTGATTGGTTGCAGCACTCTGTAGATCTAAGGCAATTAGGTTTCAGCCAAATAATAATTGTACTGGATGCATCTGATGCTCTATTACCCCAACATCCATCAGACCAAATGAGTCAATTTGTGTAATGGAAACAGAGTCACTCAGGGTCAGCAATAGGCACAAGCAGCAACAACAAACATTTGAGGCCTCATGATCTTGTGTTGTCACAACATCTTGTGGGCTAGTCCATTCCTGCCCTGCAGCAGTGGGATTCACCAGTCAGAGCACCCACTCCTGGCAGTGCAACCAGAGGGAAGGAAATGATGGTCTAAATTCACTTGGCCCCACTCTGGGGTAGCTTAGAGCCTTCTGCTTGCTTGAGGCCCTGCAAATCCTAAGGTCAATGCTGGAACTTCTGCAACTGGACATCACAGAATTAATACTTCCTAACTGGATCATATAATTTTAAGCGCCACATTAACCTTTGTTTTTCATGGGGCTGGGTGACATCGTTAGCACTGATTGCTTGAGTGAAGAGTCTTCATGATAGTGTGAGTGGGAGACAGGATATGTTCAATATGGAGCAGATCTAGAGCATGGTTTCCTTTATTTTTTCCTCTCTTGTAGGATGTGAAATGACACTAATAAAGATCTGCTTAGCAGAATCCAATTAAACTTGGATTTTTCCTTCTGCATGCTCCATCTAAGTCCTGTCAACTTACTCCAGCAATCTGAGTACCAATGCATGCTTTGGCCAAAGAAGAAAGGCAGAAACACCTGGGTATCAAACTCAGGAAACAGTAATAAACATGGTAAGATTGCTTAGAGACATGCCCAAACTCAAGAATATATATATATATATATATATATATATATATATATGAACATGCAAAAAATATCTGCCTGTAGCCACCAATTTGTCACTTATAGGGAAATTCTCCCAACAATCACTCAATAATAGGGATTCTCCTCAATCAATATTGCCCTTCATCCATCTAATCAGTAACAGGGACCTTCACTAATCAATCAATAAAAGGAAATAATACTAATCAAGCAACTCCCACAAGTCAACAATCAGGAAACTTCATCAGCAGTCAACATGAAATAACCAGCCAACAAGAACCTCACCGATCAATAGTGCTACTAATCAAACTAGAGTTGAGGGCCCTTCAGGAACAGGAAATCTCTCCAATCAATAAACCTATAATTTCCTTAATCACCAGCACCCACTGATTGATAATATGGAACCACACCAGTTTATAATACCAACTATTAAAGAACTCCAAAATACCAGTCAATACTGGTGAACTCTCTGCAAAGCATCACTAGTTAATTGATAACTGATAGGGAGATCAATAACAAATCAATAACACCCAATAATCAGTCAGCATTAGGGCCTGCATCAGTAAGAGTGGAGTTGACCAGTTAGCACTACTTACAGTATAATTAGAAAACCCACGAACATTACTGCTCAAGGGAAGCTCCCAGCTGAAAGGACCAGGCACCCAGCAGGGAGGTGAAAAGATGAAACAGAGACGCCCGAAAGGTGGAATTGAACCACTCTGTCGCTAGACAGCTACAGGTTTGAAGCCTGCACCCCAGACCACTGAGGATCATCCGGGCAATTATAAAAGTACAATTACAAAGCTATATAAACCACTGCTAAAATTCTAATTTTATAGATAGGGTGATCAGCGTTCTTCCTTTTCCCCCCCCAGTATTATCTTTACATTAGACTTATTATTTCCTCTATAGAGGATTCACTCAGTGGTGTTCAGGGCTCTTTCCTTCATTTCGCTGGAATAAATTATCCCTCGGCGCTGCTTTCTCAGGTTTTTCCTAGCTAGCTGTCTCCAGCTGCTGTATGCAAATATTGATGAAGCTGATTGGCTGATTCCCGTGCCTGCCGGAGGGAGAAGGGCCCCGGCCAAGGCGCTGGCGTTCTAACAGCTGAGCGCACGGCCGGGTTGGGGTGGGTCCCTCACCCTGTTCCCTGCGGGGAGTGAGCCTGGGAGGGGAGCTAGCTTGGAGGTGTCCCCGGGAGGGGGTGACTGTCGCTCACGGGAGGGGTTAGTTGAAGATCTGTCCCCCCCCCCCATAGCGGGGAGGTGGTAGCCAGTGGGGGCTTCCCCCTGTGATGTTGGGGGGTGAATCCTGCCCAGGGAGGGGACGCAGGTGTGAAACCTGCCCTCGGGGCTGGGGGTGCCGGTGGGAGGTGGTGACTCACGGCCCTTTCCCAGAAAGAGCAACAGATCTTTCCGGCTGTGACTCTGAGCCCTTCAGGTCCCAGCCATCCCCTTTCCCGGATCTCCCAAGGGATCTTTCAACATCTTCCCAAAGACAACGTACATGGGCAAGGGTGGGAGGAAAGCGTGTGGGAGCGGGTCATTGCTTATCTCTGGCTTTTGTTTGTAGAAAACCGAGTCCTGCTTTTTCTCTCCTGCCCCCCAGATCACTGATGGGATTAGGGAACCTTCTCTTCTCAGCTGTCCCTTGGCTCTCAGTATGGGTCAATAGCTTCCCAGGCAGGTGGGACACCCCCTTCTTCTTCCCTGTATAGTTCTGTGGTTTCCATTAATAAGACGTGGAATACTAGTGGCACCTTAGAGACTAACCAGTTTATTTCAGCATAAGCTTTCATGGGCTATAGCCCACTTCATAGGATGCACAGAATGGAACAAAAGTTGTACATTACCATACCAATTCTAAGAAGCTGTTTAATTTGGATGGGCCATTATCAGCAGGAGAAAAAAACCTTTTGTAGTCATCTGCTGGTTACAAGGCACTAGGTACTTTGGTCTGTTGCAGGGAGACCTTTCTCTGACTCCCTCCCTCCTACCTCTTCCCCCACATTACACCAGGGAGATAAGGGACCATTGTGTGTGATTGTATACCGGGGTGGGGTGCCCAACTAATTCTGAGTAAATGTTGTTTCAAAGAACTTTCAGCCATGGAGGGCAAAGGAAGGGAAAAAAGTGAATGAAATTGTCATGAGTCTTAACACTGGCATATGTCATTCATAACTGGGCAGCCTGATCAATGCACATACCATGCTGAGTTTGAAAGTTCTTCAAACTGGGGAGTATACAGGAGGGAAACTGGCCTAGTAGGCACCGACCCAGCGACGTGAGTTCTATTCTTGGCCATTGATCTGCTGTCTGATCTTGGGCCACTCACCTCACCTCCATGGAACCCTGTTTTCAGTCCCATTTTCTAAATGTCTGTGATTATATGTTTGTTCAGTGCCAAGCATCATGGGACTCTGATCTGAATGGAGGCCTCTTGGCACTACTATACTACAAATAATAAAAACCTGATCTGGACCTTATCTTTCACTTTGCCACAGTGTAAATGTCTACAGAAAATGCAAGACAGTACAGAATCAGGCCCCTGGTGTATCACAGTCAGAAAAAATAATACCATCCTGGAACTTCTGTGTATTTCTTCTACCTTAAACGTGCTCCCCACATGCCTTTAATTGGTAAAGGAGGAGTACAAGGCTAAATTCTGCATTTATATCTGTGGGGTTGCATGGTTAAAGGCAGAATTTGGCACACCGGCTTTATCATACTAGAAGACCAATAGCCCATCTAGAGTAGTATCTTTTCTTTTCTTTTCTTTTTTTTTATGGTGAGCAAAGCCTTTCGGGAAATGCATAAATCTCCCATAATGCTCCTCACAGCACAAGAGTATCCCACAGGAGAAAATTCCTTCCTGACTCCTAGCTGAGATCAGTTTGTGCCCTGAAGCATGAAGATTGAAAACCCTTGTAATTTTACTCTAGCAAGTGTAACTATAGACACTATTCTCATAAATGTCGAAATTCTTAAAAAATTACTAAGCTATTTGCCTTGAGAAGTTCCTCTGACCCAGAGCTCACTCTTTAAATACACGTGGTTTACAGGGATTTTTGGTGAGGTGCTTCTTATTGGTGTAAGTGACAAATAAAGCTGTGGGTCTGATTCTCCTCTCACACCAGGGAAAATCAGGAATAACTT
>ML677362.1:3984142-4050960 GCA_007922305.1 Dermatemys mawii | reverse complement strand
ACAACCGGCTTCATTTACATCCAGGCAAATCTTCTGGGCCTGATTCTGCTCACATTGGTGTAAATCTTGAGTAAATCCATTGACGCTCCACCAGTGTAAGGAGAAGTGGGCCCATTGACTTCAAGAGAATTGCATGGAGATATCTGAGAGTGGAATTTGGCTGCAGGCTTGTAATGAAAATATTCTGTAGCAACTTAAATGAGATTGTTCAACTAAAGTATTTTTGAATTATATTTCACAGGAGGCAGGGTTACAATGGGGGGGGGGGTACAGGGGAGGAGTAGAGAGCTCCCCTTCATCTGTTAAAGTCAAAAGAGAGCTCCCTGTCCTCTCCTTCGCTTGAAGGAGCAGTGCTCCTCCACAGCTCCTCATTCCCCTTAGCTGATCTGCCAAGAGCTCCCTCTCCTATTTCAATCAGTAATGGAAGGTGCCACGCTGCAAGCAGCTAGTAGAGCAAATATGCATCGGGTGAGGATCTGGGAATGGCGGGGAGGGTTTGAATTACTGATGGTTTCAGCATGGTTGCAAAGGTTAGCACAGAAGTTTGAGGAAATCAAGTGGCCTCAGAGATCCCTTGGGGCTTCAAACCAGACCAGTCCTGGCATCCGCAAGGAGATGCACGTCAGCACAAAGATAGGTTCACTTCAGCCCAAAGGCATGTGACCCTGCTGACTGTTCCATGTTGGACTAGAATGGCTGACAAAGGTCAGAGGAAAAATTTCTAACCTGTATGTTTCTTTGTAGTCAAACCTTTATAACTCTTTCACATTCTCTTTATTTTTTTCTGTAGCTTCTACCTTTCTGTGTTACTTCCGTGGCAAGGAATCTTGCATTTATTATGGTACCAAGTATCAGCGGGGTAGTCATGGTAGTCTGTATCCACAAAAACAATGATGAGTTCAGTGACACCTTAAGAACTAACATATTTATTTGGCCAAAACCTTTCATGGGTAAAAACCCCACTTCTTTAGATGCATAGAGTGAAAATTACAGATACAGGCATAAATATATATTGGTACAAGTGGAGAACTAATGTTGAAGGCCAGTTTAGTCAGGGTGGATGTGGTCCACTCCCAGTAACTGATGAGGAGGTGTGAATACCAAGAGAGAGAAAATTGCTTTTGTAGTGAGTTAGCCACACTCAGTCCCTATTCAAGCCAAAATTGATTATATTAATTTTGCAAATGAATTGTAGCTCTGCAGTTTCTCTTCAAAGTATGTTTTTGAAGTATTTTTGTTGAAGAATGGCTACTTTTAAATTTGTTATTGAGTGTCCAGGGAGATTAAAGTGTTCTCCTACTAGCTTTTGTATGTTACCTTTCTTGATGTCTGATTTGTGTCCATTTATCCTTTTACATAGAGACTGTCCAGTTTGGCCAATGTACATGGCAGAGGGGTATTGCTGACACATGATGGCATATATCATATTAGTAGATGTGCAGGCGAATGAGCCTCTGATGGTGTGACTGGTGTGGTTGGGTCCTATGATGGTGTCGCTAGAGTAGATATGGGGACAGCGAAGGCAATGGGATTTGTTACAGGGATTGGTTCCTGGGTTAGTGTTTCTGTGATGTAGTGTGTAGTTGCTGGTGTGTATTAGCTTCTGGTTGTGGGGCTGCCTGTAAGCAAGGATTGGCTTGCCTCCCAAGGCATGTGAGAGTGGGGGATCATTTTGCAGGATAGTTTGCAGATCGTTGATGATGCACTGGAGAGGATTTAGCTGGGGGCTGTACGTGATGACCAGTGATGTTCTGTTATTTTCCTTGTTGGGCCTGTCCTGTAGTAGGTGACTTCTGGGTGCCTATCTCGCTTTGCCAATCTGTTTCCTCACTTCCCTAGGTGGGTATTGTAGTTTTAAGAATGCTTGATAGAGATCTTGTAGGTGTTTGTCTCTGTCTGAGGGATTGGAGCAAATATAGTTGTGTCTTAGGACTTGACTGTAGACAATGGATTGTGTGATGTGTCCTGGATGGAAGCTGGAGGCAAGTAGACAACTATAGTGGTCAGTAGGTTTCCATTATTGGGTGATGTTTATGTGACCATCACTTATTTGCACTGTAATGTCCAGGAAGTGGATCTCTTGTGTGGACTGGTCCAGGCTGAGGTTGATAGTGGGGTGGAAATTGTTGAAATCTGGGTGGAATTCTTCAAGGGCCTCCTTCCTGTGGGTCCATATGATGAAGATGTCATCAATGTAATACAAGTAGAGGAGCGGCGCTAGAGCATAAGAACTGAGGAAGCATTGTTCTAAGTCAGCAATAAAAATGTTGGCATACTGTGGGGCCATGCAGGTACCCATAGCAGTGCCGCTGACTTGAAGGTATAAGTTGTCCTCAAATCCGAAATGGTTATGGGTGAGGACAAAGTCACAAAGCTCAGCCACCAGGTGTGCCGTAGCCTCATCAGGGATACTGTTCCTGACAGCTTGTAGTCCATCTTCGCATGGAATATTGGTGTAAAGAGCTTCTACATCCATGGTTGCCAGGATGGTATTTACAGGAAGATCACCAGGCATTGTTGTTTCCTCAGGAAGATGGTGGTGTCTCAAAGATAGCTGGGAGTGCTGGTAATGTAGAGTTTGAGGAGAGAGTCCAAATAGCCAGATAATCCTGCTGTCAGAGGGCCAGTGCCTGAGATGATGGGGCATTCAGTATTTCCAGATTTATGGATCTTGGGTGGCAGATAGAATACCCCTGGTCAGGGCTTTAGGAGTCTGTCTGTGTAGATTTGTTCCCTGTGCTATAGCAGGGAGTTTCTTAAGCAGATGATGTAGTTTCTTTTGGTTCTCCTCAGTGGTATTGGATGATAGTGGCCTGGAGAATGTTGTCTTGAAGAGTTGAGTGTCAGCCTCCTGTTCATAATCTGACCTGTTCACGATGACTACAGCACCTCCTTTGTCAGCCCCTTTAACTATAATGTCAGAGCTGTTTCTGAAGCTGTGGATGGTGTTGCATTCTGTACAGCTGAGGTTATGAGGCAAGTGATGCTATTTGTTCACAATTTCAGCCTGTGCAAGTCTGCGGAAGCATGCTGTGCAGAAATCCAGTCTGTCATTTTGACTGTCAGGAGGAGTCCATGCAGGATTCTTTTTCTTGTAGCGTTGGCAGAAGGATTCCTGTGGGTCAGTGCACTGTTCAGTGGTGTGTTGAAAATATTCCCTGAGTCAGAGATGGCAAAAGTCAGCTCCCAGATAATTGCAGAACTGTGTCATGTGCATGGGGGTATTGGGGCAGAAATAGACTCCTTGAGATAGGACAGACTCTTCTGCCGGGCTAAGTGTGTGGTTGGATAGATGAACAGCAATGTTTGGTGAGTTAAGGGTACTACTGTTCTAGCCCGCTGTGGCATGTAGGAGTTTAGATAGTTTACTGTCCTTTTTCCTCTGCAGAGAAGTAAAGTGTGCATTGTAAATAGCTTTTCTCATTTTTGTAAAGTCCAGCCATGTAGAAGTTTATGTGGAAGGTTGGTTTTGTATGAGAGTCTCCAGTTTTCAGAGTTCTGTTACCTCTTGCTCTTTGATAATAAATGATTGTTTTCACTATAAATATATCTTAGTGCTGTGCTGGTGAGTGTTGCTCCTGAGTGGAACCAAGTAAGCCGGTGAGTATACTGTCCCCTTGGAGACCACAGAGCAGGGAATTTTGTGTGTTCTGTGGAGAAGGGCTGGACACTGCAGGGGAACGCTTCAAAGGGGCTGGAGGGCTGGCGTGCATCTACTGTTAACCTGCAAGGCAAAGTAAGGGCTGGTAGAGCCCAGAGCAGATTGTTTGGGTGGCCAATGGACTGGGGGTGTAAGAAAGCTGATCCCCAGGTTAGCACAAGCAAGCCTCTCCCTCACTAGAGGTGGGGAGGGAAAAACAAGGTGATTCACAGTCCTCGGTCCCCTGAGAACCATAGCCGATGAGTGGTAAGAAGAAAAGGGGTGAGCTGTCCTCTGTATCCAGGTAATACTCAGCTCTGTCTCCATCCCCACAGTTATTGGAATATGGGGCTCTGTCCAGTGGCAATGACACCAGTTCCTCTTACAGAAGTTCCCAAACACCTCTCACAGCACGGGTGGGCAAACTATGGCCCGCAGACCAAATCTGGCCCCTCAGGGCTTCAGATCTGGCCTGTGACACCGCGGGGCTCTGTGCCCCTCCCAGAAGTGGCCAGCACCACATTCCTTAGGCCCCTGTGGGAGAAGGGCCAGCACTTGGAGCTCTCTGCCCTTACCTGTGGGTACCTCCCCTGCAGCTCTCATAGGCCGGGAATGGGGAACCACAGCCAATGGGAGCTTCGGGGGAGGTACGCAGAGGCAAGGGCAGCGCGCGGAGACCTCTGCCCCTTCTCCCCCATGGGCCTCAGGGACGTGGTGCTGCTATTTCCCAGAGTGTCACAGGGCTGGGGCCAGGACATGCAGGCAGGGAGCCTGCCCTGGCCCCCG
The DNA here is from genome assembly GCA_007922305.1 of Dermatemys mawii. Lineage (NCBI taxonomy): Eukaryota > Metazoa > Chordata > Testudines > Dermatemydidae > Dermatemys > Dermatemys mawii. The sequence goes on along the minus strand of ML677362.1, from coordinate 4,046,534 downwards.
TGCTTGCCGCTGCCACTCTGGAGCCACTCCAGGTAAGCGGTGCCGGGCCAGAGTCTGAACCCCTCCTGCACCCCGCACCCCAACTCCCTGCCCTGAGCCCCCTGCACTCTTCCTGTACCCCAACTCTCTGTCTTGAGCCCCCTGCCTGTACCCCAACCTTCTGCTGTGCCCTGCACCCCAACCCCATGCCCTGAGCCCTCTCCCGCACTCCGTACCCCTCCTGCACCACTACCCTGAGCCTCCTCCTGTACTGTCAGCCTCTCCTGCATCCCATCCTCCTTCCCTGAGTCCCCTCATACACCTCCCACTCCTCCTCCCACTCCCCGTATTCTCTACCCAGCCCTACATTCATGGCCCAGCAAGCCAAAAAGTTTTCCCACCCCTGTCTCAGAGGCTAGTGACTTTGGGCCACCTCTACAAAGGAATTTAGGTGTTTAAAGATGCAAATAGATGCATAGTGGGATTTTCAAACCCATTTAGGCAACTGACTGATTTCAGTGGGAGTTAGGTACTTACCCTGCTTAAGCACTTATGTAAATCCCACTCAGCACCTGAATACCTTTGTAAATCTGGCCCTTAATCCTACCAATATGGAGTAACTTTGAAGGGTTGTGTGGCACGGCAAGGGTAAAACCCAGAGAATACCCTGCCACTGCAGGCTAAACCCTGCTTGTGGATAGCAGGGCCAGGGGCCGATGCAGGGAGCAGCCTGCAAGAAGCCCAGCTGGAAGCCCTAATAGAGGCTAGCTTGCAGCCCCAGGCTGGACAAATTGACCACAGCTGAGGCAGGGAGCAGAAAGAGCTAGAAAAGCCCTGACTCATGGTTAGTGAAGAGGCCAGGTGGGGAACAGGAGGTTGTAACAGTATCTCCTCACTGCTAGCAAGGTACCTCAGGGGCCTGGAGACCCAGGAACGGTGACAGCAGGGTAACTGTCAGGGGTTGGGGGGTGAGCACTGTTTGCTGCACTAGAGCTGGGGAATCAACACTGTAAATAAAAGACACTTGGGTGAAGCACTGAAAGTTGGTGTGAAAGCCTTTATTTTCACCAGCCAGAACACAGGATGCAGGGGTAAGACATAGAGACTTGTGCGGACCCTGTGACAGGTTGATTGAAGGATCAAAAAACTCCCCATCCGGCACCCTGTGCTCTCATTTAAAACTCCTTCCAGTGACTTTGGGCCAACCTCCATGGCCCCACACCTTAAGCAGTCACCAAGTGAGTGCAAACTTTGGGCTTAATTCAGTGCCCACAGATGTGAATGGAAAATCTCCCACTGAGTTCACCAGGATTTGGACCAGGCCCCATGCAAGTGAGTGGTGAATTCTGATTTGGCAGTGTTTCACACTCAACATTGCATAGGTGCCAGTGACTGCACAAGGCTGTGCAAGATGATGGAGAATCAGGCTGCTTTGGGGCAAGGGGTAGCTGCACAGGCAGAATTTGACCCCAAGACATTTGACAGTCAGAAGTGCCTCCTACTATATACTGAGGTAGGCTTAAAACAGATTGGTCTTCTACAAGTATATAGTTCATGTTATTTTTTTTAAAGCACATCTGCCTCTTTACAAAAATATCACTTTACCTTTTATTTTATTTTATTTTATTTTATTTTATTTTTGTTGTTGTTTTTTCAACCTGCCAGAATGTCTCTAGGTATCCTTAGTGCTTTCTGCTTGCTGTGTTCTTAGCTATCAGTACCTGCCCCTGTTTTTGTGGCAGGAAAGGTAAGTTGAGGGCCAGGCTGTACTAATAAATTGCCATTTGGGGTAAGGTGGGGGATGAGCAGGTCTGTTATTTTTAGCAGCAGCAATGAAATCTCAGCAGCTGATGACGTCAGTTCTAAAATGTCAGCGTGAAACAGGCTGGAACAAATTAAGAGTGTGGTGTCGTCATTGCTCAAGCCACACCGCTCTCTGGAAGGATTGTGGTTGGATGCTGTGGATGCTGTTCAAGGGGGTGAGGGAAAGAGGTTTGTGTGAGAGTTTCTTAGAAGAAATCAACAACAACAACAAAAAAAAGCAACCCTCTGAAAGTAAAAGGTCAAACAAAATGCTACTCAGATGCACCACCCACTCTGTTACATCAACTAAATCACAGTGATGCATCTGCAAGCAGGATTCCAGGAACTATTTTAGAGAGGAAAAAACACTTTCAAGTTGACCATCTTTTAGTCATTTAGCAAACTGGGTTAAAGCCATCTGTGGCGTCACTCCAGTGACTCACATCAAGAAAGAATTTGGCCCATGTTTTATGGTTTTATTTTTCTTAAGTGAAAGTTAACAATTGAGCAGTTCTATCATTTAATTTTAACCCTCTCATTTCATTCCAGGGATTTTAAATAAAGGTGTCATGCTCTTTGGGAAGTGTTGAGATCAAGATGCTCAAATCTTTTGATCAAATACCAAGAACAAATGCATCCATGTGTATTTATAAAGTAAGCCTCTCTGCATGTTTATGTGTGTGTGTGTGTGTGTTCTTAATGAAAAAAATTAATTGTCCATACATATTCATTCTCATTCTGGGGTTTGAGCACAGGTCTTTGCTGGTTAGAGATCACCCTTCCCTTATGTATTGGTAGATGGGGGAGGACCCCAAATTCTTTGAAACATGGGGTTGCCATGTGGAAAAGGTTAAAAATTGTTGATCTACTATTATGGTTTCTGTCTGATATTCCCTGGCACGCTATTAATTATTATTATTTATTATTTTATTTATTTATACAAATCATGTATGTAGCACTGCACATTTACCCATCACTGTTTTTCTCGTATGCAGTAAGGCCGGCATTCTTTAATATGTGTATTTAAACTGTCCCTGCCAATAGTTCCAAAATACATTGGTCGTCTTATTTTCAATCGATGAGTGGATCTGATACATGAATTATCACAATGAGCAACCCCCAGCTCCACTAATGCATTTGAGTCTTAAGGTGCCGCTGCTCCTGCTGATTTGTAGCTGGACTCCTCCTTAGCCCTTGTCTTTGTGCTCCACCTGATCTGTCACACTCCCCACTATCCCAGCTTTGGGCACCCCCACATGTTTGCCAGTGCTCTTCCATCCTAACCTGTACAACCTGCCGTTCTGTCTGTATCCCTCTTCCATTCCCTGGCTCCCCTAACAAAGTTCCACTTGGACCCGCATCAGTCAACTCCTGCTAGTCCAGTTCTGGTTCCGTATTCTGGCACCTCAACCTGACTGAGCCCACTGACCAATTTTCACCCTTTCCCTCTGCGTGTGACCTGCACATCTGAATGTTGTAAAGACTGAATAGTTCCTAGTCGAGCTCCTATTCCAGCTCAGCAAGGGCTGTTGGGTCAATACAGTTAGCAAATAGAGAAACATGTAAAAGCATCTTTTTTAAAACCTATCAATGGCACCAATTGTCAGGAATAACTAGCAACAGGGTGACTGTAAAGGAAAGCAAAAGATGTAATCAGTTGGCTGAAACAGCCCTTTATTTGCAGGGATGATAAGGCTGCTGGGAAACCCACAGAGAGTTACGGGAACAAAGGACTTGGTACTGCTGAAGTCACTTCCTGACCAGTGGGAGTACCTGCTCTGCCTCGCCTTGGATTTGCTTTTCCACTATATGTCTGGGAGCTTGTCTAGACTGGTTCAGATTCACAAATTAAATGGAGTGATGCCTGGGCAAGCCAAATGTACTGAAGAAGGGAAACTGAAACACCAGGCCTCTCTTGGCATAGGGAATAATCTCTCAGAAACTGGAACCACAGTCACAAGGAAAGGACTGATAGCACTGAATGCTGAGGTCATCTAAGGCCAGGTCTACACAAGAAACATTTGCTGGTATAATAATGTTGGTTAGCTAGGTGATTCCTTACATTTTTATACTGGCAAAAGAGCCATAGTATAGCCACAGTGTTATAGGCAGGAAATTCCTTTTATCGGTATAGCTTATTTTGTTTGGGGAATTGGTATAAGCTATGCCAGTAAAAGAACCTTATACGAGAAAGCGTTTGCCTGTATTGTTATATTGGTTAACCCTGCTTGTGGAAACTCAGCTAATACTGCCACAGTTTTTCTTGTGTAGCTTGGGCCACAGTATCCACAGAACAGATGATGCACAGGCCAACAGTGGTGCAGCTCCTCAGCTAGGGTAAGTTGTCACCATAGCTCCAGGGAAGTCAACTGAGCTACAATGATTTGCACCAGATGTGGATCTGCTCAAGTCTTTCTTCAGTGCAGCCCCGAGTCTCAAAGATACTACAGGTCCCAGCAGGCATTGCTCCAGTTTGATCTGAGTGGCCTTGTGCTCAGCTCAAGACAAAGCATTGCTTGGGTTGGCCGTCCCCTGTCAAAAAGCAAGGTGACCGGAAGATACTATCAACTAGATGTGAGGTTCAGGGTGCTGGCAAGTTACTACTGCAGCTCTGGGTTGGGAGAGTTACGTGCTCCAGTGTGTGCTGTAGTGTCAGGCAGTGCTGCACACAATATCCAGACAGCACCAAACAGTTTGTTAAATATTACAGGTATGCCTAGGAAGATGCAACCTATCAGTAACGCTAGTAGCGCAAGGAGTCGAGGGACAGACGCAAAAGGGTTAACAAACAGCAGGCAAGGAGCTGAGCTTATTATGCAGGTGCCTGAGGGAAACCTGATGACTCTTTATAATACATGCACTCCAACCACTTCTTTCACTTAGGTTTCCCCCCCCCCCCACCTTTGGTTTCTGATTAATACAGAGAGGTGACAAGTGAATGCTACTTTGCAGCTGACAGCCCAGCTCTGAGCTGTGACTGGTCAAAGTGAGAATGGTGGAAGGCTTATCTCATCAAGGTGAAATGCACTAGAGCTGCTTGGGGAATGGGAATTCAATGTTTGCAAAAAAAATAAAAGAAAGAAAGAAAAAGCTTATATTTATTGCTGACTCTTTCCCCACCCCAGATAAATTTCCTGCCCTACCCTAATATGGGTCCCTGATGTAGAGTCAATGGAATTTCACCCAGAATGAAACTTGTTCTGGACCTGTTTCTAAATAGTCGTCCATATTTCTATGGCTAGTCGCCACAGGACACCTGAGATGATTGGTGATTTCTGCAGTCTTATCCCTGCGAGTGAGTGAGTGATTCTATGTGCTAGAGATGCAGCCCATGACTCACAGAGTTGAGTCACAGCAACGGGACACTTCAGCATAGAGCAGCACTTCTGTAGTGGCAGAGAATTCAGGATGATGAAAAAGCAGCTGTTACTCCTTCTCAGCTGGCCACCGTAAGCATGTTTGTACCAGTCAATATGGCTCCAACTCCTTTTCTGTCTCCTCCTGCAGACCTGCAATTTCCTGGCTAGTGTGGTCACGTAACACACTTGCCTTGGGGTGAGTGATGATCAAGTTCAAGTCTAGTCTCTGGCTCCCAGACAGCCCTGTTAGTCTCTGCATAAAGCTCTAATAGCAATTTCTATTTTAATAGCCTCTCTCACCCCAGGATCTCCGCTCGCTTTACAAACATTAATGGGTTTATCCTCCCATGAGATAGGAAAGTGTTATCTCTGTTCTATAGATGGGGACACTGAGGCACAGAAAGGCTAAATGTCTTGCCCAGGTTCACAAAGGAGGTCTGCAGTACAGCCAGGAATAGAACCCAGGAGTCCTGTCGTATGATTTAGCTGCTAGACAACACTCTCCCTTCCACCTATTTTTCTCGAAGGTGGCAGTTTTAGTCAGAACCAGCTACGTAAAAAACCAAGAGATTTTGGCCCTTTAATTCTTACCATGAAACCAACTAACTTCTTTCTTTCTTTCTTTCTTTCCATAACCATCCACTCTGATGCTTGAAAAGCTTCCGGAAGGCAAAGATTTTATTTTATTTTTTTTATGGGTGGGGAATAAAAAAAAAAAGCCCATTTCCAAATGGTTGAGAAGACACACAGTGCTTCACTACTGGCAAAAAGCAACCTCTTTAGTTTGCAGGCTGTGTAAGTCACAGAATCGCAGCTGGAAAATAAAAAAAAAAAGTAGAGGGAGAGAAGTAAAAATAAGAATTTGTGATGAAAATTAACCCCATTAATACTTGTAAACCCAAGTGATTCATGCTTATTTTTAGAGGGGGCAAAGTGCATGTGTTCAAACTAATCTTTGTAGAACAGGTTAAAACATGTAGCTCTTGATTTCCTTTTTAGCTTGTTTGCTTTCCTTTCCTTACGCTAGATTTACAGGAAATTCAATCCCTGGCAAGTGTAATCCCCGAAGAGGAAACATACTGAGGAATTTCTTCCATGAAGGTACTCTATTTGACTGGAAGGATAACATAGAGATGGAGCTATTTGCTATGATTGGATTTAATTACCAGAAAGTTACATGATTCTCCATGTTGACTGAGTTTTCTGGGAACTTTTGCTGTTCTCAACTTCCTGCATGCCCTGGCTAAACAAATCACTCTGCTTGACCTGTCTCTTTCTGTGGGAATGTTTCTATCAGCCCCGAGTCCATATTTCCTCTCCCTGACACCAGCATTAACTCCATTGGCTTTGACGATTCTCACAGTGTACATGAGAGGGGAATTGGGCCCATTATATTTATATAATGATTTTCGTCCCACAACTTTTGACCCAAGCTTGCCCTATTGACACACTCCAAAACTGACATTGGCTTTAAAGTCATGCCAAGGGCGCAGGGCACAGGGGTCCCCACCACCAGTGCTCACTGCAGATTGGGGCCTTACAAACTATAGAGAAGCGATTGCTTTATCTGCCACTGAAATGCAGCCATTGAAGAGATGGAACTCAGCAGGTGTTTGACATCTTACAGAAATGCCAGCCAGCAGCTTAGGGCAGGAAGTGAGAAGCATTCTGGGTAACCCACACCTACTCCGCATGGCGCTCTGTCGCAGGGCGGTGTTAAAAGTTCTGGATGAGCTTCCTCAGCCAGGGTGTGTGTGCAACCCACATCCACTCAGAGTGGTGCTCCAGCTCCCTTTATTGGAGGCTGATGAGCCTGCTACAGGTGCGGGTAAAAGAGCCAGGTTTTTTAGCTCACCCAAGAGTGGCTCATGCCTTTAGCGCCAAAGGCCAATCCCCTCTGCCAAGCACCCACCCAAGGTGAAGTGTTAAAAAATGTATCCAATGAAACTGCCAGGAGAATTTGTAATGAAGCAAAATGTAATCCTCGCAGCTGGTATGGAGCCAGGAGACCAGAGCTAACGTTCCTAATCTTATGAAGATTGCTGTGGGATTTGTCATAGTCATGGGTGGCCAGGGCCTTGGTTTTACCACACAGCTTGGGGAGGGTGCCTCAAGCAACGCAGCCTCCTACACCATTCAGAGGTGCGGAGGTCAGTGAGACCAGCTGAAACACCAACTTCCTACAGCCCTTTGGGTTTTCTTGGCGGGGTTCCCATCTGTCTTTGGAGATACTGGCCATAGCTGCCTTGGTTCAGTGTGTGAGATCAGCAGAGGTCACAGCACATTAGCATGTGAATGGGCCACAGTTTAGAAATGGCTAAAACTATTATATGGTCATTTGGCTGCTCCTCCACATTCAGGCAACTTAGTTGTGATCAGCTGCGGAAATCCTTAGGCTGAATATCTGTCTTAGGTCCTTATGTGGCCCACATTATCCTAGGATCCGAGCACCTCACAATCTTTAATGTACTTATCAGGATATAATGTATTTACCAGGAAAAAACTCAGCGTGGAATAATTTCCCTAGGGAAGTGCCAGGGACTAAATATACTGTAGGGAACAGCCCTGCACTGGCAAGGAAATGGACTCCCTGACCTGTTTCACATGTCAATGATTCATTATAAAATACACAGAGTGGGCTTGAAATGTGTAGTAACATGCACTGGCACCTCGTGAGCTATTACAGTGCTGTGGCGGTAGCTCCACTGCATTTGCAGGTATGCTCTGGGGAGCAGGAGCTTTCTGTGGGGAAGAAAGAAAATGCTGTCCAAGGAGCGAGGATCTCTGCTCCAGCCGGCCCAGCCATGGCAACGTAACTGCGTGCATGTTGCGAAGCGTGGATTTTTCTGGGGCAGGAAGTACAAGTGTGTATCCTCCCACTTAATGCTATGGGTGGGAGAAAAGGCCTGCAGACTCCCCTGCAGTGTGAGCAAAAATACAGCTTTGGCCTTTAGTGGCCTTTGTTACATAAACACAAGTAGCACAGACATATTAATCAGCCTGCCATTGAGGGCGGAACTGAGCAGCAACCTCAAATGCCACCCACTCCCCTTTCTCTCTCCCATTTGATGTTGCTATTTTAAGCAACACATTATTTCCTGCTGTGACTTTATTTTTTTACCCAGCTTCTAATTCTGGCTCTGAGGTAAGCCATGACATACATATTCCTCCTCTCCACCTCCCTGGCCCCGCTCCGCTCTCCTGCACCCACTTCCTCTCTGTCATTGCCTCTTAGAAATGCTCTCCCCAGCCCTCTTGCAATTGGGGCTCAGAGGTTAGTTAGCCAAGGGACCAATCCTCTTCCTGTTGAAGTCGATGGCAAAGCTCCCTGTTTGACTTTAGTGGGAGCAGCTCGAGGCCTGCCATTTGCAGGGCTGACTGCTCTGACAGGATTTTTCCCTCCCAGAGGTGGATGTCAGTGCCGCACAGTGAGCACCTGACAAGGAATGCGAAGGCTGCAGTTTGGAAACGGCTTCCTCCGGGAGATGTAAAAACAATGAACGGTGGGCCAAGCTCCCCCCTCCGACCCCCCGCTGTAACTCGTCTGAAGCCAAGGAGGTTACACCAGCGTTTGGGTGCCTCACGGTCGAGAAGAGACGTGACTCAGTTGCGATGAATATAAAAGGGGAGTCTCTGCTGGATTGCACATTTGCCCTGCGGTTCTCTAGCTCCCAAGCCAGCTAGCACAGCCCGGGCTGCGTTGTGTCACCGCACGCTCCTCCCTGGGCTGGTGCAGGGCAGCAGCTTGTGCTTCTCATTCTGGCTTCTGCCCTGAAGCACCACACCCTAGGCTGTCCCCTGGCCAATTCAGCCCCGCGGAAGCCTGTCCCAGGGTCAGGCTGTGAAGCCGGCTGTCCCAGGGAGGGCCCATTGCTATTTCCCATGCAGGCTCCAGTGCCCATGCTGCTGGGTGCTGACAAGAGCACTGTACAAGTCCGTCTGAGCCGCAGCAGGAAATGGGAGGCCTCCTCCCACATCACAGCTGAGACACATTGCAGGTTTGTCCCTTGTCCTGTTCAACAGCCACTATTCCCCTCCCTGCCTGCCAGTGCAATCACTCCAGAAACACCCTCTGCCTGGCCTTCCCCCTCTAGCAGGTAGAGCCCTGTCTGCCCCAGTTAGCATGGCGGAGCAGTCTGGGGCTGCTGGCTGAATGCTGGGCCTTGCATGCAGAGCATCTAATAGAATGGCTTTGGACTGGCCTGAGCTCATCTGTTTTTTCACACACACAGCCTTACACCTTCCCCTTCCTGTGGGTTGCTTTTGGAGCGGCAGCAGCTTCACTTGGCCTGGGTCTATCTGGGACCAGCACTAGCTCTGTGATAGTCTCAGGGAAATCCCAGGTTGGGCGGATATGTGTTCCCCACCCTCCCTTTCATCAGATAAAGATCCCAGTTGTGCTCTGGCAGAGGTTCCCCAGAGAGAGAGCGAGGAGGAACCGGAACTCTTTGCCAAACAGCTTACAGCTGCTGCAAGGCTTTGCTGTATTCACACTAAGATCTTTATTTTCCCAGCCTGGCTTCCATGTGGGAGGGCTGAGACTCCATGGCAGCTACGCCCTAACCTTGCAGGGGTGCTCATTTTATTACTGGTGCTAGATATTGTATTAACACACTCCAAATGCCCCCCCCCCGCAAGAGCTTGCAATCTAATTCCAAAGGGTTCGTCATCCTCCTCTAACGAAGGAGGGGAATCAGTCAGACTTGCCAAGCAAAGTAATTATCTCCGAATAAAAGTGACCTTTAATCCAGAATACAGTGTCCATATGCAGAGCTATGCTGGAATAGTGATTGCAGAATAGCTTTTAGTTAGTCTTTAAGGTGCCACAGGACTCTTTGTCAGAATAGCTTAGTACACAGTAGCTGTGTTGATCAATTTCTCTATGTAGGCAAGGCCTCAGAAAAGATTGAAAATGGGCAGCTGCTAGTAGATCTTAATCCCAGAACTTCCCCCATTTCCAGGCTTTGGTTTCAAATCCAGAATAGGTCAGCAGTGGCTGCAAGTCATCTCTCTCCTGCCTGGAATGAGTTTGGTGGGTTCCCTTCCCAATGGGCCAGTCTCCCCTTCACCAAAGTCCTTGCTGTCCCAACTCACCACCTTTGTTGGCAGCCTCAGCCAAGAAGGCACAAACAGAATGGGCCACAGGACCACAGCTAAGAAGTAGCGAGTCGCTCACTCTCCATGGTCTATTCTAGACGTTGGTGCCTGTGCTAGGAGTGTCAACAAAGGGGCCAACACTGATCCCAACCATGGTGCTCACTTTTATGATGTGGGCACTTGTCCGCCAGGAAGAAGACTGAGACCCACCCAACGCCATACGAATCAAATGACCGACAGACTGTGATGAGTTTGGGTTACTGTTGTGTGGGCCATATCTGAAACAGTGTCCTAGGAAGGTCATAAATGATCCACATTGGCATTGGGACAGGACAGTGGGACTAATATAGATGCTTTTGAAAAAAATGCCAAGGAATCTTTAACAACCACAGCTGGCCAGGGGACCATACATTTCCACTGAGAAAGGGCAGTTGCAGCAGCACAGCTGACCCCTAGCAGCGTGTGTTTGGGAAAGCAGACATCCTTGCCCGCTGAGTTATCAACACGGCTTCATGCAGCCCCCAGGCTATCCCTTGCCGGGAGGGTCTCCTTTCCAAGCATAGCCCAAGTGTCCTTAGCTTGGCCAATCTGATACAATGGCTAGAGACCAAAGGGAGCTTGGGTGGGAGGGTGATTCTGTGTGGCGTTCCACTGGGAACAAGGCAATGACCAGCTTTCTGAAACCATTGTTATTTCCCCTGGCAGCTCGGAAGTGGCTCAGCTGGGACACAAGAGGTGGATCAGGATGACAATTCATGCACACTCTGATTATACAAACTCTTCCCAGGGCCATTCAACTGGGCTCGTGCCTTTTCCCCAGGCCACACAGGGTTGTAAAAGCCTGCGTTTGTAAACACCAGTCTGCATTTCGCTGCGTGCCGGGCCCCGGGCAGGGGCTCAGGAGGGATGCAAGAGACGGCAGATGGGTTTAAGAGGCTACTGCGGCGTCCGCTTGCCGCCTTGGAGCAGACACGCCTTGCAGTTAATAACCATTACAGTGGGAGTCACCTCTGGTCCAGGCAGGTTTCAGTATCCTTCCCTGGATCCCGAGGGGGCAAAAGAGGGTGGGGCGAGCTCAGCTTTTAATGAAACAGCCTGCTCACATGCCACGGTAAATCCCAGACCTCTGAAGCCAGCTCTGCTGGGATCCAGGGAGAGCTCCGTTCTGCTGCCTTCTGTGTAAACATGAGGTCACTGCTGTGTAATGATAAATAAAAGAATGGACGAGTGTTCACATCAGGCCTGGTGCTGTTTAAATATTTACTTCATCCCACTCCTTCTTCCCCCGGTTCTCCTAGGGCAGCATGGGCTTAAACCCTGCCTTGGGCTCTGTTGTCTCCTAGCAATATCCCACGAGACCCAGACTGCAGCCCAGACAGGAATATGGAATGCTGCTGGGAAAGGCACCTGGTTCTTAAAAACAAGCAGTCAGGAAAATGGTGGTGGGGGCGAGTGCCTAGGGTGCATGTGCACAGGAAAGCCCTCCAAGATCCCCCCATCCTCCCTCACTGCAATGCATTGTGTAATCACTTCCTTTGTCCTTCTGCTGTTCTTTATAACAGGGAAAAGCCCCCAGCTTGGAGGGCTATTTGGAGCTGGGTTTTGGGGGCCAGGCCCAACGCTTATCTAGAACAGAAGAGCCTCCATTGTGCACCTCATTGTACAGTACTGTACCCTGGTATGTGGGGGTGGGGATGAGTGGCCTTCCTGACCCCCCAGCAGGTGATTCCATTATGCCCTGAAGCATAAGGGTTGAAAGCTTTAATTACTTCTAGTCCCACAAGCGTAGCTGCTAGAAAAACTGTGTGGGCCTGCTTCTCCATTCACCTTTGTTACGTCACCATTCACCTTTGTGCACAGAGGTTTAAAAGAGTTATATGGATGTAGTAGCATTTCACACTCATTCAGTGCTCACTTTGCATGTATGTAAATGACAACATAAGGTACATGGCAATGGAGACTAAGATCCTAGCCTGCCTAGAGAAGCGGGAGAAGGAGAGGAAAAGTGTGTGGTTCCTTTAAGGGAAGAAGCCAACAGCTACTGCTGGATTTGCCTCTGCTGGGGAATGAATCTCTGGGAGCTGCGTTTTTCTCAGAGCGCCTCAGGGGGTGGTTACTAAATTTGGTTACTGGGCTTAAATAATGCAGCATGGCAGAGCCCATTGGGGTTGAATATTGTCATATCCAGACAATCTTCTTCTAGGTGGCTGAGATTGCTTGTTCTCTCCCTGCACAGGAGTTTGAAGCTGATGTGAAACATCATCTTTAATAATGATAACTAGCAGGGAAGGGCCAAGGCTGCAAAGTGCTATCTATTTCTAATATGCTCCCTCGATCTATCGAATTTCTAAGGCGCCAGTCACCATGGCATCCAAGCACTTACTGATCTGGGTTCAAGCTCCTTCAGTGTTCAAGGATGTTTGAATCCTAGCTCTTCATTTAGGCCCATCTCTCATTAACAGGGATAGGAATGGAGCTGTCTGGTGTGGAAGAATAAGTCCCCTATCAGCTCCGATTGTCTCCTAGGCATTTGGCATCACCTGACTGCAGTGAGTCTCTGTGCTCTGCTGACTCCTCTATGTGGGGTGCTCCCCCCATCTCAAATGCCCCATAGATTGTCTCTCTCCACCACATAGGGACAGGAGAGAGACCAAGCTCTCCCCTCCTTGGGCAGGGATGGGCTGAAGAGAAAAACCTACTTGTGGAGCTGGGGGGAGAAGCAAGCATTACAACCCAGCAGAATATGGGTTTGGCTACACCTGGTGGTTGGGATCTACCAAGTGAGGGAAGGAAAAGAGAATGGTCCACCCAGCTGTGTCCCAGGGTGTCAGTGTGAGTGATGGCCTTCTGCCCCGTCCGCTCCCTCGGCCACATGGGGAAACTGGGAAGTAGACAAAGGCTTGCAGGGCTGTGAGTCAGTCCAGACACGGCAGCAAAGGGACTCACTGTAACAAAGAAACCTACACGCCTGTCTGGAATGAAATCAGATAAGACCTTCTCTGCATTGGCCAGGGAAACTGAGTTAGTATCTTCCGAGCAGGAACCTGACTGGTTTAGACAGGACCCTAATGTTGTAATTTCCACCATTTGATCTGTCTTTATTTACTAGGAGGGTGTCTCTGGTCCCCGGCGCCCATTATTCCTGATATAAAGTGCCACTTGACAGCAGATCGAATGGACAGAGACTTCCTGGGTACTCAGTGGTTTCTCATCAGGAAACCCTCCAAATTCAGTACCTGGACACTGCGGTTCAGCACTTGCAAGTCACCAGTACCTTTCCTCCTCTCCTATTAATCAGCCTCCTGCATCCTTCCCCGCAACTGCTGAAGTATTTTTAGCGATGTTGAATAAGTACATGTTAAATCTCTCCCCACTAGCCACATGTCAGAAACCACTGAGGCATTAGCTGCAAGGCCAGCAGCAAAACTGGCTTCTTCTAAGGCGTTTGCACACAACTGGAGGGAGCTGTTACCTTGAAAGGAGGCTGGGGACAGTGGGATCCATAGTCTCCACACAGAGGCTTCCATTCTTTCCCTCACTGCTCTGTACATTCTCCACCCAGATTCCCACCAGTCTGCCCCTATACTTCCCAAACTACGTCCACTATTGTCGTCTTCTAAGGCACTCCACCATCTCCCCTGAGACCTCCATTCACTTCCTACAAATCATGGGCTTTCGCTCTACAGACATTCCCATTCTATGACCCCAATCACCCACCTTCTCTCCCAGACATCCCATTCTCTCCTTCCAAAATTATCCAATTCTCTCTGCCAACGTACACTATTCCCTCCCTCTACCCCACCCTACCTTCTCTCCAGGACACGTTCCATTCTCTTCTCAATTCCATTTCTCCTTCCAACCCCTCTCCCAAACTACTCCACCTCTCTGTCTTCCTCCTCTGTCCAACCACTCCATCTCTTCAGTCATGAGTGGATACCTCTAATATTTCTAGGGGTTCTATCCTGCCGTTTGCATCTCCTTCATGCCACATGGGGTGGGATCACTCCTTCCTTTGAAGTTGCCTCTTAATGTACCTGACATTGATCAGTGTTGCAGCCAGAGGTCTGCACTCTGTTGGGCTTAGCAGGAGGAAATCCGTGCCGAAACTCTGCTACAAAGGGGCCTGGATAATGGATGATGCAAAGCTTGAAGTGGAACAATATGGAACATTGCAGCTGTCAGGCAATGCCAAAATATTTATAGTTGTGAGCTACAGCACAACTGATTGTGGAAGATCATAAAAATATACCACTAAGGGAGACGGTGAATGCAAATTCAATACCTCTCTGGAGATTTCGTAAAACACCCAGGGGATTTACATTCCTTAAACTTCTTCTTTGAGAAACCCCAGCAAGATAATGTGCGGCTTTAATTAAATAGGTATCTTCTCCATCCTCAGTCACCTCTTTAGAAATGTTGGGTGAGTCATCAGGTTTGAAATACCCAATGGCACGTAGGCCAGCTCTGCTGGCTTATAAAACTATCACAATTCTGCACTTAGAAGCTAGCAAAGAGGAAGCGAAGTGACTAAGGGATTAGTGGTTTGTATTGTTTGTATTGCAGTAGCCCTTAGGAGCCCCAGTCACAGACCAGGACCCCACTGTGCTAGGGAGTGTACATGCACAGAACCCAAAGAGTTACCTGTAGGTAATCCGCTTCATTCCAGGTTAGGTCAACAATGGTGGGCTGTAGTTGCTGTGTAAAAACTTGCTCTGGATTCCATAACTGCCTATACTGCAGGGTTCCTTGCACCTTCCTTTCAAGCAGACACTGTCAGAGACAGGACTCTGGACTAGGTGGATACTGCCTATTCCTATGTCAAACTCAAATGACTTTTATCAGTATAGCTTATTTGGTTTGGGGAACTGGTATAAGCTATGCCAGCAAAAGAACCCTGTACAAGAAAGGGTTTGCCTGCCTCTGGGTGGACTGTGCTGACAAATCTAGGTGCGTGGCAGAGGCAACTTCTCTCTCCTCCTTGATTAATTTGCTTTTGAAAGTTAGAGGCACTTCAGCTGTGGCTCCTTTTGTAGCCATACCTCCAGAGTTTGAGCGGTGGGATTCAGCTCTGTTTTGGGTCCTGCTTTAGTAGTTAGTGGTGTTAAAACTATGAATAAAGTTGTTGCCGCGTTCAGGGAGAAAAATGGGAGGTGGCAAATGACAAGGTAGGGGCTACACAGGGCCCTATTATTGTAGTGAGCGTAAGTCACGGGTGGTCTGGAGATGCTAATATTATGACTGCAGTAATTCCAGTAACTTAGCAGGATCTGGTGGGTGGGGGAAAGGGAAGGAACTCTGCAAGCCGTCACAATGGGAAAATCTTGGCAAGGAGTTGCGACATCATCTAATGTCCCAACTCACCCAAGCCGGGAATCCTAGAGGGGGAGGGGACACAATGCCTTTTATTGCTCTGCTGCATCCTGCTTTCACAAAACCTCATCAACTGTCTGAGGAGGGAAGCACAGAAGAGGGTGTGTGCAGGAAATAATAAACCCAACCACACTATGCCATCCCCATGCCTGGAACTGCATGTCTTACTGACCTCTCAGAGGGTGGGATACACAGGAGAGCAGACCTGACACCGGGCTGCCTGTAGCAGCCCCCAGTTATGCATAATTAATCCCACTGAATGACCGTAGTGATGGGTTGTCATGAGCTGCTCCATTAGGGCTAAGGAATCGAGACTGATTTTTTTTTTAATGAAAGCAAACTTTAAACAGGGCCCTCGTTCAGTCTGGTTTACTGAAGATCTCCAATATGTCTTTTGGAAGGTGGCATTTTCTAGTGGTCAAGGGAGGCCTTGATGTTAGGAGACCCCTGCTTTGCCACAGCCATGCTATGTGACTTGGGGCAAGTCACTTTGCCACTCCATGCCTCAGTTTCTCCACCTGTAATATGGTGATAATATTCCCCACCTGGCATTTTGTTGAGGCTTAATTCAAAGTGCTCCAAGATCCTCAAACGTAAGAGAGTACATAATTCCCAGGATTATTAGGTTCCTAGGAAGGGGAGGTTTCTTCTTGGGAACACATTTCCTGCTCTAACTGCTAATAAAACAAAGTATAATCGATCACATTTAGACAAGGTAAAACTTCATCAACTTCAACAAGAGCTGGCGTTAAATTAATTAGGGTTGAATTTGGCCTGTTGCCTTTAAAACTGCTCAAAAGTTTCCCTTTTTAGTTACTCCAGTTAAAGATATAATTTACTGAGAACTTTGGACTGTGTCTTGTGTACAAATGTGACTGGCTCACAACATTGTGTTCTTTTGCTGACCCCTGGTGGCTAATGGTCACACTGCTAGCTGCCTGGGTGAGTTCTGCAGGGCTTGGCAGCCCCCTGCCGTTCAGTACCAGCCATAGTGACAAGCATCCACTTTGCTTTCCTTTCCTGGAGCGACAGGGACTGGAATACTGGAGTGCTCTTTAATTCCAGCTGTTTCCATGAGTCCCACTGAATAGAAGCACACACAGTAAGAGTGGGATTATTTAACGTTGCCCATTAATTGTAGTTAAAAAGGAGCCAGCAGCTCCCAGGAGTAATTTTCTGTTCTTTCGAAAATATCACCCTGCTAGACTGATGATTCCTGGGGTCAGAGGGCTTTCCTCAAGGAGTGCTCTTTGTTTGGCCAGGAGAGTGTGACATTTCCTCTTGGATACAGGCCTGGCCCTAGTTGCCTATGCCTATCCCTCCTAAAGAGCACTCCGAAGTGTCTGCTAGCGGAGGATGCAGCTGCTCCACGGCGTTCCCCGCACAGACCACAGTAGAACATGTTGGCTTCTAATTCATTTAAATGCACTGGTCTGCAGCCTGCTTACCCAGGGGCCACTTTTCTCATCCTGTACCCAATGGGCAGCTAGGACTCTCACTGACAATCAGCAAAGTTGGGGTGTCAGTGCTGACCCCTTCACACTGTAACATTCTTTCCCTTAGGCTGGCAGAGCCTATAGATTTTTATATATATATATATTCAGGCAATGCCTATATATTTGCTAAGGCTTTCACCGAAGGGGTGATTTGATGGCTCTGTGTGATTCTGCCTAGTATTTATCTGGCAACTCTTACAGTGGGACTTCAGCATGTGTGTAAATTTGTACTGAGTTTGTGCTTTTCCTGGGCATTCTCTTTGGGCTCTTTGGCATCAATCTGGCTCTGCGTTAATTGATCTGCCTTTAGTGGCTATGCACATGCTCCTAGAGGAGGCAATAGATACTTTTTATACATTTAAAATGAATAGATAAATTGTCTGTGTTTCTCTTGCCCCTTTTAGAACACTGGATCCTTGACTCTCAAGGGATTTGGGCCTGGGTATGCACCTATTAAAGTCAATGGTAAAACTCTCTTTCCCCTCCTGAAGTTAGAAGTAGGGGCAGGCATGAATGATATTTAATATACCACAGACAACCTTAATTCTGACCCATTCTCCACATTTTCACCAACAATCCCTTCCAATTCACCAAACCATGGTCATTTTTCCTTGTTCTACTTCTTGCACTGCTAATCCTCACTGCCCACCCTGGAAATCCTGATCTATCACCCCCTTTTTCATCATCACCCACAAGCTCCTGTTCCAAACACTGCTCTGCTTTGACGAAGACCTCCTCACTTATGCACCATACACATGTCTAAAGCCAAAGACTGTACTTGGTGTATTGTGGTTTGCAGATTTAAAGACAGAATGTCCTTAGAAATCTGGATGTGACAAAGATTTTTGAAATGATGGGTCAGATTCTGCTCTGAGTTACAGAGATATACCCCAGATTTACATCAGTGTCCCAGAGAGCAGAATCTGGCCAGTGGAGTATGATGTTGATCTAAGTTTATAACTGTACGAAATTCAAGAGATTTCTAGGTGCATAAACTTTTTAGGGACTTCTCAGGTTCTGCACACCCTGGTCTTGGAGACAATGGGGAAAAATGGGATGAGAACACCTCTGTTTTAAAGCCATCATCCTAGAGGTGTATTACAGGGTAGCCTGCCACTTTAAGGGCCTGGAGGACAGGGCCATGCTCTGAGGAAGAGAGAGATGCATACTAGGAAGGAGGCAACTAGATGGGAGACTGCCTATTGGAGAACTCTGTGTGAGGGACATGACAGAACTTGTGGGAGGCTGAAGGCCTTTGACAAGAACAAAACGACATCTCTCTCTAATACTCAGTCACTTCTTGGACCCAAAGACATTAGCCACATGACCTGAGCTGACAGCTTGGCTATGAATGGACTCTTGTACCAGAGTCTACTTGGTGGTCCCCTCAGTACACAGACTGCTTTTTAAACTGTGGCTCAGACTTCTGAGTGATCTCCTAGATCAGGGGTTCTCAAACTGGAGGTTGGGACCCCTCAGAGGGATTGCGAGGTTATTACATGGGGAGCGGGTTGCAAGCTGTTAGCCTCCACTCCAAACCCTGCTTTGCATCCAGCATTTATAATGGTGTTAAATATATAAAAAGCATTTTTAATTTATAACGGGGGTGGGGGGGGAGTTGCACTCATAAGCTTGCTATATGAAAGGGGTCACCAGTACAAACATTTGAGAACCACTGCCCTAGATAACATTCCCACCTTGTAACACAGGCTTCAGGCTGCTGAGAGACACTTCTGGTGCTGTTGGCTCCTCTTTCACCAATTGTCTCTCTAATTTTTAACTCTTCCAATGAAGACAGTTTGACATTGGTAACTGCTCAGCTGGGTAATGAACCCCACCTAGAGACAGGAGAGTGATCACAGTCCACAACGCTGGATCCTAGGGAGGGACCTGAGGGACTCCTTGCCCCTCTGAGATGCTTTGAAAGTACTGAGTGCGGTTCTGGAAAAAAGGAGGAATCTTAAAGATTGGGAGGAATATTAGGCATGATGAGTTTGCCACAGTTTCAGATCCAACACCCCAGTGTACTTCAGCACACTTGTAAGCAACTTGCATCCCATGATAGCCCCCTCAGTTACCCACTCCTGTGGTTCAGCCAGAGCTCTGGGCTGGGATCCAGGAGACATTGGTTCTAGTTCTAGTTCTGGCTCAGCCACAGATTTCTTGCATGAGTGTGGACAAGTCATTTAATTTAGATGGTGTCTCAGTTCCATCTGTCAAATCTGTCAAGCCAGGGGTGATGTGAGGATAACAATCCAGGAACGACTGGGAGGTGCTCAGATGCTATGTTGAAGAAGGACAGAAGAATACCTAAGCAGAAGATACCATTAGAAATGTATCTGACAGGTCCCACTGAAACTATGCAGGTCTGGCACTGTAGATAGTAATCCTACTCAAATCCTTTGATATATCATCAGTACGGCAAATTAATAACAATTTCCTAGTGGCCGGGAACTTGAGCTCAGAGCGAAGGCTGTTTACGGTGTCTCACCTAAGAATTTCCTGACTTCCTAACTTTGGGTGTTTTATTTTAAACTTTGAATTTCCTGCCTTTCAAGTCTCCCTTGCGTGTGTAACTCCAGTGCTCCAGATGGTATGTGTGTGAGTCACTGCTGTGGATTTACAAACATTTCTATCTGGGAATCCCTTGAAGATTCAGGTGCCGTGCATGAATTCAGAGGGAATGAAATGCCTGAGGAGCCATAAAGACTTTGTGAGTCCAGGACCCAAATATAATATTGAAGTGCTACCTTCTATTTTTAATCCAGACATTTGTTCATCTCTGCTTAACCGTGCAGGTTTGAATTGCCACTCAGGCTGCTTTCTACATGGCACAGGTGCAGAGAGCTCCTCACCTCAGTTCAGGGTAAATAGCAATAGTCAGGACAGGATGTTTTAGGGGAACCTGCTTTTGCATTAACAAGGATGCTGCATTTTAATGAAACCATTATTGCAACCTTAACTGTGGAGTTTCTACCAAATGCCTCCATATCCACAATGTTTTTCGATGGCCTGTAACTCAGAAGCAGCTTGGCCAATTTTCTTCTAACTTCACACAGAAAAAAACAACCCAACAAAACCCCAGTTGGGTATCACTGCAGCTAATCCTTTGCTTTAAATAGGGAATGCCACTTTTATTACATAGATCTCACCAAGTGGCAAATCTGAGCCTCGAATCTTGGCCCTTTAACTCCTAAATCCTGGGGGTCTATTCTCTGAGATAAAGAAAACTGTCTCTTACAGTGGTAAAGGACATTTATAGTTCTTGCTAAACAGCAAATAGTTACCGTAGGGCAAACTGCTCTACCATGCATTACCAAGACAAGGTAGGGGAGGTAATACCTTTTATTGGACCAACTTCTGTTGCTGAGAGAGATGAGTTTTCGAGCCACACAGAGCTCTTCTTCAGGTCTGGGAAAGCTGTAATGCTCTGAGTACTTTTCTCAGACCTGAGGGAGGGCTCTGTGTGGCTCGAAAGTTTGTCTCTTTCACCAGACGTTGGTCCAATAAAAGGTATTCCCCTCCCCACCTTGTCTCTCTAATGTCCTGGGACCAACATAGCTACAACTATAGCGCATACTTCTGTGCATTGTAATTACCACAACTACAGGCTTAATTCAAATATTTTATATGGTTTATGCATATTTTTTTTAGCTTGATCAGATCAAAAATGACAGACCTAAGTAAAACATTCTGATCAGAGTAATTACAATGACTTGCAGCTCAAAAAAGTCTGACCAAACTGCTTCAAAATTTTCAGAAAAAACTTCCTTTGCCTTCAGAGTAAATCTGGCCCAACCAGTTTTAGTAGCCAAAATTATAGAGGGACTAACTAAAGCTTGTAAAGGAATGTGGCTGCAACTTTAGCTCGAGAGAGAGACTTTTGTCTTTCTTTTAATAACTCATATTGGTCCTACAAGCACATCATCTCTTGGAAAAAGTGCTATGGGGGCTTCAATAAGCTTGGGTGGTCAAGATTTTAGTTTTATGTGTTATCTGACGGATGGCACCTGCAGCGACATACTATGGCTTTATGGAGGAGCAGGAAGGATTCCTTAGTTGCGCATGCAGCAGGGTTTCAGTCTCTGTCTCTCTCATCACAACTGTGTATCGCTATCTCCTTCTTAGCTTAACTCAGGCATTATCTTAACTATCCATAATGTGCTCGTCACTATAGTGTCCAAGCATCTGTGCCAGGGATTCAGAGGAAAGAGCACTGCTGTGATCCAGGCAACCCTTGCTGAGTTTGGACAGTCCTTGAATATATTGCAGTGTGTAACTGGAGTCTTCCCATCTCAGTGACTGCTTGGTGGAGGGACGGAAGGTGCTCTGATGCCACAGTGATTAGTGTGGTATAATGACATCGACAGAGCAGAGCAGAATTAAAAAGAAAGATTTATTTATTATGAAATGCCAGTGCCTTGGCAGCAAACATAATGGGGCTCTGCTGATGTCCCTCTTAATTTATTAGGGAGAAGGCGAATGGGGTTGAGGAACTGTAGACTTATGGAAAAGAATCCTCTCAGTCTTTTGGGTTCATCCTTTCTCTTCCACTTGGAAGACCAGTTGTTACACTTCAAAGGCCTCCAAGAGGCAGAACCACATCTCTCCTGCCTGCACCTGCTGACGCTGGGTGAACAGGCTGACATTTGCAGTCCTATGCTATGTATTTGGGCCTTATTCCATGGAGGATATTTGGATCTCAGAATACAAAGATCACCTCTGGCCCAGATTCTCAAAGCTACTTAGGTGCCTAACTCCCATTGAAAGCAGGCTGCTCCACACATACCCTCTACAAAACACTCACCTCCACAACTTGGATTGGGACCCAGCAAGTCTTAATCTGCCCCATGCCATTCCTCCAAGGTTAGGAAGCAGGGGAGCAGCCCAGACAGTTGCCAAGAAGTGCACGGGAGGGGTGGGGATGGGGAGAAGGGGAGCTCCCCAGCTATGATCTTTCCGATACCTATGCCAAGAGAGGTAGGGATAGTGAGAGGTCATGGCATAGTGCATAGGGACAATGTGGATGGCAGCCTTCCAGGGTGTCTGTGGTAGGAAGGCTGCAGGGGAAGGAGATAAAGTGTGTGTGTGTGTGTGTGTGTGAAGCCACTCCCTCCTCCAAGGGTTAAAAGGAAGCAGCTTCCTAGGGTTGGGAGAGTCTTCTCCTCTAGTCTGCCTTAGTTTGTGAGGTGCAGGGTAGCCTTGATAGCAATGGGCCTGATGCCGTCTGCTAGCTGGGCTAAGTGTCTGTTTATGGTCTACTATGAGCACTACTGATGTAAGCCATTGTGAGTGTAACTGTATTACAACCCCCCACCCCATGCTAATCCACAGAGGATGAGTCTGTTACAGTCCTCAACTAGAGGAGTGTTAGGACAAGCTGCACCAGCTGGTGCTTTTATTCTGGAGGTCCCTGGTTCGATCCTTGGTGGGCTGGCAGGATAGTGGCTCTCACACTGATAGTAGCAGAGGAAGGGATGAGTAGCCATCTGTAACCTGAATTATTGCAATAAAGTGGAGAGGACACAAGAGTGCTGTTAAAAGACTGGACTCAGTCACGTGGGATGGGTCAGAGTTACAATGAGTGCACACATATTGAAGGGGCCAGTCACCATGAACCCAGCGTTACAACTTTTCTCTTCTTTTTTCTTTTCTCTTCTTTTTTCTTTTCTTCACAAATAAAATATAATATCAGCCCAAATCAGCCATCACAGATAAATAGACACTACTCAAACACACTCTACAGAGCCCTCTAGGATGGTGAGAGCATTTGTCAATAACTAGACATTCTCAGAGTAGTGGCCATGTTAGTCTGTATCCACAAAAAGAACAAGAAGCACTTGTGGCACCTTAGAGACTAACACATTTATTTGGGCATAAGCTTTCATGGGCTAACACCTACTTAATGAGATGCCTAGAGTGGAACACTATGCATCTGATGAAGTGGATTCTAGCCCACGAAAGCTTATGCCCAAATAAATTGGCTAGACATTCTCAGTGTCTAATCCTAAGTGGCTTTCTAATCACACACCCATTCCTTGTTCTCCAAATAGGATTTTTTTGACCATGACTTACTCAGTTGATTGGATCTTGTGCCTAGGCTGTTTGTATCTCTCATTTCTGGCAGTCCTAGTGAAGGAATCCTCAGTGACTCGTAGTGTACAAGTTTTTAGGGGAAGCCACTGGGGGTTGCAGCATGAAGAGCACAGTGCTTGACTCTGAATTCATGCTAGCAGACATCAGAGGGGATTGATGTGGATTGCACCCAGGCAGTTTTAAGCTGGACAGTCCTGTTTTTGTGGGGCCTGTCCACTGTCTGGTACTGTACAAAAAGAGACATGGTTTTATCCAGCATCACAAATGGAGGATGATATTTTGAAGAGCAGGCCGCTCTGTTCCCGCTGGCGTGATCTCACATGTGCCATGCATGTGAGGTCACGCCAGAATGGGTGTGGCCATCTATGCAGGGGCGGGGCCATACAGATGGGCCCATGGTGTTCCCGGAAGTACTAGAATGCCTGATATTCTGGGGATGCAGGGGTGGCCACCTAACCATAACACTCAGAACGATGCCTTTCAGTGGGGTCAGTTATGTCATTATTTCCATATTACAGTGATGCATAGAGACCTCAAACAAGACTGGGACTCCCCCACTGCTAGACTCTGTGCAAACACATAGTAAGAGACAATCTGCACCCCAAAGATCTTATAATCTAAAAGGATTCAAGGATGGGAGGGAAAATAGAAGCACAGAGCAGTTAAAGGGTTGCTCATGGTAGATCAGGGGCAAAGCCAGGACTAGTGCCTAGGGCCTATGAGGCCCAGCACAGTGCTGTGGCCAGTGGTCCACATTACCTATCCTTTACCACTTACAATTTCTTGAGAACATTTCTACACATCTCAGGGCTATGTAAACAATCCTCCCCCCTTTTTACAGACACTGAAATCGGAATGACAGTCCAGTTCCTGGATCCACCGCCTTTTGTCCCCCTATCCCTATTCAGCCTTGTTTCCGCTTCAGCTTTCAGCCTGCTTGTGCTTTGATGTCCCCGCTTATCAACTTTTGAAAACCTTTTGGGTCCATGATTCAGTCCTTGGGGCCAAATGCAGCCCTGAGGTCATTCCCCTTACACTCCTCATAGGGGTGGAATTTAACCTTGCAGTTTTTAATTTTGCCGCTTCTTTTGGTGTAATGAAGAGAAATGTCCACTAGATGGCGCTTTGAACTATCTGGCCTGCGATTCATTTCCCATATAGCCTGTTTAATCCACAGCCTAGGTTGAAGAGTGCGATGCAGTTTTGCTTGGTGGGTGAGGGAGGGAAGGTAGGAGCTCAGTTAATAGAGTGCTGGGGATGGAGGGAGGGGAATCCCCGGTGATGTCCGCAGCAGCTGTTATCGTAGAAAAATCCTTTGTCTGGGCCCACCTCCTGGGCTTCCTGCGTGGATGTGGCGCCCCCATTCGTTAGCTTCCTGCTCGTGTGTCTGGAACTAGAAAGTCGGGAGGACAGATGGGTTGGAAGAGCTGCCTCAGGTGTCATGTTGTCCGCTGGGGTGTAATGGACAGGGGAATCTGTGCTCTAAGTTAATCCTTGCTTAACCACACATGGCAACCCTCCCCTCACAATCGTTTTGCTCTGGTATGGTTCCCACAAGCGGCATCTCTGATGAGGAAGGTGCAGCACATAGAGAGTTAAGGCATATTCCCCAAGACAGCAAGAAATGCAACAGGTGGGTCCCACTGAAGATAGCTGGCTTGGCTTGCAGCATCCTCCATGGCCTGGCTGTGCAACTGCGATGTGGTGTCACATTGTACAGGGAACTAGCCACTCTTCCTTCCTTAGACTCATAGACTCATAGACTTTAAGGTCAGAAGGGACCATTATGGTCATCTAGTCTGACCTGCACAACGCAGGCCACAAAATCTCACCCACCCACTCCTGCACTCACCTATGTTTGAGCTATTGAAGTCCACCAATTGTGGTTTAAATACTTCAAGGTGCAGAGAATCCTGCAGCAAGTGACCCGGGCCCCACCCTGCAGAGGAAGGCGAAAAACTCCAGGGCCTCTGCCAATCTGACCTGCAGGAAAATTCCTTCCTGACCCCAAATATGATGATCAGCTGAACCCTGAGCATGTGGGGAAGACTCACCAGCCAGACACCCAGGAAAGAATTCTCTGTAGTAACTCAGATCCCACCCCATCTTAGTCTCCATTCCATCCAGATCCCATCCCAGGGGATGGGGTCTGGTTTTAATAGATTGTCTCATGTCCTAAGAATAAGGCTTACTGGACATTGAAATTATCTCCAGGTCTGAGACTGCACCACAGCATGGGGATCTGGGGGTGAAAATGTCTCAACACAGTTAATATGGGGTACAGTGGTTAAGGTGGTAGTGTTCTGGGATCCCTGCTATTGCCCTAACTTCACCCCTTTCTCTTGGCATGGACACAGGGAATGTGCTGTTTTCACTAACCTTTTGAGTGGTGCTGAGGACAATCTGTGGGTTCTGTTGTACATCATCATTGTGCATCGTTCACTATTTTGTTGTGTTTTCGTTGTGCAGCCAGAGGG
The DNA here is from genome assembly GCA_007922305.1 of Dermatemys mawii. Lineage (NCBI taxonomy): Eukaryota > Metazoa > Chordata > Testudines > Dermatemydidae > Dermatemys > Dermatemys mawii. Next base: position 4,020,857 of record ML677362.1, on the reverse strand, counting down.
AACTGAACCTCTTTGACTGAGTTTCACTTCGAGATTTAGCTTTGATGTGAACCCAATATTCAAAGCAAAACTCCAGGGATGAGAAACCCACAAGAATCAAAATGAAAACAAATGCTCATACGAAACCCTGGGAAGTGAAACCACTGAATTCTGCATAGCTCCAGCACTACGATCCTTCATTGAACAACAGGTTAGGTTGCAGTCTGGTATAACACTTTGAGGCGACATAGCTTCTATTCCTGGATCTGCCACGGATTTCTTGTGTGACCCTCAATAAGTCATTCAACCTCTCTGTCTCTCAGGTTTCTCCTTTGGGGAGGATAATACTATTTAACCACCACTGGAAAATATTTTGCAATCCTGGTGTGAAAATTACTATGTTCAGAATTTGCAACCCATACGCACATTGAGGAGCAACATCCCACAAGCCACTAGGACTGTGGGAGCATGAGCTTGCCAGCTTGAGAAAGTGGTGGGACCTCTCGTGGGAGTGTGAGCCACTCAGTGTGAGTAAGTGTAACCCACATACCTACTGGTGTGGTGTTCTGTCCCATGTAGTGGCACTGAGACCACTTAGAGAAAGCAATTAAGGAGACTACTCTGTAGCAATGGGGGTTTTAGCTCTTTCAGTAGAGGTTCATGCACTAAGCTCCAGAGGATCCAGGTTCAAGCCTGACTGATAACAACTAGGTTTCTGGGTGTTACATAAGCACTGTGAGTGAGATGTACTGCTTGATGTAAATACAAAGCAGGCTTTCTTGTTTGAGTTTGTGGTAGTCAGCGTTAGTAATGCTGCAGAATCAGGCCCCGTGTCAATACAAAATATAATTATTATTGGTCTGTCTCATGTTTCAGGCACAATCACAACCCTTCCCAGTCGTTTGCTCTTGCATGGTCTGTTAGCAGTGCCAACCCAGGAACTCTGTTAGATCCCACTGGTGCTGGACCTGTCCCTCACTTCCATGGCGGCTCTTCTGCAGTGTGGTGGGTCTATGTGGGTTTACACAGAGGATGCCAGCTGCAGGCCTGTCAGATGGCAGGTTCTATCACAACCCGCAGGCCCTTCAGAATGGCACTGTGTTCTAGGTAGTTATTTTATCACCTCTTCTGCCCTGAAGCAAACAAGTGGGCTGTGGAACGTGTCCGTCCTGGTTCCTGGTAAGAAGTGTGAGCAAGCCTGGCATGGTCCCAGGGCTTGCTCAAATACAGGAAAGGAGTCAAACGCTGTAGTTTTAGCTGACTGAGGTTTATGGGTCATATTTTACAGCCCATACTCCTTATTTAGTCAAAGCTTCCAGGTTTCCAGGGCCTGAATATGGAGTGAATAAAAGCCTCAGGAACTGGCCCCGAGTGAGCTTCTGCAGTGACACTCACTAGAACAACAATAACAAAGTTAGAAGGGCGCTGAATCCACATGCATCCGGGCATGTGCTTATTTCCAGATGGGGGTCAGGGATAATTCCTTGCCAACAGAACAGAATATCTCACAGCTTTGTGGAGCTTTTATGTTTTCCTCTGGAATTTGGTGTTAACCTCTGCTGGATTAGCTGGACCAATGGTTTGATCTGATATACCAATACCCATGTTCCTGTGTACATGAAACACATAGATATAAAGATCTAGAAAGTCTCCTGATATTTGCTGAGGCATAGTTATAGGGTCTGATTTTGATTTCACTTTGGTGTAATTTGGGAGTACCTCTTGGAGATACATAGGGAAAATACACTGAAAATGAAACAGTCAGGCCTGTAGTCTGATATCAGTGGCGTATGCTTGAGTACACGATACCAGATACAAGTGTTGAAGTCCTCCACTCCCAGCACCTTGTAAGGAAGCACCATTGGAAGACGAAGGGGGTGTCTTCATGATGCAGGCTCAGGGAACGTGGTGGCCCTTTAAGAAAAATAGCTTTGCTGACTGAAGCTGAACTCAGTCCCTTTCTTGTGAAGCTAAAACATTCTTTCACTTCTCCACGGCCAGCAGATTATCAGTTCTTGCCTTATCTTGCTACAGGCGCTTTGGCTGAGAGCAGAGAATTAACATGTTAACCACGCTGGCCTTCCTTGGGATTCCTACGCTAGCTGAGACCTCCTTTTCCCAGGAACAGGGTGGGGCTGAAAGGCTTGGTTGCTCGAAGGATGGGCAATGGGGCCTTTCATCTTTAAACTGATGGTTTGAATTCAGTGTGAACTGGGAGTGACTAAAATAGCTTTGTCATTACTGATCCTGCTGGCCACATAGTAACCTATGAGAAACGAGCTGGTGGCCGCCCATTAGTTCAGAATGGCCAAGGACCACTGGTACCATAGTTGGCAGGGTCGCCAACGGGGCTGAGAAGCATATGGCTCCTGGAGCCTGCACAACCTTCTTACCCACAAAGGGGGTCGCTGCAGACACATTGGCACCACGGTGTGGGGGAAGTTTGTGCTGTCACTACCCGTACTGCACCCTCATTGCAGAGAGAAGAGCTGTCTTCAAGGCTGTCATTGCGGTGCCTTTCCCAATGGGCCTGGATGGCTGGGGGGTTAGATAGGGCACCTCTCAGTGCTAGGTCATGGGTCTGAATGTGACTTGGATGGACAGATTCCAGGAGGTCAGTTCATGTGGCCCACTCCCTCCTTCTGCTGTGCGAGCAGACTGCTAACAAGGGTGTCCTATAGTGATGGATACACCCGCCCACTAGGCACTGGACAGAGACCACTCAGTGCCCAATAGGTAATGAGGATTTTCTGTCACTGTGGGTGGATTCAAACCAGTGGTGAAAGGCTCCGTAGCCCATTACTGATTCCTAAAGCCATCCTGACTCTGGGAGTCTCAGTCCATGAGCAGATGGCACCCTTGCTTCCCCTTATTCTGGTAGGTGGGCTCACCCCTGCCTGCCCTCACTGCCTTGTAGTTCCAATCACCCTACTCCCAGAATAGGCCCTGCTAGAAAAGGAAAGCCAGACATTCTGTGTGCACTTGGGGGGGGGGTCCAGGGAGCTGATGGGCTTCCTGGATTTCAGCTTCCCTCTGTTTGTCAGTTGTCACCACAGGACAACACGGGCAGCAATATGATCCTATACAGCAGGATCCGATTGTATATGAAAGAGGAGGGCAAGGCTAGGAGAAACCCACCTCAATTCTTTTTTGTTTTAACAAGAAACACTTCCTTCTGCTACATAGCGAGAGATCTCGCTTGAAACCCCCTGTAGAAATCCCCCTTCCAAGGTTTATAGCGGGTATGTGCAGGGGGAGAGGGAGACCTGTTATCCTGCCACTCCAGGACCCACAAAGTGGTTTGGGGGATGGGGTGTCTGCCTGCCCCCTTCGATTTCCCTTTAAATGGAAGCCCTGCCCACTGAAATTGACACCGTCCTCCTTGGCTGGCCAATGGGAGCCTTGGCTGGGTGTTCTGTTTGTTACAAGTTTCACATTGCTGGAAGACACAGAGACTGAGAGAGAGAAACAGAGAGTCAGTGTGTGTGTGAGCGAGCGTGGATGAGGGGGGGAAGAGAGCGAAGAGGGGCGCGACAGAGAAAGAGAGAGAGGGAGGATGCCTGTTTGGAGCAGCGGGCATCAAGGAGAGAGCGAGATGGTATATTAGACCATTATCATGAGCAGAGCCCAGGGCCTCTGCTAAACAGCTTTTCCATTTCTTAATAAAAACATATTCCACCCAATGTCTCCTGTCCCTTGCAGAACCCTGCCAGCTGGTACCTTCACTCCTTCCGCAGCTTGTAGGAAGAAGGGAAGTTTAATTTTTTTTAAGTGTTGAAAAGGGATTTTTTTTTGAGGGCCAAAAGACAGAGAGTGGTGGAGGAGGAAGAGGAGGGGCAGTGCTGTAATCAGGGTAGCTGAAGCTTGGCTGCCTTTAGGAGGTCTGTGTACCTGGGGGGGTGCTTGAATGCAAGCTAGTCTGAGTGCCTCCAAGCAAAGCTGCAGCAGCAATAGCTCAGCAGATGTAGATGTGTGCGGGTGTGCATGCTTAACCCTTTCTTGGCTCCCGGGATTTATACCATGCTGAAGATCCTAACCAAAAAGCTCAGGGACCAGAGTTTGAATGAGATCCAGCCTTTCCAGCTAAAGGTAAGAAAATTAATTAACAATAGAGACAATAAAGGTATTAACTTTCCGCATTCTGTGTGCTGGCTCAGTTGCCTTTCACCCTGCTCAGAGTGCCAGTCAGGGTTGGAATTGGCCTGTACTGCATTCATGTTATCAAGACCTATTCCTTTGAGTGCAGGCCTGCCTTTGCCAAGGCAGGATATAATATAGGGATCTGTGGTGGAGAAACATCTATATTGATCTGTTAGCCTAGCAATATTTTTAATAAGATGCGTGCTTGAGTGCAGAGAGAGTTGCCTAGAATAGGGGGTGTGTGTGTGTATCTATATCTATATATGTATCTAAAATCACACCTCGTTGACGTTGCAGGAGCTCCTAGAGCTCTCAGCCAGGTTGGTGTCCCATTGTGGTAGGCGCTGTGTAAGCATAACTAGTTCTGAGCTCCATTCTCTTCAATATTTTTGCAAATCTCTTTCTCCTGGATCTGAAGGCCAGAATCAGACCTGCAGTTTGCAGCCTGGCTCACTTCACTGACCTAAGGCTTTCTGAACCTTGCTTATATCCTAGTTTAGTTTTTACAGGAAAGCTAGAGACTGCAAACTCAGGGCAATGTACATCCAAGGCTGCACCCCGTCCTCTCCCCACCACCCACCCTTCCCAAAAGGCAAGGAGGAATTTATCAACCATATGCTGTGAAATAAAAATGGAGCCATAGTGAGAGGAAGACAGAAAGTGCCAAGTTCTGGTTCAGGACACTGGGGGGGAATCTGGGTAATCCTGCTGAAATCTGTGGGCTTTCACTGGATTTGCATTAGTGTCAGTGAGAGCAGAATCTGGCCCCAAATCATAGAAGGGACCAGGGAAAAGTACCAGCCTCTTATTGTCTCGTTTTGGGCCAGGGGTAGGGGGGTGAAGGGAGGCATGCTCTGCAGTGCTCCCCAGTGGAGTCTTTTGTACGCTTTACACAGGGCAGATTGTATAGTATGCATCTGTGCTCCTGCATAGTTGCTCTGGCTAGACTGGTGGCAACTTTGTGAGAAATGGGGCTGATATTTCCTCCACGTTCTGTGTCCTGTTCACTTCTTCCAGTTTGGATTGTGGATTCTGTTGGTTTTTTTTCAGGGGAGTGGGGGTGAGGGAGGTGTGTGGAGGCAATAGGGACGTTTAGATTGTGGCAGATTGATCCCATGCAGGACACACTTAGTGGGTGGGTGCGCAGGACTATTTCTTTGGGCCTTGTGTGGCTCTAGCCACCTTTTGTTTTAATTATCATTTTCACTTTCTGAATCTTGAATTCCAAAACCTGCAAGGTTTCTGGGGCTGCAGACGAGACGTTGAGAACCAACAGGGCCCCATAGGCTTTCAGGATGCACATATACATCCACAGAAACCAGTGCTATAAGCAATCAGCAGACATTTTATTCACACAAGTGCCAAGGTTCTGCGGCGCAAACCAACTTGCATTTTTGAAGGCCCGTTGATGCAGACTTTAAATCTCAGTATCTCCAAAGCCTGACACTTAGACCTGTGCAAGTGACATTGCAACCTGCCTGAGTTCCTCATACAATGACTGGCACAAACTTGCATGGGCACCAAGCCATGTTTTCCACACTCGAGGCTAAAACACGCTTTAATGGCTGGGATTTTACCTCAGGCCAGCATCCCTTCCCCACTGCTTCATGGAGTACACAATACTATCCCTTGTGTGTCTGGCCAGACCTTCTAGCAGCTGTTGACTTGGAGAGGGTACCACCGGGAACACGTGGAGCCCCTGTGCTTTGGAGAGTTGTGCCTGGTGTCTGAGGCCTTCCTGAACCCCCCACCTCTCCCTTACACACTCTAGGCGAGCAGCTGGTCACAAATGGGCCCTCTGCGCTCCTCATTCTAGGTGCACACATCAGCTTCCCTATGGGCACGTTTTGCTGCCTGCGTGATGCATGTATTCTTGGGTTACGATTACTTGCCAAGGCTGTTTCAAAAGTCTAAGGGGCCAGTCCTGCTGGCAGTGAAGTCAGTGGGAGTTTTGCCATGAATGGAGTAAGATCAGGTCTATGGGTGTCAGATTAAGGATGAGTGAATCACTTGGGATAAAATAAGATCTGACCTCCAGCCAAAACCCAAACCGCGCAATTTCTGAACTCCCCCACTTTTTATCTGGTTAGTTGATTCCACCCACGTTGTCTTGCGCTTCTGCACTTCACATGCTCACTGGAAGTTCCTAATACCATGGAACAGACTGTTCTTATATTTCTAGTGCTACTGGAAGCAGGCAGTCTTGAAATCTTGCAATTCAGACCGTTCTTCAGTGGATTTCCAGCCCAATTTTGCAGACTCAAGAAGTTTGGAAAGATTTTTAGATTGGCACTTAAACTTTTGGGTGCTTCTCAGAGTAGAGCCCCTGAACATTTTGTGGCTGTAACTAATGGTACTGCATGTAATAAATGGGCTTAATGTGTTTGGTCATGTTCCTTCAGTGGCTGGCCTCATAGAGAATAAGAACCTATTACTATAGCAGCTGATGGAATTACTACTCTAACTCACGCAGGTGGTGCTTGTGCTGTCAGTGCTAGAGACCCTGGATTCTATACGCACTAAAGATGGTGTCTTTATGCATGTGGCCTTACGTTCCTTACACTGAGCTGTCCCATACAGCTTCATCTGTTGCCTTTGTCATCTGACCATATTTGCTAGAGAGGAGGCCCAACTTGAAACCTGAAATACAAAACCCTCCAAACCTTGATGGAGTGTTAGAAATCTAGAGGCAAAGCCAGATCTGAATTTTACAGTTTGGGACGCATCTTCTGTAACAACTGGCAGGTGTAGAACAGATTCTGTAGGGGTGAGGAGGGTGTTTAGGGGCATGAGAAATGGAGTTTAAATTTCTGAGCAGCATTCTGTTGTAGTTTTCCAAGTGAGGGAGTAAGAGAAAACCATAGCCCTCCAAGAGTCCTGCTTTTTAGCTGGGCCTCCACTAGGCCTCCAGAATTGAACCCCTGAAGCAGGCAGTTAGACATCCAAATGAGTGCAGTTATTTGTACCCCCACGTGTCACACTGGCAAATGATCCCCTTTTCTTTGCCAACAACTCTTGTCTCAGACCTGACAAACTCACTACATGAAGTACATTGCTTACAGGGTATTTATCCATAAAGAGTGACATATAAGGTCTCTGTTGAAAGCTTGCAACCTAGCGACATTCATAATCATAGTGTTACGTGTGGTATATAAGGAATAATGTAATTATACTGAAGTTTATGCCCTTGCGGTCTTAAGATTAAAAGGCGTCACCAGGGAACGATATTACTCGAGGACAGCCTCTTCATGCAGGAGGGAGTTGCCACTCCTCCCTAGTTAGCTGGTGAGGTAATGCCAGACTGAGTTGTCTACCATTGCCCCATCCCAGAACAGTCAATGGAAAAACATCAAAGACAACTGCAAACAGTCTAAGCCACTCGGAGGTAAAAAAGGACTATTACAACAGACAAGGGGATTGCCTTGTCTATGAATAGAGACAAATAAGTGTTTCAATATACAGAGGGAGGAGAGGCACTCTGGATCCATTCACTGAGGAGACATCTTCTTGAGCTGGGGTGTTTTCATGTACATTTTCATCCTGGTTCCTGTGAAACTAGCCAGCCCTGCAACAGACTGAACTTTGGAGGGAAAGCCTAGTCTATTAGATAGGAAAGGTAACTATTAATACGTATAGGCCCTAGTTTGTGTTTTCTGATTTTGTTTTGTATTGTGACCATTTGTTTCCATCACTGTCTTGTTTCTAGGGGAATCGCTATGCTTTCTTAAAGAAACCTTCCTTTGTTTCATTACAAGTGCTGTCTATTATTACGAGTGATAGTTTAAGGGAAACCTAAAAAACTGGGGCACAGAGGATCTGGGATTTCTGTGAGTAGCCAGTGTCAGGGGCTGAGGGTCACAGGGAAATGCTTCAAAGGGACTCGGCGACTAGGGTGCACTTCTTGTTAATTGGCAGGGCTGGCTTAACCCAGAGGAGAGTGCTTGAATGGTTAATAAGCTGGTGGTATTAGAGAGCTAATACCCAGTTACCATGGTCAGGGTAAGCCTGCCACTCGCTAGAAGCAGAAGATAAGGTGTCGCACCTGGGTATGCAGAGAACTATCACACTCTAGTTTTGGACTGGTTACATTGGACACCACTTATGGAAGAACTAGGCCTAACCATAGAAGGCCAGTTTTCAAAAATATGCCATGAAGTTGTACCGAGGTACAAGGGATAAATAAGATACAGGTAACTGAACATGCACAAATGTATACCGATAGGAACAAAATAGCTAATTGTGTCCAAACAAGTTTGCCTGTGCAACTGTGGCACTCTTTGTACTTAGACAAGTCACACATGCATTTTTTGCATCCACAATTAACTGTTTGCACCACTACATGCATATGTAGTCAGTGCAGTTTGAGTCTAGTTTTTAAGCCTAGATTTCAAGCTCTTCGGGGCAGGGACTGTGTGTTCACTGCATGTCTATACAATGGCTGTCAGACTAGGGCCTTGACTGACACTCCTACATGCTACTGCAATGCAGATAATCAATGACAGATTGAATACCAAACAAACCCACGGGGCACAAAATTAATAGTTTTGACGCATCCATCACAGGTTCTAGCCAATCACTTTTTATTAACATCATGACAACAGAGAATAACTTTATTGACAACACATTAATTGTTGAATTATTGTAACATCAAGACATTTAATATTATTTTAATCCAGAAATATTATTGAAATGACTCTGTATCTGGAGCACTAATTCTGCACTGGCGTGAAGCACTATTTTCTGGGTAGGGGAATGAGACAGGTGTCCACTTTTTAGCCCATGAAAAGAAGGCAAATGCTGTTCTCATCTGAGTCTCATTGTAACAGAAAACAGCCTTTCATGACTGCTCAGTGCATACAGCAATGTGGTCTAGTCAGCAGAGAAGTCACCTCATCAGCCCTCTCACTCCTTCAGTTATTTCCCCCCTGGCATCTGCCTCCAGAATCAGCTATGGGATTCTGCTGTGACCCTCTGGGGTTTCGATGGGTCCTGGCAAGAAGCCATGGATGGATTTTGGGTCCTGGCTGAAAACGGTAGAGAATCACTGGTTGAGTGGACTAAACATGGGACTGGCAGACAGAGACTTCTGACCCTGCTCTGACTCACTACTTTGTATTGCCATGGGCATGCCACTTAACCGCTCTAGCCATTTACCAGATCTGAATTTGCCCCCCGCCCCACTCTGTTTCCTCATCTGTAAGATGAGGAAAATAGTATTTACCACCTACCTTATTACTAATGCTGAATGGGTTCCCTTACAAAGCGCTGCATAAGTGCTCATGATTATTATTCGTCAGGGCAGAGTATTGGCTTTCTGATTTTTCTGCTGCTGCTGCATCTCCATCTATCCGCTGGCCTCCTACCAGATTGCACATTCAGCAGATGAAAGTCTTGCTCAATGGAATTTATTTTCATCCCTGTCTCCTTAGGACGCTATTCCCCCATCCCTTTCTGCTTGCTGTTCATGCCCGTTAAGCTCTTCCCATCACAAAGAATTCATTCCTTTAAGATTGTCAGGCACCGTTTAAAAATCTGAACTAAAGACGTTTCCCTTTCCTCATCACTGTTTGTAGCTTTATGCTATTTTGGTTAGTTTAAATCTTATGAAGCACTTTTAGGGAGTCAAGCAATAACTAAGGACCCAATTTAGCGAGGTACTTTTAAGCAATGTGCCTAATTTTAAGCATGTAAGTACACCTACTTGATTTCACATGAACTGTTAATGTACTTAAAGTTAAGCATATGCTTAAGTACCTGGAGGAATTGGGGCCTAAAATAACACTAGTGGGTTAAAATTAGATGATTAGTTGATCTATATTGCAGTATTGCCAAACCACAACCATTCAAAATCATGGCTCAGGAGGTTGCTGAAAGTCATGAGATTGGCTTAAAAATCATGAGATCTTGAACCAATTTGGGGGTGCTTCTGGGTTTTGAATTTTTAAGACTCACATTTGCCAGTTTTTCTCCTCTGTCACGAGGGCTAGAAACTTAAATAAACAGAAACAAAAAAACCCGAAAGCTGAGGCTTTCATATAATCTCCTGACTTCAGAAACTAGGGATTTAAGAAAAATATCACACACTGTGAGGCTTGTGTGCCGTGAGAAGCCAGTGGAGCAACACAGATTTATATCTGATAAAGATCTAACCTGTAGTTTTAAAAAAGAAATGTCCTTAGCTGTGGGTCAGGAAGAGACCTCAGGGTTTGTCCTTATATTTACTAATCCCTGAGTTTATTGAATCTATTTTTTTTAAAAAAAATCCTAACATACTTTACCTACATTGTAACACTATTCATTTACTTTTTGCATTTCAGTGAAAATAGACTGGTCCATTTGCTCTGGTTTATGGTCTCTTTTGAGCTGGGTTCCCTTCCTGGATGTCAGACAGCAGCTAACATGCACAGAAGCATTCAAGGTGCTACCTGAAGCCATCGATCTGTGTTTGGCTTTGCACATTTGGCACTCACTGCTGGTCCAAGCAACCTTCCTAGTTCCGCCTTTTTTTTCCCCTCCATCTTTAAAAGTCCCAGAGCAAGTTTGGCATCTCTGTCCTTTTCAGGCTGAAGTGGGTTTGTCTGAGTGGTGATGTCTCTTATCTGTGTTGTAGGTCGTAGCTTGCAATTGCGTACATGGGCATGAGGTGGAAGAGGAAACCTTTGAATGGGGAATTTCCTCTCTCGATATGGGAGTGCCAGCCTGCCTGCCGGATACCGCAGGTTGGTGGGAAAGGGTTTGCAGTTGAGCTGTGGGTAAAAGAAATCCTCCTTTGCCCTTTCACCCAATACATATGAAATAACGTGTTTTTTCCAGGCAACCATCTAAAGGCACCTTCATTATTTGAAGGAGATAAACAAGACAGTGTGGCAAGTAAGAATGAATATTGCTGTTGGCACCATGGCCAATGACTTTTAGGGGACTGTGCTGCTGCCAGATGCGTGTGCATTAGAGAGAGAGGGAGCCCAGCTGACAGACTGAGAGATCAACAGCTTCTGTGTGTATATTTTTGGGTAACAGAGGCCCCTTCAGCTGGTTCTGATTGGACAGTTCTCTCTTGGGAAACCTGTCAGTGGCATTCCTCAATCAGTCTGCAGGGGTCACTGTAGAGCAATGCAGCTCCCTCCCACTCTTTCTGCCTTCTCTCTTCCAGAGCGTAGGCAATTTTTTTTTCTCTGCCACAGCTTTCCCTGCCCTCTGCTAGCCTGAGTGAGTGAGAAGACGAGCCCAGGGCTCCAGCTCAATGCGCATTGTATTGCGTTGGCCACCAGGTTGGCTAACAGGGTTGCTACTCATCTTGAATTGCATGAGTCTAACCTGCAAGGATAAAAGCAATCCCAGTTTCTGATTGGGGCATCACCGGATTGCAGTGCAACATTGGGATGTAATCATGCAGAGGCTCAGTTGGGCTGGCCTATTACCAATGGACCAGATCATGTGTGTGATGGGGAGGAAACTCTGCAGGCTGGTTCTTGTGCTGCAAGATCAAATTCTTCCAAATGGAAGGCCCTGGGGAAAATCGGCTGCCTGGTTGGAAAGGATCCACAGCAAATAGGGTCACCCCAAATTTCTGGATGGTCCCGATTTCTGCCTGCAGCGTCTCATGGGATCTGAGCTTGTGGGCACCAGAATTGGACAATTGTGTGGCTAACAAGCTCTGAGTTTTACTGGAGAGACATTTGTGCAGGTGGACACAAGGCCTGATTCTGAATGGCAAGTCCGACGTTCTTGACTCTCTTGGCGGTGAAATGCAAGAGACCTGATGTAAATCCTTAGGGGAAGCAGCACTTAGATCTGCTGGCCTTGAAAGGGTTAAACTGGGTTTTATCTGGGTTGCCTGACACATCTGTGCTGCTCCTTACAATGCATTTTCCAGCTGGACTGTAATACTGTCACGTGTGCGTGTGGCTAATGTGATTCCACCTGGTTGAGTAGTGATGATTGTCAAGTGAGATCTCCCAATGCAGGGAGCTTCTTGTCAGCTAATGACACCTCTCTCGGGGACAGCAGGCGCCTTGGCTGGATCTCTTGGGGAGGGGATTGGGCAGGTGAGAAGCACTGTTATCAGTTACACTGTTTGAGCCAAGCACTGTTTGGCTGTGATTGTTTGACCGAAGGGCCCAGGAGGTTCTGGGGAGTCACTGAAAACCGTCAGCTGAACTGGCCTCTTGCCAGATGATCTCTGCTCAGCACAAATACTTAATAAGCAGGTTAGGCTAGAGGATGGCTGCCTGTCTCAGGAGAGGGAGGCGTGTGGGTTTAAGGTTCTATGGCTTCCTCAACGTCCTCTCTGGTCGTGGATGGATCTGGGGATGGGAACGCTGTAGGCAGCACCCATCTCCCCGCCCCGTAGCTGCATGAATCAAGGTCACTACTGCAAATAGGTATCACTCCCTCCCAGTCTTCACTTGGGCATCAGTCTTGCAATTAGTAACCTGACTGAGTCTGGACTTAGGACTTCTACAGGCATCGCTCCTCTCCTTTCCCCTCTCCTTAACTCATTCCCCCTGCTAACTGCATGCGGCAACTTTCTGCAAGTTCCTTCCTTCACTAACCCCCTCCCATCCGGCCCTGTTCCCTCTTGTGCTGCTCCCAGAAATCTTTTGACCACATCAGCAAAGTCATGAGCTTTGCAACACAAAGGTGGAGCAAGATCTATTGTACGGCAGTGTGATGTGTGGTTAACTGCTAGTCAAGGCAAGGCTGTGGCAGGGGTGTTTGCTCCAGGCTGGATTTGGGGGGGGGAGGGGTATTATGGAAGAAGCTTGTTGGAGGCTAGCTACTTGTCTTCAAGGGGGAGTTGTGGGGTGGGATGTTTGAAAAAGAATCAGGGAATCGCACAATTTTCCTCCTCCCCACAATACATTGCTAGACTCTATCAGCACTTCAGGTGGTTGGTTTGAGGGGACAACGCCTCTGCCCCTCACCGCCTGCAAATTCGTTAGTCACCTCTAAGGTTGATGCATTCCAGGGCATAGGAACCCTATAATACTGGACCCATCCCATTCTGCTGCCCAGCAGGAGGGGCAGGCCTTGTCTTTGCCTGCAGTGCCTCGGTGGTATTCAGCGGCATTCACCCTGCACAGCAGGAAATGCCCTGCAGGCCAGGAGGAATTTGAAGGCTTTATGGCTCCTGGGTGGCTGGACCTTTCACCCCTTGCTCTGTTTCGCTGGGGGCACCCTTCTTCCTGTCTGGCCCAGCTCCTGCCCATCTCTGGTCACCCAACTCTTGTGGAAACCTCCCCTCCCATTCGCAATCACGCTGACAGCCTCCTCCCATTCGTGAGCCCGTAATGTCCCAATGGCAACTTCAGCCATCGCTTACCTGGAAAAATAATACTGGGAACGTAGTTAGCAAATTGTAACGGTCTCTCAGTTCAGCCTAGCAGCGGGGCAGGAGGCGAGCCAGCGCCAGGGGCTTAGTCTGTCTGTGGGGTTTGTAGGATCTGCCCATCACTGTAGTGACTGCTGGAGGCACCGCAATACGGTTGGGCAAACCATTTTGAATGAGGCGAGAGCTGACCCGAGTCCCTTGCCTGAAATCCAAGCCGGGAAGGGCAGGAATAAGTTCTCCCAAGCTATGTAATCAGCAGCAGGACTGGGGCTTCTGTCTCTCTCCCACGGATTTGTCTTTGCCCAGTGCAGCCACTGAGCCTACCTCAGTGAAGCCTCTCTACAGGGGTAGGGCACCCATGATCTAGGCCTTCATTTAGTAGTGGCTGCGGTGCTCTCTGGAGAGCCAGGTCCTGTGCTGCAGAGCTCTGCATTCTGAAGCCCAGCGGTAACTGTCCTAGGAAGGCAGCGTTCCAGCAGTGGCCTGTTTTGTAGGTGTGCCTGCGGGGAGGTCCCACGGCCTGGCCCGACACACATTCATAATGCAATCCAGGAGTGCAGGCCAGGAGTCCAGAAGGAGCCTCTGTCGTGAGCCCAGCTGCCTCAGACGCTGACTGTCACCGGTTTGCAGGGAACAAGCTGCTGCTTGAGGAAAGGTAGGAGTTTTCCAGCTTGAAGGGGGAGAGTGAACGAGTAAGACCAAGGCTGATTTTTCAGTTAATCCTCTGCCCTTTCAGCCCCGAGGATGGAGTGTTTCCTAAATGTATTTATGCAGCCCCAGCTTCCCACAGAGACGATGTATGCATCACGGGGAGTCCTGGAAACAGCAGGAGCAGCTTTCTGATTCAGCACATGTGCGTGTCGTGCACTCGCATATGTTCCCAGCCTCTCTGTCCTGAACGCAGTCACGCATGCGCCGCAGTGTTGTCACTGCGCGTAGATACACATGCTTGCTCACACAGAGAGGCCAACACAACCACCTGTTCAAACACTTGCATGCCCACACCAAAGCACGTACCTTTGCTCTCGCTCCCTGATGCTCCCATGCACACACAACAGCCACATATCTGTACTCGCACCCAGACACACTTTCAGGCATTGGCTCACGTGTGCACTGATGAACTGCCATTCACACGCATGCACTCATTATCTGCACCTCTGGCCCTCACGCTCCACTCCGTGACCTGAAGCTTTGGGAACATTCGGATGTGTGTGAATTGGAGACTCCCACATTCTTGCTAGTTTCACACACAGATGCAAACCCCTTTTCTTATGCAGTGAATGAAGGGGAAGCTAGTTGGCCTTTTTGGCATGTATGAGCTTTTCCATCACCTCAGAGTCACAATCCTATGTTAAAGCTTATGCTCGGATAAATTTGTTAGTCTCTAAGGCAGGGGTGGGCAAACTACCGCCCCTGGGACAGTCCTGCCTGGCCCTTGAGCGCCTGGCTGGGGAGGAGGTTCTGGGGTGTGTGGTCAGGGAACGGGGGAGGTTGGATAGGGCATGGGAGTCCAGGAGGTCTGTCAGGGGTGTGTGGATAGGGGTTGGGGCAGTCAGGGGAGAGGGAGCAGGGGGGGTTGGGTAGGAGGTGAGGTCCTGGGGGGCAGTTAGGGTGAGGGTCTCAGGAGGGGTGGTCAGGGGAAAAGGAGCAGGGCGGCTTAGATAGGGGGTGGGATCCTGGGGGGCAGTTAGGGTCGGGGGGGTCTCGGGAGGGGGTAGTCAGGGGTCAAGGGGCAGGGGGGTTGGATGGGTTGGGGATTCTGAGGAGGGCAGTCAGGGGGCAGGAAGTGGGAGCGGGTTGGATAGGGGGCAGAGGACACAGCCTTCCCTTCTCGGCCCTCCATACAATTTTGCAACCCCGAGAAGTTTGCCCACCCCTGCTCTAAGGTGCCACAAGTACTCCTGTTCTTTTTGTGGATACAGACTAACACCGGGGTCGGCAACCTTTCAGAAGTGGTGTGCCGAGTCTTCATTTATTCACTCTAATTTAAGGTTTCGCGTGCCAGTAATACATTTTAACATTTTTAGAAGGTCTCTTTCTATATGTCTTTAATATATAAATAAACTATTGTTCTATGTAAAGTAAATAAGGTTTTAAAAATGTTTAAGAAGCTTCATTTAAAATTAAATTAAAATGTAGAGCCTCCTACACCGGTGGCTGGGACCCGGGCAGTGTGAGTGCCACTGAAAACCAGCTTGTGTGCTGTCTTCGGCACCAGTGCCATAGGTTGCCTACCCCTGGACTAACACAACTGCTACTCTGAAACCAATCCTATGTTTGTGATGCAGACAATTCATTGATTGATGCTGTCATTTAACATGAAGGATTGTTTGGACAGAGGCAAATTTGAGGCTAATATAAAGCATAGGTCCAGGAGGACCTAGGGAAGAGAATCTGTTCTCCACCATTTAGAGGTTGCTTATGCCCTGAAACATGAATGTTTGTCCTTCCAAAATGTTTGTCTAAATTTTATTATAATACTGGAAATTCTTATTCATCTAAATGTCCTGCCCTTATTTTTTTTTCAATGTTGCTAATTTCTTGACCTCTGTGACACCTTGTGGCAGTGGTTTCCACCAGCTAATTGTATGCTGTGTGAAAAAATATTCAATCTACCATGAAAGCAGCCCGTCTGTCAGGGTTTAGGCACATTTCTTGGGTATCGAGCAGGAAGAGCTTCACTGCTGCTTCTGCCTGTACAGTGTCACTTCTGTAGGTGAACTGAGGATTTCAGTTTCCAGGGTTGTTAGTCTGGCACCTTTCTGCACTCTGTTTTTTTTAAAAGCCTAGTTAGGATTTAAGATGTGAAGAGGTTTACTAATAAAATGAGAGTTTAAAAGAACTAAAATGCAGGTTTAACGTGGCTAAATAATGACTATGGAGGTGCATGACAGTTGTCTGCAGATTTTTGTAAGGTGGAGAGACCAAAAGAGGGAGAGTAACTCTTGAGTGTGGCCTCTAGAGGTCTAACTATAATAAGAGTATTGGGATTTAATTGAACAAAGGAAAAGTCTCAGCTGAGTATCAGGTGAAATGTTCTACTGGTAAGATCTGTTGGATGGTGGAATGGCCTCTCCAGGGAAGTACTGGGGGAGAGATAGGATGACTTAGTAGGCATTTTCCATCTCTAATTGCTGTGATTTTGGAATTAGACCTCACTTGGCGGTTTTGTGAACGCCGAGCAAGGTAGAAAGGAGCATAGCTTGTTGCCTCATGGCTAGTGCTAAAAACCTGTTTGTCTCAGTAAGATAAATAGTTATATGGATGCTAGAAGCAACATCTATCCATTTAGGCCAGGGGTTCTCAAACTGGGGGTCAGGACCCCTGCAAGGTTATCGCATGGGGAGTTGTGAGCTGTTAGCCTCTACCCCAAGCCCCGCTTTGCATCCCTCATTTATAATGATGTTAAATATATAAAAAAGTGTTTTTAATTTGTAAGTGGGGGGTTGCACTCAGAGGCTTGTTATGTGAAAGGGGTCACCAGTACAAAAGTTTGTGAACTACTGATGTAGGCATTTATATCCCACTGCTTGCCATACCAGAGTATGGGAGCACTTATAGGCATTTCAGTGGTATTACTGCCACAGGTTCAGTTTTTCCATTGTAATCATTGTTAAAAGCACAGAGTACCCTCTGTGGGACAGGGGCCGTCTCCTGCTGGCCATGCCTTCACTGAAGCGTTAACTCCAGTTATCTCCATTGGAATTACTCAGCTTGAGCAAGAGCAATCGCACGGTGAAATGACACTCCAGCTGCTGTGGTGTGTGGCATGCTGAGACTTCTGAGGGCATGTCCCTAGGGTTGCCAACCCTCAAGGATTGTCCTGGAGTCTCCAGGAATTAAAGATTAATCTTTAATGAAAGATAATATCATGTGATGAAACCTCAGGAATTCATCCAATCAAAGTTGGCAACCCTACATGTTCCATGTTTCTTAGCAGTGCAATAAGCTGAGATGCTCTGTGTAGTCTTTCCCAGGGAATTGTGGGAGAATATGTCTGCACTTTCTGGTCATATGGGGTGTAGTGGGAAGGCACTGGAAGACTAGCAATGTTTGAGGAGCTAGCCTGCTTCCATACTGCAGCATGGTCATGCTAGCAGCTGACAAGTTTAGCTATCCCCCCTGCTAGGCCAGCCAGCTTGGGTTAACAGCAACCACACGAGTTCAGTGTGTGTGGACAGAACCCAAGTTAGGGGCAACAACTGAGTTACAACTGGAGTTAATTTTCCACTGATGAGAAGTCCACTGTGTGTTTGTATAGAATGTCCCACAATGGGGCTTCAGTCTTAGTTGGAGCCTCTGGGCACTGCTCTAATACAAATAATAGCTACATATTGTACCATCTCTGTGGACAAATGGAGGACTTCATACTCCATGGCTATTAACTTGACACCACTCCTCAGTGCTAAATGTCATTATTACATTCTGTGTGTGTGTGTGCGCTCACATGCACACAATATAATCTTAGCTGCTGTGAAGAAACAAGCAACAGCATTGACTTCAGCAGCATGCTGAGCTCAGGAAAATCCAGCTCCCGCAGTCATGGTTTGAGAAGTAGTAGTGGGAAATTATTAAACCATCCAAGAAGGAAAATATTTTTCCAGTTTCTTGCAGGGCATTGCAAATACAAGAAGGTGAGAAGCAAATGTGAAGGGATATAGGGAAGATTTGACAATGTCCATTTACATCAGGCTGCAGGATGGTGGTTGGATTGATGCAGTTGTTGTGCCTGTGTTCAGTGCCAGCTGTAGACCTTCTCCACTCCTCTTATTTGTTTTTTTTTCCCCCACATATAGCCCAGTAAAGTGAATTTTCTCCTGCACTGCTAGTCCCTGGGTGCATCTGTTGGGCTGTGTCACTCCAGTGATATTTCCTGGGGACCAGTGGAGTGTGTATCAACATGATGTGTGCATTCTACCTGGATCACCAGGCAATTTAAATGGCAGCCCATTAAAAACTTTTAAAGGAAACATCTTTTTTTTCCCCTCTCCCATACAAAACTCCTAATTAACCTGTGAGACTCATTGCCACAAAGAGCGTAGTAGGATTCCAAAAAAGATTTTGATAATTAGATGAATAATAGGAACACACACAGTTAATTTAGGTAGGATTAAAAACATACAGGGGTTAGAAAATTGTATGCTTTGGGCAACCACTGGGGTTACAAAGCAGATTTCTCTACAGGCACTTTCTTCCTAAATTGCCCGTTATGTGGGCTGTCTTGAGATTCTTGCATTTTCTTCTGAAATATCTGGTGCTGGCCACTAGCTATACTCCTTTATGGGAGAGTCCTGTAGAGTATAATAGCAAATGAGAAACTTTCTAAAGATCTTTAGATGTCCTATGAGATTTAATTCGTTATGAAATTTTGGGAGATGGTTCTAAAAGGCCTATAGAAAGAGTCTCTTTCTGTCCTATTCTGTAGGCTTTTGGGAGTAAATTCTAGGCAGCTCTAGTACGTATCTATAGGATCTAATTTGTGTCATTCCTGGTAAATTGCACTGGACTCTTCCAGAAAGCATGGCAGGGCGTGTATTTTCTTAGGTGGTTCATGTGTTCCTAGAAGGAGAGGGTGAGTGCATACATTGGGTGGCTGGTGTAGGGCTATGTGTGTGGTTTGTAGGATGGTGTGGTTGTTGACAGGATGTGTGTGTGTTAATATTTGGGGGGAGTTGGTGGGCAGGCATTGGGGAAGTGGGCGTACGTGTGGGGTGGATGTGGAGACAGGTTGTGTGTGGTGACAGGGAGGATTGGGAGGAGGAGATGTGTTTGTGTTACGGGGACAGGTTGGAGAGGTGAGGTGGAAGCAGGCGGTGTGCGTTTGTACTGGGTTCCGATGACTGGGTACGTGTGGGTGGGGATGGAGTTTGAGGTTGGGGAGGAGGATGTTATGCAGGGTTTCTACATGATGGCAGAGTGAGTGTGGTTCATGGGGGTGAGTGGCTGCAGGGTAGGAGTGGGAGAGGTTGGGGAAGTGGGTGTGGGCAGCAGCGGTTCAGGGGGCATCAGATGTTTAATACCAACGAAGAAATCTTTCCTTTCTCACTTGTTGTCTAGATCTCCTACCCCCCAAGTGATGAGGACAGTGACGACTCGGAGGGAGAGAACCAGGAGCTTGCTCAAATCGACAGAGGTAAAGGGACAAGGGAGTCAAGAGCATACATCAGGGCTGCCGTGGTGGAAGTGCGTTTTGCCTTCCCCCTCTGCCCTGAAAGAGACCTGCCTTTCAATTCATATTATCCCTCCTGCACCATAGCCAGTTCTACCATCCCGCCCGCATCTCCCTAGTGGACGCTTTGCGTACGCTCCCATCTCCATGCACATCCTCCTTAGCTTGACAACCTTGCTCAGGAAGCCCTATGGGGCTATTGGAATCATCAGGGATTGTAAACAGCAGCTTGCAAGGGTATCAATAGAAAGGATCCTTCTTAAGCTCCCTGTACATGAACAGCTCCCTGCCAGTGTACGAGTACACAATGGGACTAATTTCAGCTGTTCTGTTCAAGTGGCTTTAAGCCAGTCTTGCACTCCTATATTCTGAGACCATGCACAGACCTGCTCAGCCCCTGGAGTAAGTCAATGGGACTGCTCGCATCAATGAAATTGTGCAAGTGTTTGCAGGACCCAGGCCACAGTTCTCCAAGTTGTTCACTAAGGTCTTGTCTGCAGAGGGACCTAGCTACCATCTCTCGGGGAGGTGGAATAACAACAGCAATGGGAGAACCTCTCCGGTCGGCATAGGTAGTGTCTACACTGAAGTGCACAGCGACATAGTTGCAGTGGTGCAGCTGTGCCACAGGGTAGGATTTCAAGTGTAGACAAAGCCCTTAATCCTCCTTTAAAAGGAGTGAAGATAAAGTGAACTAATTCCTCTTTACTTTTGAATGAGGCCATCCACCTGGCAGGGTTCATGGATTTTAACTTCACACCTTTAGTTAATTCAATTGAGTGTCCCTGTGGAGACGAGCTCTAAGTATAATTAACCTCCTGTTAAGGGCAGGGAAACAGTAGCTCAGGGAGGAGAAGGTCTCAAGGCAGGTCAATGGCAGAGCTTAGAACCATATTCTGCCTTCCAATCTAGAGCCCTGTCGACTGGACAGTGTTTCTCTTTGTAAGTTTCAGATAACAGACCTCGTTTTTATATACTATCATGTTACCCACAAAAAAACTATCTTAAAAGAACATGATTAATGTTGCCACGTCTAGCTCTCAGAAGTTAGGAAGTGCTAGAAGTAAGGTTGCCTGTGCTACCTGAAATCAGTTCCCTTAGGGGTATGCATTATGAGACAGTTTTTAATTACATGAGTACATACTGGTTTTTTTCCACAGGACCCATGTCTCACTGAGTGCCTAGAATGTACAATGCTCACTGAATGACAGCTCTTCAGTATTTGGTTTTCTCGTCATTGTTGAGTGTTCATTATGTACTGCCCACCGTTCAAATCATGCTGTGAAGACACAATGGTTCATTTCCTCATGGGTTTTTCTATGGTGCTCATCACTACAGTGTCGGAGTGCTTCACAACGATTAATGAATTTATTTTCCCAACACGCCTATGCCCCATTTGAGATCCATAATACTTGATTTTTCGGCCACTTTATCATTGTGTAGCACTTTCTATGTCCGAAGCCCAGCTTCCATTGACTTCAGTTGCAGCTGTGATGAGCAGTCACTTCTGCAGATCAGATCCCAGGTTTTCAAGTCAGGCACCCAGAAAATGAGCAACACATAATTCATGACTGCCTGTGAAAAGTTTGGTTCAAGAGCCTTTGCCCAGCTTCACATAGGAACTCTACGGCAAAAGGAGGGATAGAATCCAATTCTCTAGAGCAGCATTCAACTGCCTACATCATGAGTTCACACCCTCTCTTTGCATAGCCCTCTGCCTCAGTCACTACACACCTGATTCTGTTGAAATGACTTTTAGCCACTCTTGCTCTCCACATACGAGGCAGGAGTTATATAGGCCGCAGCTCTCCTCCTTCACTACAGAACCATGGTTCATCCCCAGATCATGGTCCATCTTGTGCACTGAATGAGGCAGGGTCCTGTGGAAATAATAGTGTACACTCATGAAATTGAGACCATCTCATAATGCATGCACCAAGGGGCTGACTTAAAGAAACACAGGGAACCTTACTCCTGGTGCTTCCTGACTTTTGAGAGCTTAACTTTGCAACCCTTCATATGGTTCTCTTAACGTAGTTTGTTTTGAGGGTGCCATTTCATAGGTTTTCTAAAAAGAAATGGAGAAAATAGAAATTCTGTAATGTGGCATCAGATTGACACCCACGTGAGTCAGCAGCAGGATGGAACCTAAAGATCCACCGGTGAGACCACTGCCGCATGAGCTAACAAAGTCACGGGTAGCAGTAGCAGGTTGCAGTCCTCTCTGTGGACCAGCACTGGAGGGGCATGAGACACGTGGCCAGTGGGTTTCACAGATATTTGCTGACAGAAGAGCAATCTTGGGTTCCATTCCAGTCTCTTGCGGGGATTCCAGACTCTTCTGCCCATTTCCTCCCAAACTTGACCCCTTCTACTCCATACACTCCAACCTGTTTCAGTCCTGTCTCTTTCCCACTCTGGCTCCTTGTCCCACCCCATTCTCCTTACCTAGACAATCCCTCTCTCCACTGCTCAGGCTTCTCATCCCCATCCAAGTCTGTTTGTCCAGCAAGTCTGAGTCTGATCCCTCCGGTTTCCTTGTCCCGCACCCTATCCTTCCCCCTCTTTTCCTTCTACCAGCTCCCGGTATCAGTCTTCTTGCCCAATCATTCCCAGTTTCTTCTCCGAGCAGTTGCCAGTCTTCTTGCCCAAATAGTCCCAGGCCCCACTTCTCCCAGACTCCTTGTCCTTGCTCCTTTCTGCTCCCCACCTCTGAGGTCTGGCTCTTGGCCCCTCTGCGTTTGAACAAGCAGCTTCCATCTCCACAGTGTCTGGACCCAGCAGGGGGGTCATTGAGAACTCTCAACTCCAGGGCATGGTCCATAAGTGCAAGAACTTTTACTCAGCCCCAAACTGGAACAGGCCCAGTGCAATGGAGTCTCTGGAGAATTTAGCTGCAAAACTCTATCAAGCCTCTGCTGAGCTTCTGTGAACTGATTTTTTGTGGGGGCCAAATTTGGGTGGATTTTTATGGGAATGGCAAAAGGCACATCTCTAACATAAAGGGCTCCCCTTGCCAAATATGAACTCCCTGCTCCGCAAGGGCAGTAGCGTTTCTCTAAGAAAAGATTGGCAGAATTTGTTAACACTGGTGAAACAAATGTGTTTCCTTAGCCTGGTTCTTGGAAACCAGTTAACCATTTTGGCTGAAGTTTTCCAGAAACATTCAGCCTGAGGTAGAAACCTGGCATGGAAACTTTTAGCACAAGTAGTTAATGTTTGGCAAAGTTATAAGCAACTGAAAACAGGATCTTATAATGAAGTGTTCAGCAACTTTAATAATTGGAGAGAGGTTGGTAGTGCACACGTAGCTCAAAAACATTGCTTCAGCCGTTAGAGTCTCAGGAGAATTCCTTTAAATAACACTACTTGTAAGTGCCGTATCATCTCACAGAGTCAGTCACAAGAAGGCAACGTCATCCACTTGTTTACAGAAACAAAACCAGCACGTTACATAGGGACCCAGCTTTTTAATAGATTCAGGTGCTGAAATAACTGATGTGTCAAAATACTTGCTGTACAATCTGAGTCCAACTGGTGTTCTCCGGCTGGTGTCCAGTGAGCCAGCTTAAAGTCGAGCTGCAATCTGTGGACTTCCAGCCATATGCTCATAAGCAATTGAAGTAATTATTTGCAGGAGTAAGGAGGGGTGATCAGAAGCTAATGGACCTGATTGTATAGCGGGTGTGATTCCCACCTGTGCTAACCCTCACATTTCTCCTCCTCCCTGCAGAGAGACGACGGAATTGCACACTGACCCCTCTTGCGACCAATCAGCTCCAGAACCAGGAGAATCAATGCTGTAAGGTCCGGGCCGTTTTCCATGCTAGCCTGGATCGCCACAGCTCAGAAGAGGAACTGGAGCGCATCAACCGAGAGTTTGCCACCGAGAAGCGGAAGTGGTCTCAGGTCAGCAGGCTTTCTTGCTGTGGTGACAGCAATAACACGTCCTCCAGTGACGAGGAAGTGAAGAACTTGTGTGGCATGTCTTTCCGGCCCGTGGTGGAACAAGCCGATGGTCTGCATGCTAGCCCGAGCCCAGTTCTGTTCAGTGCCTCCCCTCCTAAGAGACTCCAGCCCCTGGTGCGGAACCCAGCCTCCAGGCCATTGATATTCACAAGTGTTGGGGCCGGTTTTGAGAAAGTCATGCCTTGTAAGAGACACCGGCAAGGCTACGGGGACAAGGTCAGCAGACCCAGCCTTGATCTGGAAAAAATGCAGCAGGTAAGTCAGCTTCACCCAGGAAAGTCAGCAATTCACAGGGGAGAGGCAGTTCTTGATTTAGTGCTCAATGGAGCACAGGGATCTGGTCCAACAGAACCCCGCTTGGTAATAGCGACCATAACATAATTATGTTTAACATCCTTGTGGGGATGGGAGGAAAACACCAAAGAACAGCACCACAGCAGCGTCTAACTTGACACAGCAAGCACGAGTCTCGGGGAGCAGCTCCAAGGCAGAGGACAGGAGTAGCACATGGCAGTGGAGGGAGGGACAGCTGAACTGCCGGCAATTGATAGCCTGCTGGGCGGCTGCTGCACAGGGAACTTAGGGGAGCGGGGAGCTGCTGTGGGGAGCTGATAGGGTAGCTGCTGTGGGGAGCTGATAGGGGAGCTGCCGGTCCACCCTGATTCCAACCACCCACCAGCTAGCTGCAACGAGCTGCTCTTCTTGCAAGCAGCGAACAAAACAGACAGCTGCCAAACGACATTAGAAGGGAGCATTACACAACTTTAAACAATCATGTTCCCTAACTGATCAGCAATGTAACAATGAAACAACGTTATCTGTGAGGACTTTAAGTGAGGAGTTCCTGTAGTTAAGTCAAAAGCAAACTGTGAACATTTACAAAGCGGTCTCACAAAACTGACAGTGCAACAAAATGGTAGATGAAATTCGATGTTGATAAATGCAAAGTAGTGTATACTGGAAAACATAATCCCAACTATACATACAAAATGATGGGGTCTTAATTAGCTGTTACGACTCAAAAAAGAGATCTTGCAGTCACTGTGGGTAGTTCTTTGAAAATATCCACTCAATGTGCAGCAGCTGTCAAAAAAGCTAACAGAATGTTAGAAGCCATTAGGAAAGGGAGAGATAACAAGACAGTAAATAGAATGTCACTATATAAACCCATGATAGGTCCACACTTTTTGAATATTGTATGCAATTCTGGTCATCCCATCCCAAAAAAGATATATTAGAAATGGAAAAGGTACAGAGAAGGGCAACAAAAATGATTGAGGGTATGAAACAGCTTCCATATGAGAAGAAATTAAAAAGTCTGGGTCTATTCAGTTTAGAAAAGAGATGACTAAGGGGGGTTGTGATAGAGGTCTATAAAATCATGAATGGTGTGGTGAAAGTGCATAAGGAACTTTTATTTACCCCTTCACATAATACAAGAACCCGGGGTCACTCAAGTAACCGAAGTTAATAGGCAGCAGTTTTAAAACAAACAAAAGAAGTACTTCACGCAACACACAGTCAACCTGTGGAACTTGTTGCCAGGGGATGTTGTGAAGGCCAAAAGTATAACTGGGTTAAAAAAAGAATTAGAATTCATAGAGGATAGATCAATCAATGTCTATTAGCCAAGATGGTAAGGGATGCAACCCATTGCTCTTAATGTGCCCAAGTCTCTGCCTATCGGATACTGGAACTGGATGACAAGGGATGGATCACTCAATAAATTGCCCTGTTCTGTTCATTCTCTTTGAAGCACCTGGCATTGGCCACTGTTGGAAGACAGGATACTAGGTTAGATGGATCATTGGTCTGACCCAGTATGGCCGTTCTTATGTTTTTATGACTTGAGAAGGAACCGTTGTAAGCAGAGAGTAAATGGAGGCCTGGTTGCTGCTGAGGTACGGGTAGTAACTCTGTACATTGCTTCACTTCATGTGAAGATTTCTCCTGTTGCATCATCTATCCAGAATTCTCTAGAATTCTAGATCCGTGTCCAGCTAGGCCTTCTCGTTTGAGGTAAAGTCTCCATTAGCTGTATGGACTCGGTGCAACACAATTGAGCAGTCCTGATTTCCATCCATTGAGAGGGCAGAGGTGGCGCAGCCACACTAGCCAGTTCATTGCACTACAGAGAGCCAGATGCAAATTGATTGTCTTGAGTGAAGTTATAGCTACTATTCAGGTTCACCCACAACATTCAGTTATTCAGAGGCAGGGATTGTTGGTAGCCCAGTATTTTTTTTTTTTTTTTTTTTTAACTTTCGCTGTATGAATAAATGTAGTTCTGGAAGTCAGACAATATTGGATCCCTTTCTAAAGTTTTTGGACTCTTGAGTCTACTTCTTCACTGACTCGTATGGGTTTTTCTTAGGTGTAATTATTGACTTAGAGGGCGTTCCTCCTAATTTCACAAAGTTGTATCTGAGCAGGATCAAGACCTATAAATCACTGGATCTTGCACTGACTCTTACTGAGTATTAATAAACTTGGGATTTATGGGCTGGATAGATGTCCTGCTTCTGGTAGGATTGGTTGGTCTGTTTCATGCCTATTTGATCTGCCTCTTTCACTAGAATATTATTCCAGTGGTGAGTATCTCAACTCTCACCTCATTATTTGCTTTTCTTCCTGCACTGATGTAGTGTCAAGTTTTAAAATCCCACCAGGTGGAAAATGGGTGTCCTATGCTTCTGAACATCTGGTGACCCCAGTGGTGTGCAGTAGGTTAAGGACAAAGCCTCTTATTTTAATTCTGAATTTCCTGCCTTCAGGCTTCTAACTCAGAATTTTCCTGCTCTGTTTTTTTGCCTCGGTGTACTGAATTTAGCCTTGTTAACAAGGCCCCTTTTCGACTTGTGTGAGGGTGCCTCCAAAAGAAAGATCAAATTTGTTCTGTATCTTTTTTTAAGAAAATACAAAACAAAGGGCCCCTTTTTCCATTGTCTCCAAGATATCATCACCCCTATCACAATAGCTGTTCCTCTCCATCGCGGCTGGCATCATGTGTTCCATGAATGCATAATGCCCAGCCTCAGGATTTCAGCACATTATCCCTGTCCGCCCGCCTTGCTACCCTGCTCAACGAGCAATTAATGATAGAACATTCAGAGGATCCAATCCTCCACTCCTGGTGCACCTAAAACATCTACTGGTGACTACAGAAGTATTAGCTGTGCAAGGAGCACAGATCTGGGCCCAGCATAGTTAGAGAAGAAAAAATAGAAGAGCCAGTGCTTAGCTGAGCAAAATGCATCAGTTTCGGGAGGCGTGCGTGTATGAATGAAAGGACAGAGACCCTTTCTTCGCACCTGACACGTCTCTAATCTCAGAGTCGGGGGCATGAATTGGTCAGTATAGAAGTAACATGATTGAGTGGACTGTTGAGGCCATGTCTACATGACAGTTACTTACTTATGCCCTCATTGGTTGCTACTTGTGCCCAGTTCTGCATGACAAACCCAAGTCCAGGGGAGCTTGTTTCTGCAAGAATTCCCGGCTCATTTTGCTTCAGCTAAATCAATGATCTTGTGATTAAGATACTTGGTTGGGACTTAGAGATCTGTTTTCAATTCCTGTCCTGCCACAGACTTCCTGTTTGACCTTAGGCAAGTCACTTAATTTCTCAGTGCCTCAGTTCCCCATCCATAAAATGGGAATAGTCTAATAACCCTTTTTGTCTGACCTAACTTGTTCAATCGCATGCTCTTCAGGGCAGAGACTGTCTCTTTTGATACACTTGTATAGCACTCAGTGCAATGAAGCCCTGGTCTTTGGATACTGGTGCAGTTCAAATGAGTAGTAATAAAAATGGCCAGGTGGCATCTGCAACTCCTGAGCTTTGAACATCAAGCTGTTCCTTCTGCCACGTGCATTAACTTTACTAATACAAATTCAACCAGCAGAATGTAGTTCATGGTTTTGTTTGGTGCAAGGAGGAAAATAAGCTGACTTGCTTTCCCCTGGCTGCACTGGGTCTGCACGGCCAGCAGTGGGTGCTAGAAGTTGGCAGGTAGGACTCAGACAAGCAGAAAGCAAAGATGTGGGACTGAGCAAGAAGGTGCATTTTGGTGGGTGGGGACTGCATGGCTTAGGGGCAGAGGTAGGATACTGAGTCCTTCACTTCTATGTCAAAGCCAGTCGAGGTTCAATAGTGACACAAAGTGGCTCCAGACAATCCCTTGGGTCTCTGTGAAATGAAGTGGTAAGTCTCAGTCCTGTTCCCAGTGTCCAAAGAAATTGGCAATCTCTGAAGAGGGTCCAAGGACTGGCTGGCTAAGCTCTCTGGGGCAGGAACTGTTGGCTTTTTCTGTATTTATACAGTGTCTAGCACAACAGGGTCCTGGGCTATGATGGGGGAGCTCTTAGATGCTACAATAATACAAATAATGGACTTTGAGTATGAGTTCCCCCTCCCCTCTGGAGGGATGGTGCCCCTGGATCAGGACTGAAACACATTGATGAGGTACAGTGTATGGGGGAAGCCTGGTTCCCACACCTGACTGGTCCTGTGAAGAGCCAAAGGACACTGGCCTGGCCTCTCAGTCAAACCTAAGGGATGGTGCCTGGCCATCCCTTCCCAGTATTATATCACCTCGGGATGGTCCGGCATTGTGCCATAGTAGGGAGCTTGGACAAGTGGCAGCCCCATTCCCTGCCATGCCTGGTTGCTACCCAGTCTCTGTCCTTTGGAGCTGGCTTGATGCAGGCAATAAACTCTTTCTTTGCTACTGCAAAGGATTAAAAAAAGGAGCCCAGGAGATCTTTTCCCATTCCTTCTTTTAATTGGGCTGAAATGCCCTGGCACACACAGCTCCAGTGAATAGCCTGTCCCAGCTGTCGCTTGATCGTTGTCCTGGGGCAGTGGCCATGCCAGCTGCATGCATTTCAGTGAGGGTTGTGCATGTCCCTGAAAGGCTGGGGCCGCTGTTGGCCTCTGGGGATGGGTGCGGCGTTTGTGTGGAACTCCCAAACTCTGGGCAAGTCACTGCACCTCAGTGCCTTAGTTTGTTCATATGTAAGAGGGGATAATATCTAACTCCCAGAGGGTGATCTGGGGCGTAATTTATTCCTCTTTGTAACATGCTTTCCAATCCTGAGATGCATGGGACTATAGAAGAGGAAACCATTATCTGGCGTTTTCATTCGGAGTGTATCCTGAGCGAGAAACGTAGCTCCCCCTGTTGACTCTGTATCCTCTCTGGCGGGTGGACAAGCCTTCAGTGTGCGAGCGAACCAAGCTAGGAGGAGAGCCTAGTGATCTCATACGAAATATGAAGGATCTGAGAAACATCTGCTCCACTGACTACTTGAGGCAATCCTCTCTTCTGGACTTATCCATGAAATCCACCCTTTAGCTCCTTTGCTGCTGCTTCTGTATGGCTGCAGGGTCCCATTGCCATTCCTTTCTACTGCTGACCAATACTGGCGTTTCAGGTGGAATGGACCTGGCACGTGGGCAGCATTGAAAGTTCACCTGGCCCTCATACTGGTCATATGAAGGAGCTGAAAAACACAGTAGGAATTGTATGTGTGTCTGCCCCAGCGTGATGGGAATTCGGCACAGATTTAGCTCTGATTGCTGAGCTGTAAACACGCAGCTGATTTCACTGCATTAAGTAAAAGGGGACTGTGGAATGATGGTGATTTACAAATCCTCCGGATGGCTGGGGCTTGCCCTTGTCTGGGAAATGGAGACAGGAAAAGCAGCCTCTGGACAGAAAAGGCTCTAGAGCCCTTTTCATCTCCAGGTCACCAGTCGGAATCCAGCCCAGGTTGTTAATGACTGAAAATTATTCCCGTCTGCTGCAGAGGTCGTGTGAGCCTGTTGGAGGCCCTAAGCAGGAGTATTTTTGTGCCCTTTCCCCCACAACACATACTAAACAGTTAATAGGGGCCCCTTTGAGCTGCTCGGGATCTGGCCTTGACAATTGCTTAGTCTGCTTATCTGCTGGCTCTTTGGAGCCCTTCATCTGTTGCTTAATGGACCCTGCAAAACAGCTGCCACAGTTGGTGCTAACTTGCCGCCACCTATGTTGGGGTTTTTTGTGATTAAGTGATGGACTTTGGTCTCCAGAGCCATCCATCATGAAATTCTCTGGCCTGAGTTTTGCAGGTGCTCAGACCAGATGATGCCAGTGGTCCCTTCTGGCCTTAAAAATCTATGAATCCAGCCCCTGCAGGTCCTGTTGGTTTCAGTAGAAGTTGTCGTCACTCAACAGCTCTGAAAATCAAGCTGTTGACTGAATGGCATAATGATAGGCACTGAAGTTTAAAAATGTGGGCCTTAGCTGCTGTTGTGTCTAAGTGCTGTTCCACTTCCTGGTTGGAGCCGTATTGTGAGAAACCGTGACAGCAGCCGCCTAATCCCCAATGCACCATCAGTGTGTCCTGATTCCTGCTTTTCATAACCCTCTGGCCTCTGCAGTTATGAAATCCTAGATCCTCCCCACTCCCCACAAATTGCATCTTGCAATTCTGCCTTATCACAATGGGGGAGCCTCCTGCCGCTCTGTTCTCCTCCCCCCAGCCAACATTCTGGGGTGATGTGCCAGGCACAACGAGAGGTTCAGAGCATTGCGGGGGGAATGCAGGGGGGCTTGACTGCTGTGAGGCAATCCTAGGACTGTGGCAGTTTCGGACTGAAAAGATTTATTAGCTCATCCGATCCGTCAGGCCCACAAAGATCTATAGCCCTTCAGCAGAGAAGGGATCAGACATTACCACACTCACTGCCGGCGAGGAATGGCAGACCATTCTCATTCTCTCTCGCCCCCTGTCTCCGGTTCCCTGGAGGAGGCAGGGAGATGGTGGCTGTTGTGTTCTCTTGGGCCAATGTCTACTGGAGAGAATCTCTGGCTCTGTGCCCTCAGAGCTGACGTCGGGTTCTCTGATTAAGACATTTGTAGAGTCCATGTAGGCAGATAGCAGGGAGGGAGGGAGAGAAGGAGGGAGGGGTGCCATTGGAGAACACCCAGGTGCTGGGAAGTAGAGAGAGTCTCAGTTGGAAGGGTGTGGGCACCTTCACCCTGTCTCTGAGGAGGCGAATATAATTCTGCCAGCCAGCAGATCTCTCTCTCTCTCTCTTCCACTGTGCCCTGGGGATGGTTCTCGTTATGGAATGCCTGGGAGATGTTTTCTGTGCAAACACACACGACAATGGAAGCTCTTGTGCGCTAGCTCGGCTGGTTGAATCGGAGCGGGAGGAGAGCAGCAGCTCACTTTGATCAGCAAAGCTGCCTCTGAGCCTGGGTCATCACCAGTCCTCCGGTGCTTCTGCCCCTCAGTGACTTACCGTTCACAACTGTCCTGTGGCTAGGATGACCAGAGTCCCGATTTTATAGGTACACTCTTGATTTTTGGGTCTTTTTCTTATGTAGGCTTCTATTATCCCCCACCTCCATCCTGATTTTTCCCATTTGCTGTCTGGTCACCCTACCTGTGGCTCTGTTCCAGTCATGGGCTCCCTTCACACAGCTCTCTGGGTGCACCTCAGTAATCCTGATTTGTGAGCACCCCTCTGCTCTTCCAGTTCCTACCCCCAGTCAGCTCTGCTATTGCCCCTCAGTGCTGACTTGGAGCAGCTGCTGTTGCTCCATTTCTAGGTCTCCTTTCAACTGCGCTGCTAATGAACCCCAGTTCACACCTTCTAGCATCTCCTGTTATTCCAGCCACAACTCTACCAGCGCACTTCAGTCCTGATGTGGAAAATATTTGCTGTTCCATGCCTGGGCCCACACATCTCTGCTACTGCCCCTCTGTGCCTTACTTCTGGTTTACGTCGTGGTCTGTCTTGAGCAAGTTAAGAGTTGCCTTTGTCATACATGCAACAGGAATAGGCTGAAAGAGGATGATGGGTGAGGCTCTGAATTGGGGCCTCTGTCAAGAAAGGACAGCTGTGCATCAATCTTGTTCTCCCCAAGGGACCGGCAACACAGCATCACCTCCTCTGCGTGCTCCGTCCCTGTGAGCTTGTGCAGCTGAGAGAACTGTGTGGTGGATATAGCTGTTCTGAGCATCCTGCTGTCTTAACACTACCCTTGCTATTACCAACTAGCAGCAGCAAACTCTCATCTGTTCCTTCTGGGAGCATCTGGAGCTTGTTGCCTTGAGGAGCTCCTGCTTTGGTTCCTGACTGACGGTGGGATTGAGCGTCTCCTGAGGGAACATGAGTCACTCTCCTGAGATCTAGTAGTCACATACCAAGTGGGAGGTTACACTTCGGGGGGATTAATAGTCCCAGTCTCTCCTTCCCTAGGGCAAAGACAGCGACCCCTTCCGGCTATTTAATGGGTGGCATCAGCAAGACCCAAAGAGAGTCTTGTTCAGTCCTCATGATGCTTGTGGCTGCATTGCAGGGCTTTGAGAAGGGAAGGAAATCAGATTTGCATGAGCTGGGGGAGAATGAGTTGAAGGGAACGGAGACCTTGAGGAGCGAGAGAGAGAGAGGAAGCCATCTTGGGTGTATCGGGATCTTCAAAGAGACAGTAATAGCGCCTGGCATCAGGGACACTAAACTGTGAGCCTGAAGTTGAAGTTACTGGATTTTAACTGGGGTTGGCAGACTGGCTGGAAACCTTTCCAGCCCTGCTGTCTTCCTTTAGCTCTGAGCCCTAACGGCTGGTAAGAAGGCATTAGTCTAAGACTGGTGCTCTGGCTGCAGGCCAAAGGGAAAGGAGGTCAGATGGGCACATTGGCATGGAGACTTCAGAGCTAAAACAGCACTGGGCAATGGCCGGAGTGTTTCCAGTAGCTGTGGCTGGGCTGGAGCTGAGACGTATTTGTGCTTCTAGGGATCAAATCCGTGAGATGGGTTGTCTAGCCCAAGTTGCTGGTGAGAGGTGGGCTGGCCTGGTTGGTGAATGGTATGTGACTTTGCCCCCGAGCAAAAAGATAGGCCTCTCATCAAGAAGCTATTGGGGAATCTGCATAGGGGAGGAGGGTGTTGGGGTCTGAACCTTAGTATCTTTGTCACTCAGTGATATTGTTGCGTACGGCAGGGCTTGGCAAAGCCTGACTCCTCCTCTCCGCTGTCTGCCAGCATCTGGAATTGTCCGTGTTGGACTGGCGGGCCGTGTGCAGGCCAGACAGGTTCTCGGGGTGGGGTTGTAAATGGGGGGCTATCCTAGCACAAAAGTGACTTGACTTGAGGAAGAACGAGCAACTTTCACTGCGTGGACGCGAGGGTGAATCCTCAGGAGCAGCGGTCCACTGGGTTTTCCCCCCTGCTTCGATTTCAGAGATCTGAGTGCTTCCTTTCTGCAGAGGGTTTCCCAAAGACGTTCTTTCAACACAGCCTAGGAGGACAATGCCAGTTTTCTCCCTGGCTCTGGACTCGCCCCAGCTGGCTCTGGCAGATTAAAAAGTTTTGCTGGAACCTGTTTGTACTTTCCTGCAGGACGAGTTAGTAGATGCTGCTTGGGTACGTACAGATGGGGACTGACCTGTGCGCTGGAGCTTTTGGCTAGAGAGAGGGGAGGGTTGGGTTGTCCCACCGACATTCTCCTTGGCAGATCAGGGCTAGGGAGACAGCTTGGATTCTGAATGGACTGTTTGTCTGTCTGGCCCAACCCACCCTGATGTGGGTGCTTCATTGTGCTGCAAATCCCGCACGTTTTCTGCACACTCCTCACTGCACTGTGGGAAGGGGAGAGGGCAGGCAGCTCCTCCATATGCGATTGCTGCCCATGTTGTATTTGTTCTGTGGGTGAACCGGTCTCAGTTTCCAGGCCTGGCAAGCCACACCTTTTGCTAGCATTGGAAGGCCCGAGCCCCAAATGGAATCCCCAGGGGCAAGCATTGGTGGCTGAGGACCCGGAGGTGTTTGGGCAATGCAAGGCACATGGCTGTTGGAACATGCTCAGCTGTTCTCAACATAGTTCTCCAATATCAGTGTCAGTGATATGTTGCACTTTGGCTTGTATCTGAGGGTCTCAAAGCATGTTATGCTCATTAATTAAACCTCACAACACCCCTGTGTGTTACTATGTATCTCCATTCCATAGATGGGGAAATTGAAACAGAGAGGTTCTGGGCCAGATTTTCAAGAGACCAGCTCCTGTTTAGGCACCTAAGTCAGTGGCCAGACTTTCGACAGAGGAACAGTGGGAGCTGGCTGCTGATCGCTCTTGGTGTCAGTGGTGGGAGCAGAACCTCAAAAGGCACATCGTTGCTCTAGCACCCTCCTGCACTTAACTGACAGCACCAAGTGTTGCTGCAGTGAGACGTGGTACAGATGTGTATGGATCACATCATCTCCCCACGGAGAGATCCTGGGTGCAAGAAGAGCAGGGAAACGAGGGAGCCAAGGGAAAGACCTCGGCTTGGCTTTGGAAGCAGTGGAAACAGGATGGTCTCACGACGATATGGGATTAGCAAGTAATGCCAGGCTTCTGCACTGCCCTCGTGCCACGACAAAGAATTAGAGACTTATTAGAAAGCTCGCCTGTGTCAAGTTTGAGAGTCTCTGTCGTTCCAGTTTGATGGGCAGGACTGGCTGTGCCATCGGTCCTGTAACTAGAGTTAATATTCTAGGAAATAATCTTTTGGAAAAGCTTTGGCTTGGGAGTCTGTGTGCAGCCCAGCTGTTACTAGCACAGCTGTCCTAGCATGGGCTGAGTTCATAACTTAGATTTTTTCTTCTTAACTCTGAGTAGCCCATCTCTTGTTGGTTCAAAGGAGAGGCTTAAAGTTACAAAACTGCGCCTTTGTGGGCCCATCTTGCCTTTCCTGCACCCACTGAAATCAGTGGGTATTTTGCATGCAGGATGGGGGCCTTTGTGTTTGAATCCCTACGCTGAGATTGTTTAAGTGTTGGTCTAACTTTGCTCCCCCTGGAGTTAATGGGAGCAGAGTTAGGCTAATGTTTAGCGCCTCTGGACATCTCCACTGGGCTCTATTCCCATACACATAGCTCTGTGGTGACCTGCAGTTAATGTGAAGAAAGGTCAGTGGTTTAAAAGAAAACCAAACGAACTGTAGTTTTAAAGTCACACATTGAGAAAATGTAGAATTTCTGCTGGCTAAAGGGAAGTGAAACAAATAAAAATTGGAGAGTAGAGTTGGGAGATCTTCCCCCTCCCCCATACCGTACCCTTCATGACTATTTCTTATACAAAGTGATCTCACATAGGAGTGAGCTTGCAAAGCTTGGAGTTCTCCTAAAAGGGCTGTAGGAATCTTGTTGCTTATGTTGTAAAACCTATGGCCATGCCTACACCAGGGAAAAAGGTGTGTTTTTTACAATGAGATAGTTAACATTGTAAAATCCTTGCATAGCCAGCTCAACCTGTAGTTTTACCTCTGTGTAGCTGGTTAAGGTGAACCCTAGTTGCCCAGGTACATCAAGGTAAAACGACAGCTTGCCCTGCCTACATTAGGATTTTATAACTCGTTAGCTCTCTTGTTGGAAAAACACACTTTTCTTAGTGCAGACATGACCTTTGGCTACTCCTGCAGTTTGCAAGCTCTGTAGGGTAGAAATCCCCTTGTACATTCGCCAGATGCTCTTGCAGGCTTTGGCTTAACAGTGCCTGGGGCAAAGATGGTGTTCAGGAAGCATCTGGCAGGTTGGTAGATGATTTCCAAAGCTCATAGAGCTGAGCCTGCACCGTGGAAATGTGGAAATGTCCACAAACTGAGAGCACCTCTGATTTTGCCTCCTCCCATCCCCTGTTTCATTCAAATACCTTGTCCATTTTTCCTGGATTGATAAATTCTGTGCTGTTGTAAATTCACGCTAGTGACATTGCAGGCAAGGTGATTTGGTGAAGCTGTTGGAGATCAGGGAGTATAATGAGGTTTCTAATGGAAGGCTTGTTTCAGCCTTTACCGCTGAGGAGTCTAGTGTCACGCTGAACCGGAGAAAGAGACGAGACGCATGCACACCGATGCAGAGAGAAAAAAAACCCACTCTGCCCAGCTAGGTGAGAAGACTATACATTCAGTGTATCTTAATGCAAACCTCCAAAGCAAAGCTGGAGTGATCTGTTCAGCACTAACTCCCTGACATGTCACTGTGATAGCATGATGGGTGCTGTTTGGTTGTCGTTCATTTATAACACAGAGACACCATGTGCAAAGTGTTTTTAAAACATTCTTTCAGTTTCATCAGGGTTCTCATCATTCCTTAAACCTCACATTTAGCCCTCTTGTCTCTTTTTTGAAATGCTTTTCGGAGGAGTGAGTCTAATGGTCAAGGATAGAATTGATGCCACGTGGAAAATGATTTCAGGGCTTTTGGAAACTACATCGTGCACTGATCAAGATAATGATCGTACAGGATCCTCTTAAATATGCCTGTGTCTTTTCTCCAATTTTGATTCTACATAGTGTTCTTTATGAAATATCTAACTTAGTCATCCTGTATGGGACACGTAAAAGGCATTTTATGTTGCCATAATCCTTCCCCTCGGCTCGCTACATTTTCCCAGCTCTCCAACTACAGCCAGATGCTCTGAATATTCTACAGGGAGATCTCAAAGATGAGTGCAACCATAAACACCAGATTATTTTCCTACCAGTGCGGCTGCTAGGTATGTGGTGGGGCTGTTGGGAGAGAGAGCAGCAGGAGTTAGCAATTTTGAAACTTGCATACATTGCTCGTTCTGCAGTACAGAACTCTCTGCTAAATTCAGCCACTGATTTCTTTTTGCTCTAAACTTCTGGATCCGTAGGCATACACAGCTATACTCTGAATGTTGCTATTATGGACTGAATCAAAATCCTGGCTCCAAACACATCACTAAGGCAGCAGCTTGTTTCAGTCAAAGTACTAGGAATGAACTTGATTGAAATAAGGCACTGACGTACACTAAGCTCACTAATGCAGAGGATGCAGTTAGGCAAAGAGAGGCAGAAGTGGGCTCAAGAGAGCTCTGATGAAGTTCAAATGGATCTCTCTTGCCATAAGAAGTTTAAAATGGTGTGACATGTAGTAGCTGGTGTGTGCTAACAGCCTGGGGCAAGGATAATTGCTGAAGCTCAGACCTGGATGGGTTGAAGTATGAATGTGGGTCTGGGGAAGAGTGCTGCCAGTTGAATTGCCCACTCTGCTTCCTGTATATATGTGTGTGTGTGTGTGTATGTGTGTATATATATGTATGTGTGTATATATATGTATGTGTGTA
>ML677362.1:3945879-3983742 GCA_007922305.1 Dermatemys mawii | reverse complement strand
TAATGTGTGTGTGTGTATATATATATATATATATATATATATATATATATATATATATATATAAAATATACATGCACTGAAAGACAGACACAGTGCCAGGCAGTGGAATAGCAAGTCCTGTGTGTTCTGTAGCGATTACTCAACCAGGTGCATGGTCTAGCCCTTTTAGCACGTGAGAGCAAACTCCATCACAGCCCTATGTGCTAGTGCTGCAGCTGGTGCCTTAACCCCTGCCAGCTAGTGAAACAATCGTGATGTGAAGCAGGTGCAGACTGGGTTCCGTTGCATTCAGGCCTCATGCAAGTCTCAGGCAGCCAAGCAACTGCTGGGGAGAATGTTCTGCAAACACAGCAGTTAATTACATGTCGTATAAATGGATTAGCTCACTGGAGAGTGAGATCCTTTTATCCTATTAGCCAGCCAGCAACTCCACTGTGTTCCCCTGTGTCGTTATTATGTACATGGTGTTCAGAAGGAAATATGGGGGCAAGTGAATGATGGAGAGCACATGGGTTAGTCCAGCATTTCCCTCTATTACTTATTATTTTAGTTATTATTCTAGTCATCTTCTTCTATTATTCTCATCCCCTGGTAGTTCATAAGGCTATGAGAAGTCGTCCCTTCAGTCTGTTAATCATCGTGGCCTGTAATTTCTAATATAGTACTTATTTATGCAAAATGGTGCTCATTTGCATACACAAATGAAGTTAATCCTTCATAAACAAGCCCAGTCATGTGAAAGTGAAAGGCTGCTAAGACATTGACGGGGCGTTGTTATGTGTGTGGGGGGGTGTATGTTGGGAGGAAGGGAGGGATGGTGCTTCGAGCCAGGCGCTCAGGAGATCAAGCAAACCCCAGGATCTCAGGAGTGAGCTGTGTCTGTTTTATGCAGCCTTGTTTTGGCTTCACAAAGCCCTTGATGCAATCAAAATAGTGAGCATTGGCCTCTTCAAAGCTGCTCCACCATGCAGGGGTTTAAATCTTAGGTGAAGATCAGATCTTGTTTTTTTGTTGACCCCACGCCCCATAAACGGCTGTCTCCTGGGTTAACAAAGCAGCCTGTGGCAACATAATCTCAGTGGGCTAGAGCCTGAGATGAAGAGAGGCGAGGAAGATGGTCCTAAGTCACCTGAAGCTGCTGAAAGCCCCCAGTGTAACTCAAAGCAGTGTGAGGGCTACATTTTACTGGAGAGGTCCCATTATAGGGATCTCTGTGCTGACCAAAGATCTGCTAAACCCAATGCCAGTCCCATAGTTGACAATCTCTTCATACCCCCCTCGTATGTGGGGGAGAGGAATGGAGGCAGGTGCCAGAGAGTTTGCAATACTGGTTTTATGCCACCTAGAGAGTCTCCTGTGCTATCCGCCCCTTTAGAACAGCCTTCCGGCTGCTTTGAGCTGCCTCAGGGCCCAGGGATCTGGCCTATTAAACACAATACATAGTATTGCCCACCACATGCATTCAAAAATTGTAAGTCAGGGTCCAAAAAATCATGAGTTTTCCCAAACAGTTAACAGTTGGGTTGCTTTTATGTGTCTTCTAAGCCTTTAGGCTGCCTTGGCTTCTGGTTTTCAAGATTTTCTCTGCAGGCAGAGTGGCTAGAAACTTACTTTAAAAAAAGTGAAAGCTGAACTTCTCATGCAATCTATTGATTCCAGCATCTGGGGCTTTAAGACACAAAACACCTGATGATATAAGGTGCTCAGTAAAATTAAGAGTGTTGACAGCAGAGAAGACTTGAAACACCACTATAAAGGCTGGATTTAACAACATTCAGATTACAAGTTCCTTACTGCAGGTGATGAATGAGTCAGAAAAGACCAGATCAGACCAGACTCTCAGATCACGGTGGAAAGATTTCAAGGCTGGCAGTTAGGGGAAAAAAAGCCTTTTCTAACCTTGCAAAGTGAGTAGATTTGGTCTGGTATCACTGCAAGACAATAAATGTTGTCAGTGGTGCTTACAGAACCATTTTTCAGAGTACACCTGCCCTTTAAAGGGGCACTTGCTCTCAGATCATTTTAAAGCTTAACATTTAGATCCTGTTTTCTTTAAAAAAGTTTTATAAATTGGATGTAATAACAGAAATATCTTCAGTGTACGTAATGGATTTGTGACTTAAGTATTGGGCACCATTGTTACTGTCTAGTTTGCATAGGTATGGAATGGAGAAGAGAACTTTGAACCCACGGTTCCAAAATACCAGCCTTGGCCACTTATAAGCTAAGGGAGAATCTCAATTCTATCTACTTGTGTGGCCCTCAATGCCTCACAGAGCCCTAAAAGTTCTGTCACTGCCTGGCCTGTAATTTCAGGGTGCTGTGGTGCTATATGGCTCTGGGTCAGATCCCTGACACCAGTAGCCAGCCCAAAGGCATAAGGTCTCAGCCTGGTGCTCACCAGCCTAGTTACTCATTGCAGGATGATATAAACAACCCATCCCCTACTGGGTCTCCCCAAATCTGTCCCCCCCGTGTTCTTAAGTACCAGTCACGTTACAGGACACCTGCCTTCCAGGTATCAGTTCATTTTGGCACATATACTCCACACAGTTTGCACAACAGAGACCTGTTTGGATTAAAAATAAAGCAAAAGTTTATTTAATAGAAAACCAACAGATTCAAAGATGAAATAGCGAGGGAGAGCAAACGTTTACAAATTACACAGAAAATAAACATAAAGCTGAAACCTCAGGCTTTACATTTTGGTTTTAGATCAAATCCCTTTTCGAATACAAGCTGCCTAATGCCTTTGAACAGTTTCCCAGAGTACCCGCTAGCTATAGGAGGGATCCAGCATTCATGGATCCATCTACCTGCTGTTCTGAGTTGCTAGATGTCCAGCCTCCATTCCAAGCTTCTTTTTAAAAGGCCTTTTCCTTTCTTCCCCCTCTCTCTCAGACCATGTGGCCTCATGGTTATTCAGAGTGGAGAATTCCCATCAAGAAATTATCTCTTGGCATGATTGCCAGAATGTCTCAGTGTCTTCGCATTAACTCTAATGATTCATCATTTTTTTGTCCTGGGCTTGACATTGAATGATTACTTGAAGCTAGTTCTGTGTAGACATCTGACTTGGGAAGTGCCTCTCCTTGCCTAACTGCTCACCACCCTGCAGGGAGGTGGAGTTGGAGTTTGTGAGCACAGTTTTCTATATACAGAAATACACAGATTCATTACCATGGTCTGTATACATGTCTTGTAATGACCATCAAGTTCCGAATAAGCTTTTATTAAAAGACCCTTACTTGATATATATTATAATATAATAACACAGTGGGTAATCAGGTGGTTTAATTGCTTATTTTGTGGGTTTAAGCCTTCTGTTTTCCCTTGGGGAGGTTCCTTCAATTTTGATTTTTCATGAGTGCCTCACAAATTTTAATGTACTTCTCCTTCCAATATTCCTGTGATGTAGGGAAGTGCTATTAGCCCCAAGTTTCAGATGAGAAACTTACACAGACAGAGTAAGTGACTTGCCCAAGGTCACACAGGAAGTCTGTAGTGGAGCAGGGAATTGCACATGGATTTCTGGAATCCTAGGCTAGCACGCTAAGGCCCAGCACTAGTCTGATTTGTAATCACTAGTGTCCTCCAGCCACTAGAGGGCTACATATGAAGAAAGCCATCAAGAGGTCTGACTTTCCATTCAGTAAAGGACAGTGTTGCGTATATACACGAAGACGTGCATTGCAAAGGCTTCTAAAGTTCTGGAGGGGAAAGTTTGATTTGGGGCATTTGAAGAGAGTTTTTTTTTTGGATGCCAGAAGATTACGTTTAGCTGTGTAGTTGAGGCTGAGTGAATCACCTTTCCCATCATAACGCTCAAGGCACAGATTTCCTTGATCAGCAGGTATTTACTGCGGAAGAGAGCAGCAAACTACCAATTAAATGTGTTGGTTTTCACCTTTTGTTGATTTCCCCAAGACCACTCCCTTTTTAGAAACATCTATGCAGTATAGGGACATCTAGTGCTTGAATAGCACAACTGCAAGAAGATATCATTATATCCCTGAGCCTCTTGTGCTGCATAATGCAGTCACCGAACCTGTGTTGCCTAAAAGCTGGTTGCTTTTCTGGCAAGGGCTTAGTCTCAAGTGTAGATGGTAGTGCCCCAGCCTGTATTGGTTTTAAATCCCAGTGCTATTTGCAGGCTGACACACACATCTGATTAACTTTAGAAATCCCAGTATTCCCAGTACAACTGCTAGGCATTTGTGTAGATTGGTGTGTGGGTCTATGCTTCCTTCTCCTGGAGAGAACCTGTTCAGCTGTATGTAATTATGTTGCCCATGAAGCCTAAATAAGCCCCTCCTTTTGCTTAAGTTTTAAGCGCCCTTTATTTTGGGAGCAGAAGTTTCTGAACTTTGTCCCTCCTGATGTCCAGCTAAAAGATAACAGTTGACAAGGAAGTCTGTTCTTGCAGTGATTTCATCCAGGGATTGCATTAGAAGTTCCCCAGTCCAAGAAGTCCACGTGTTGCTGTTGAAGGAACAGTCCTGCATACACACCTTAATTTACTCGACTGCCTGATTTGTGTTAACAAGTGAACCCCTTCACAGCACTCAGGGCCATCATGCAAACAACTAACAAGAGAACCTTGGATGGGCACGTGTTGGGCCTTGTGGATGAGAGGTACCCCTGAATTCCCTCTTCTCTTTTGTGGTGCTGAGCACTTGAAAAGGAGCAAGAAAGTGGTGCAGGAGATGTCTCCATTGGTGTAACAGCTCTGCCAATGGCAAACATTGCTGGCAGGATTGCAGTTCACGTCTAAGCCAGGCCGTCTTCGTTAATATTTCCAAGGGTGTCTGGCGGGGACTGCGAAAGTGAGATGAACTGTGTACACATCAGACAATATGTTAGGCGAGACTGGACATTCCCTGTGGATTGCACTGGAGCCGGTATCAGGAACCTGGGGAGGAAATGTCACATTGGCAACTGTGAATCAAAAGCCTGTGAGTTGTTTCTGAAGAGCCCCGTTCCAGGCTTGACAGCTGTGAAACTAGAGCTCCAGACATTTCAGCAGGGTCTTGCAAACAGGAGAGTTAATGTGTTGCCTAAGCAGTGGCTAATCTTGGCACATACTGTACAGATGAGCTGGAGTGAAAAGGATTTAATGAATGCTGCCTCCGTGTTTATTTTTCACCTTCCAGGTGTCTGTGTTTTCAAACAGGGCCATTTCCATGTTCAAATGGAGTTTTGCTTGCATAAGGCCTGAGAGAAAACTGAGAGAAGACTTTAATATTTGGCTGCAGGTGAATAGATGGACTGATGACATGCTCTGCAGATCAACAGGCATGAGCCAAATTGTCAGGCCGAGTTGGGAAGTGAATGCAGAGCTGAGGACTCTCCTCTAAGGAGATCCAGCTCCCTGGCCTCAAAAATCAAATCTTAGGGCTGTTAGGAAAGGTGCCTTTGCTGATCTTGCCAGTTTCAGCAGTGCATAAAGAGATGAGCTGTCTATAAAGATAGCTGGAGCCCATGTGTCAGAGACACAACCCAGAAACAATGGAGAGTCAATCACCTACTTACGTTCGGGCAATCCATTCCCTAGAGAGCTCATAGCTCTGTGCAAGTGGGTAACTGCACTTTGTATTAGATGTAGCTTCCAAGTGATATTCAAGGGTGGTCCCCAAAAGAGTCTGTGGGGTTGTCTGGTGTCACTAATGCTATCTTGGACTTTTATAACAGGTAGGATCCAAAAGCACTGTCAGATTGCAGACCCCACTGTGCTGTGATGCAGACATTAGGATTCTATTCTATTTTTTTCTATTCTAGACTGGTTCTTACAGTGTCCTCCTCACTATAGGATCTGAGTGCCTTCCAGCAGTGCATTAAGCGAGGGGACTAACAACTGTCACCTGTGGGTTGTTTAGTCTCTCATCCTGTCCCTGGGGGACGGGGGGAAGGGAAGAGAAATTTTGTGTGTAGTGAAGTAGTTGCTTCCTCACACTTAATCTCAAATTTTCGTATGTGCCCCCCAATTTTGAGTCTCTAACCTCAGATGACACATACGGTCTGATAATCTTCAGCACCTCTGTAACTGAAATCAAGGGGAACTCTTGGTGCTCAAAACCTCCTAAATTCGGGACCTATATGCCACTCAAAAATAAAGGCTCCTACATTTAATGGACACTGGAAAACGTACTCCTT
The DNA here is from genome assembly GCA_007922305.1 of Dermatemys mawii. Taxonomy (NCBI): domain Eukaryota; kingdom Metazoa; phylum Chordata; order Testudines; family Dermatemydidae; genus Dermatemys; species Dermatemys mawii. The sequence goes on along the minus strand of ML677362.1, from coordinate 3,977,589 downwards.
AAACTCTGTGTCTCAGCTGCTGGCCCATCTGTACAATGGGGTGGTAATACTTCCCTCCTGCCCTTCAGTGGGTGTTGTGATGCTGTGTCCATCAATGGTTTTGAGGAACTCAGATACTCTCTTTGGAGATAAGCCTAATGGGAAACCTACGATTAATAATACATGCACAAGAAAGAGAGACTCCCTCACATGTATGCAGTGCTGTAGCCGTGTTGGTCCCAGGCTATTAGAGAGACATGGTGAGTGAGGTAATGTTTTTCACTGGGTCAACTTCTGGGACCTGAAAAAGAGCTGTGTGTAACTTGAAAGCTAGTCTTTCTCACGAACAGAAGTTGGCCCAATAAAAGATACTACCTCGTCCACCTTGTCTCTCTCCAACACTCCCTTAAAGAAATTCAACGGTATTCCATGGCAAAGGTCAAAATCACTGCAGCTTATTCTAGTATTACCCTCCTCCCCAGGCGTAGGGACTGATAGTGTATTATTTTTCATTAGGGCTACCGGTGCAGTGACATGAATCCAGCAGCCATTTGACACGCAGCAATAGCTCGTATGCAGCCAGGGACGTTAGAATCTATTTTATTGTGAGGCAGAAAGAGACGGGATGCACCAGGATACCTGAATTATCCCATACTCCTTTCCCAAAAGTCTGTAAGTTCCAGCTGAACCGCTCCCAGAGCTGGGGAGAAGAGATTTTGGTGTAACATTTTATGTGAAAGACAGCCCCCTGCACTTCTGCCCTGCAGTGTTAGCCTTGGGTAGGGACCCAAGTCCAGGTGTGGGACATGAGCTCACAGGGCTTGATTCATTGTTGTGCTAGTCATAAACCCAGTGGCTCCATGGGGATTGGTCTAGAGCAAGGGATCAATTTCCCGCCTCCACTCCCCATAACCTTCTTCTGCTGTAGGGGGCATAGCTGAGGGAACGAGTGCATGACCAAAATGACACTGGTCTCTAGCTATTCCCAGCTGTCTCAATGGCCCCTTGGGGCCACAGATAGCCAGGGAAAAATTAAGGCAGCCCTGAGATTAGAGGAGGTGTAAAAGTGGTGTAAATCACCTTAGCCTTCTTTCCTTACCCCACCTTGATTCCTGTGTTGAGCGGAGCACAATGGTCTATTGTCTGCCTATCTTTCTAATCTAATCTGTCTAATTAATAATCTGACTAAACTGCATCTGTCAGTTTGCCTCTCTGATTCCCCCGCCACCATCCAATCTGAGCCTGATTCTGATCCCGCTACCTGGTGTAAATCTGCAGCCAGGGGAGTTACTCCAGTGAAATAGAGATCAGAATGTGACCTTTTCCCCCATGGTGGTGGGTTTTTTTTTTTTTTTTGGCAGTGTAGGCTGCTCACCAGCCCGAAGCATTTGTAGCCCAAGATCTAGCAACATTGCTTAGTGCTAAGGAATTCAAAAACCAAACACCCAACCCAAATCTTGACAATAGGGAAATCACTCTTTGTTCTCTCCAGACTCACAAGAAGGTGAAACCTGCCTTCTGCTTCGGGGAAACCTCTTGCAAAGTAAATGAAATAAGGAGACAAGTGAGGCCTGGTTCTCTGTTGCCCTGCACCCTGCACAGTGATTCATACAGTGCAAAGCACAACTGTTGTGATCAGAGGTGCTGGAACTGGGGGTGCTGCGGCACCCCCATGCTTGAAATAGTTGCCATCATGTACATGGTTCACAGTTCAGTTCATAGAGCTCAGCACCCCCGCTGTACACATTGTTTGAGCGCTTCTGGTTGTGATCTGGCAGGTTGGCACCGCTCTGCTGACTGCACAAGGTACATGCAGTCAGGCTCTGAGATGGTTTTATGGAGAAACTGTGGGGTGGTAGGGGAAGAAGAACCCGAAGGAGCCAGCTCTGACGCTGAGCTCTGATTGTGTTCGGCAGCATTTTAGAGGAGGCTCCTGGTGGGGAGGGCAATGTATGGGAGGGCAGCCCTTGGCCAGTTATTGGTGATGGCCCATCCCGGTGTCCTCAATCATTCTTTCTGGCCTTGTTTTATATAGAATCCAGCTGAAATCCCATTTTGTGCTGATGGGGTGAGGCTGCAGCGTGTTAGCTGGCATGGGCATCCCATCCCCCCACCCCGATCCCGCCTGCGCCCTGCCACGCGGTGAGACGTAGGTGGAACTCGGTCAAGCAGAAGCCTGCAGCAGCAGCAGCAGCGTGCCTCACAATAGCCACTTTGTGCTGGGGCCTGACCTCATCTGTCCGCCACACTGCAGCTGCTCCCTCCCCTGCACGGGCGTTAACCCTCGGCACACCGGGCCAGAAGCAATCATTGCTGGGGAGGTGGGAGGGAGTCGCTTTGTTCCTTCGCTGGGGCTGTTGGCTGGAGTGGGGTAGGTATCTGTTCCCACCCTAATGACGGGCTGCTGTCCACTGGGGCAGTGCGGGGAGACTGCAGAGGAGGGACACTGTGTGGTTGCCCTAGAAGAACCTTCACCTGGCCACATGCAGCACTTTGCCTTTTGGCAGCAGCAGCTCTTGTCTGTAATGCAGATTAGTGCCCCTGAAAAGCAACAGCCCTGGAGGCTGAACCCTGGACATGGAAAGCTTCTCCCACCCTGGCCATCTGTCTCACCCCATCTCCAGGGGCAAGAGGGGAGCTCGTTCGGTGGCCCCATTGAGTCCTTTGCTTCTCTGATAGCTCTGCCAACAAGGGGGCTGGTGTGTCGTGGTTTTAGTGATGTGGACACCCACCCAGTGGGAACTGGACAGTGAGCTCCTCCCTCCTTTCGCATCAGCCACCTAGGAGCCATTGGAGGGCCTTGGCTCTCCGCCACTAGTGCACTGGGCCTAATTTGGCCTGATGATCTAGAGATGAAAGGATTGCCCACTACCAGACCCCTGAATGATCTAGTCCTCAACCCTTCAATGGGTCCATCCGGTTCTTTATATATGTTTTCCCTCCCCTTTGCTTACCCAGTGTTCTCCCTTCTCTCTCACCCCCAAATCATCCTGATCCCCACTCTCAGCAAGTTTGAAAGCTGCTATGCTTAAAAAATGTAATGGCCAGTTACAGTGATGTCTCCAAGGGCCATACATTCCCTTTGCTTCCAAGTTAAAGTGGATGTCTTAGAAGGCAGAATGTACACGGCCCGCTGGAGGCAAGGTGATTCTTTAAAGGTGACCCGCAAAGGGGAGAACATGGTCTCTGCTTTTTTTAACTCTTTATGATGTATTAAAAAAAACTCCTGAAAAGTTCTTTGTCAAACAATTGTTTCCCTGCATGTTATTTTTACATTAGAAAACCAGATCTCGCCTGCCCTGTTTTTCCTAGAAGACTCTATGGACTACTGGAGAACTAGTAAGGGTATGATATCCTCTCTAGCATGGAAAGTAAACCTGGCTGAGGACAAGTGACTTTTATTCAGGCTATTTACATTTTTTTCTTTTTGTGCATCTTTGTGAACACCTATTTAACTCCAACCCCTGACAAAAAACCCACACACCTTCAGTAAAGGCTTAGAACACTCCCAGTCCTTCACAAAACCAGGGAAGGGGAGATCTAACATTCCTTGTGTTATAACAAAGGCCTGATCTGCACATATAGTTACAGTGATTAAACCAAAAAGTGTGTTTTAAATTTTTTTTCATTAAACTTGTGCAAAATCTCTAGATGGACAATCTTCATTCACTTTCAGCTTGGTTTATTTCAATTTATCTTAACCTGATCTCTTGTTCACTTAAATTAAATGGATGAAAACCAATATTAAACTGAATTAAGATTCTCCACACAGGAGTTTGCACCAATTTAACTAAATTGATGTAAAAAACAATTTTAATTCTCCGAATGCAACTTTGGAGTGGGAAGAAGCCCAGCGGTTAAAAAAAGAACAACAAAACAATCTTTTTTGGTTTCTTTTAAGTTGTGGAGATAGTGAAAATGAAACCAGGATTTATAAAAATTGTCTCATGTATAAATATTTGAGGCTGAATAGGCATATGGGCAGAGAGTTAAGGCTGGTTTTCAACGTGTAGTGTGATATTTTACACTTGTACTTTGAAGAGATTGTCTCAGCTGCAAATGAATTTGAATAATATTAATCCACGGCACTTTCACTGTTCATTTCCGCAGTTTTAAAAGCTCATTTTCTAAAAAACTGTACCTGTAAAAGATTCGTATCTTTTAACGTTCATGTTAATTAGTGAAGCAACCTTAACTTAAAGGGTAATCGTGTTTTTGTATGTATGTTTTTGGTAGCATGGTAGCTTGTGTGTGGTTGTATAAACATAAATGTGGAGTGATTTCTACTGGACAGAAACAGAACTGCTCCAAAGCATGTCATAGGCTCTATATTGCTAATGCCTGCATGGAGATTTTTGCTGTAGTACAAGTGTTTAGGAGAGCGGAGCTTTAAGAACAGCAGGCTCAGTGTTTTGTCTCTGCTGTTTACAAGCCACTCTGAATGGCTGTGATATACAGCCAAGTCCTAGGGGATCATGGGTTAGTTGCAATATTTTATTCAGTGGCTATGTAACTCTCTAAGTCATTGTATTGAATCACTGCAATTTTCTTTCAAATCCCAGTCTGGGATAAAGGGGATCGCTGTGCGGGTTCTTGTGTGCAGGAGGGGGAGTGGGTGGGAGAATTTCTTAGGCTGAACTGATTATGCTGTTCTCAGAAATGTAACCCTCAGTCAGCTCACTCACCCTTCACTTCAGAGCGGCTCAGCATGCAGTCCTGGAAGAAACTTTTCTTTTCTTCAGTCAGTTTGTTTTTGCCTTCACTTTGGGAGCCACTGGCATGTTACAATAAGTTTTCCATTGCTCTGATAACTGTAGTTCAGCTTCTAAAGCCTACAGCCATTTTGAGGTTGACAGGAGGGACATTTTAGTTTAAATGAGGGGGTTGGGAGTAGGAAAGGTGCCTCTTTCATCCCATTCCCTTTATTGCAGAGGGAAGAAGGATAATCTTGTGGTTATAAGGCCTCAGAATCAGCGTCCAATTTTATTCTCAGCTCTGCCTCTCATTTGCTACTTTGGGACTGCAGGCAAAGCATGTAATCACTCCCTGCCTCAGTTTCCCCATTTGCAAAATGGGAAATTAAGGGCCACTAGCAGGGTAATGGCTAGTTATTTTCTTATGGGCCTTTCCTCCTGGCTTTAAGCTGCTCCAAGTCATGCAGCCACGTTAATGTTCCTTCAACCATGTTTGTAGCTATGTGTCTATGAATTAATGAGTCTCTGCTTCTCAGAGCTGGACCGAAAGCTCTAGAGAGCCAAGATGAGAAAGGGCTGCCTTGGAAAGTCCCCACATTGTTGCTAGGCAGCAACATGCTTTAGCTTCCTAATCTGAAAGGCAGCACTCAGGCTTGGCAGTGAACTGGCTCTAGAACAGAGAACCAGAGGGACGTAAAACCATACAAAGAGGCTTGATTTTATTTTGTAATTGTACCATTGCTGGGGTGCTGCAGCCCACCATGGACAGGGGTGATGGCAGCGCGATTAGGAGCAAAGCAGCAAGAAATTTCACTGGATAAGGAGAAGCCAGACATCTCTGCAGCCTCAGAGGAGAGAGCCTTCTCAGCAGAGATTTATGGCCCAACTTTGCAGACTCAAGAACTTGGGTGGGGCCCACATAGAGGCATGGAGTTTAAGGCCAGAAGGGACCACCAGCTCCATCCACTCTGACCTTCTGTACATCACAGGCCACCAGCACACCCCAACAGCCGCACACTAGACCCGACAACTAAAATGAAACCAAAACATTACAGCTCACAGGAGACTGGACCATTATGTGCGACAGGCAGAGAATCGAAGGGACTGAGGTGCTCTAGTTCTTACCCAAACCTCTTGGAGTTTCTTCATCCCTAGATTTGACTTCTGTACCCAGCAGGGAAAGTCCAGCAGGGAGCATACCAGAGCGATCATTACCAAGTAACAAGTCCATGGCTGCCTAGGACTTCATAGCTAACCAACATGCTGTCTACCACAGCTACTTGAAACTTCATGGCAGAAGCAGGGATGGAACTAAGATCTTCCCACTCTTAAAGCTTAGCCCTACTACTTTAGGTAAAAGGGAATCTCCATGTATCTGTTAGCAGTATAGGGCTTATGATACAACTGAGCAATACTAGTTCCATTCAGTGGGTTCTGTCCATCCACCTATCTGTTCACTCCCCTCCCCCCACACCAAGCCAGTTCATTAAAATATATAGTATTTATTCAAGTAATTTTTGGCTTTTTCTTTAATGGCTTTAGATACTTACGTAAGTGCAGCTGCAGTCACACTGAATTGTCCCCACATTTAGTCAGAGGCTGGGTTGAGTAAACATCAGGGCCTTGGTGTCCATACTAATTTGAAGCGGGCTATTTGGAATGGTGTGACTACATGGCGCCTTGCTGGAGTAAAGGGATCTATGAGTGGGAACCCTTGAATGAGTGCAGGGGAGACTAGGAGGTACCACGCTTGCCTCCTGCAAGTAAGGGCTGAGGTAAGCAGGCTGCTTGGTAATGCTTTGCTCTTCTGTAGCTCCTTTCAGCTGTGGAAAATGCTTTACAAACATCATTGACTTAAGTTTTGAAATCCCCCCTGAAGGATTGCTGAGTAGCATAAACTCTGTTTTACTGAGGCATGGACAAGTCAAGTGACTTGCCCAAGGTCACATAGTTTATAACCAAGCTAGGATTGGAACCCAGGAGTCCTGGCTGCCCAGTTCCCTGCTTTAGCAACATTCCCCTCTCAGTGGGATTAAAACCTAGGCTCTCACCACTAGACTACGCTGCTCCTCCTTGTATACACTTCCTCTCCTCAGAGCCAAACAGCATAACAATTTTTTGTGTTGGGAGGACTCACCTTACCCTCCCAGCCAGGGTTTATAAGGTGAGAGTGAGACATCATACAGTGGCTTTGTATGAGAAGCTTGTGGTGAGGACAAAACTCTGTAAGACCCCACGACTCTTCTCTTCTGCATATGCTGTACCATGCAGTCCTTTGTAAAAGGACATTTAGCCCCACTAGGTTCCCTGCCCTGCCCGCCTCTCACTCACTCAACAGTTTGGGGTCAGGGTGTGTGAGTGTGCCTTAAAAACAGGCAGTCACCTCTCTGTAAATACCAAGTTTACAATAACTCCTTCACAGCAGTGCTGGGAATGGAGCCCTGCATTGTTTTATAGGAATTCCCAAAGAACTACTCGCTGAGCTGGATGGCACAGGCCTGGGTTAGTCCAGCAGTTCTCTTTGTTTGCTTACACCTAGTTTGTGCTAATCGCTGCTGGAGTACCTTCACGGTGAGAGACCTTGGGGCTGCATGGACACTACAGGCTGCAGTTACAGGGCAGAATTCTGGGGCGGGAACTAAGTCATGCAGCCGCAACAAAGCCCTTAGATGGCCAGTGAAAATGGTGGATTCAGGCGCGTAACTAATTAAATTTGTCAGCTATTCACAGCCCTCAGAGCACCTACACTTTGAAATTTACTTAGTCCAGACAAACCCAAATCTATTAGCTTTCAAGACATACAGCAAGACCCATCTCATTTCCAGGGATCTGGAGAGGGATGCTTTTGCAGAAGTTTGCGTACCTTGCCCTGATATTTGAGCTGGTGGTGGGTGGCTTTTTCTTCCCTTTCCAAGTTTTGGGAGGTTGCTTTGTTTTCTTTGTTTGTACTAGTATTGTAAAGGTGTGTTTACTTGCAATAGATTACTTTGAGCTGATGGTTTTGGTTTCCATGGGAATTTATTGTTTTGTTTCAGGACAAAAACCTTTTTTTTTTAACTTCAATTTGTTTCAGTTTTCTTTAACCAAGTATTTGTGGGTTTTTGTTTTTTATTTTAGTTTTCAGATGCTTTGTTCCCCCCTTTATGTATTTTACCTGTTTTTTTTTCAGTGGAAAAAGGGAAAGAGAGGTTTTTAAAAAAGTGAAAAACAGTGGCATACCCCGGTCTTCTCACTTTGTTACTATTTTCCAATTGGCAAAAGTTGGAAATCAGACAGAAAGTGGGGGAAAGTTTCTCAAGTTGAAAAACAAAAGCAAAGTGTAGGAAAGCAAGGAAGAAAATACTTTTGCATACTTTGTTACTGTATTGCAGCTAGTAAAAAGTGGAAAATAAAAAGGGAGAAAAATCCACTATTTATATAGAAAAAGAAATAAAATAACTGGTGTTTCCGCCAAACTTTTCATTTTGAAAAACAAATATTTTTCCATAAAGATTTAGTTTTCAATAAGGCAGATATTTTCCAACTAAAAAAGTTTTTGTCAGATTTTTTTAGCTCTGATGTTCTTCAGCTTGTAGTTGTCTGGGTGCTGTATAAAACTTCCTGATGAACAAAGGAGACAGAGCTGGGACTCAGGTTGTGTGGAAGCCTGGTTGTCTCTGTAGCTGTTTTCTGTAACAAACTCCTCTAGTTCGAGGTGTACGGATCCATATTTTATGACAAGTATGATGGCTTTTTGAATACCTGTCAAAAGAACCTAGAGCCATGAATAGATGCTTTTAAAATCTATTTTGTAACACTAAATAAATCAGGAACATTCACACTTACATTAAATAGGATAATTTTTTCTTCCAAAAGGAATATAAACTCTCCTGCTTCAGGGCCTAAACCAATCACTAATTGATGGAAATTAGGAAAAGAAAACTTCCCCAGTGGGCAAGTTCTTCAATAATTGTCCTCTAGAGGGTTTCTTTCACCATCCTCTGAAGTACTTGGTATTGGCCACCATCAAAGACAGTAAGCTAGATGGACCACTGGTCTGATCTGGTATTCCTATCTTATCTTACTCTGAACCATCCATCCTGTTTGACATAAAGTGACTCCACACAGGCTTTGTGTCTATTCCCACCACACCACTGCTACTAATCCCTACATTCTGTTTGTCTTCCAGAAGATGCTGCTCAAGAAGAACTGTGGAGCAAAGACAAGAGTTATTAAAATTCGTGTAAGTTGCCTATTTTTGGTGTGTTTCCAGATGTGTCTGAATGAGGTAGCACCCTCTGAATTTCTGCAAGCGAGAGTTGGTCTGTGGAGGTTTCCTTTGGGTGGGTTTCCTTTGAGTTGTTGGTCTGGAGGATTTTTCCGAGCCTGGACTGTAATCAACATAATTGAGGCATGGTGCTAAAGTGGATCATATATTGGCCTTTCTGTTCTGAAGACCTTGGGGTCAAATCTTACTTGAAGTGAAAGTCTACGCTATGGCATCCTGTAAATGCGTGTAATTACACAAAGCCACTTTTGGATAGAGCACTGTGATCCTCCTCAATCAGGAGGGGACCAGGTCTGCAATAACAGGGCTATAGCGGCGCGGGAGTGAGATGCATCGGCAGGATTGTGCCAGAGTCCCAGATACAGAATAGCAGGGAGCATGGCTGCAGGTTACAACTGAAGAGAATTGTGTGGGACTCAGAACTGGAGTAACCAGGGATGGGAGTTGCAGGTCAGGGCTATCTTAAGTATTTATGTGGCCACCATTACCAGAGTATCTGAGCGCCTCACATTCTTTATTAATGTATCCTGACAACACTCTAGTAAGGCAGGGTGGCGCTATTAGCCCCACTTTAGAGATAAGGAGTTGAGGCACAGAGTGGCTAAGTGACTTGCACAAGGTCACATAGGAAGTTTGTAGTGGAGCAGGGAATTGAACCCAGGTTGCCAGTACCCTAACCGCTGGACCATGCTGCCTTTCACCAAGGGGACATTGGCATCGAGGTCCATTGGTAGAGCTTCATTGGAGGTTTGCACAATCGTCTCCCAATACGTTGACTTTGTTCTAGCTGACACTTCGACTAACCATCATCTTATTCAGAGGTATCTTAGCTCCATATTGGTGAACAGTATCTAGCCACTATATCTATAGGGCATTGTCGGAGATTTGTGTATGATATCCCACACACTAGCATTCCTGAGACTAAACCAAATGCCTCAGTCGGCGAACAGCTGAGTCTCAAAAGATCCTCAGATGATCTGCAGTGTAACTGTAATATGCAGGTGAAAACAACACCATCAGCTAACCAGAGAGAAGAAAGCAAGTGTCCCTTGTGTAAAAACAGCCACTGTCATTGCAGTATTTGCATTCAACAATTAGGCAGCCGTAGGTGATGAATGGCAAATGCAAACCAACCGGCATGATAGTGTCATCGTGGTTTACACTGTATCCTCATGACATCTCACCCCAAAAGCAAACTGAACTGAGAACTGGAGCATTGAGGCCCTCTGTGTATCCACATCTGCTGCACTATCTTTCCATGCCATCATTTCCCCCTCACTCTTATCAAGTCTCTTAATCCTGACTTTAAATGCATCCCCTCTTTTTCCAGCCTGAACCTCTTGAGAGCTCTGTCAGTGCAGCCTACTACTTTCCAGAAACCATCTCTTGCTGTTCCAGTACTGGGTTTCCTCAGGGCTGCATCTGCTCTGCACATACACTGACAGTCTAGCGGTGGCCCCTATATTTTGGTGCAAGCTGTTTATTGGCTTCCTCCTTTTCCATACACTTATGTGCACACACTTTCAGTCCCCTTGTCTTTTCTGTCCCCGGGCTGGTGGTTATTGCTGTGCCGCTTGGGTAACAGTTCCCCACGGGTTTCAGTGGCACCTACTAAGGGAGGTGAGAGACACAAGAGAGGTTTCCCCAAGCGCTGTGAGCTCATTACTCCAGCTCACTTTGTGTGCCCTGGAGAATCTGAGACCGAATTATTCCTTTCCTCCCTGCTGAGCCTGGGTCAGGCCTCACTAAAACAAACAAGTAGAGTGCAACCTTTCTGACAGCTGGGATGAGATTGATGCTTCTGATGTCACCCCAGGAAAACAGGGATAAGGGCCTCTCTCATTCTCAGGTACTTATTAGGGCCCCATGACCATAGGATCTGAGCACTTCACTGTCTTTGATAGATTTATTCTCCCCCTCCCACTGAGGTGCTGTTATTCCCATTTGGCAGCTGGGAAACTGAGGCACCACATGACTAAGTGACTTGCCTGAGGTCACCCAGGTAGTCTGTGAGAGAGTAGGGAATTGAACTCAGGTCATCTAAGTTCCAGGGGCACCCCAACCACTGGACCAGTCTCATTTTCTAGCCCAATAACCAGCTTCTTACCTGTAAGACTTCTAGTGCCATATGCTCAGTGTTGAGTTGGGTGGTTGCCTTGGTTTTGTGTGACATTGGTTCAGTGGCAGCTTGGGCTGGGTCAGTTCTGTAGCAACATTGCTGATAAATAACAGTGCAGCGTAGTCCTAATTGATGATGGCCTAAAAGGAAGCCGTTTGGAGGTTTAATTCAGAAAAGAATCAGATGTTAGAAAGGTAGCACTGGGGTTAGTGGTTAGAGCTGGGTCAAAAACCACTGCCTCACTGTGTGACCTCAGGCAAATCTCTTAACATTTCTGGGCCTTGTTTTCCTCATCTATAAAATTGAGATAATATTTAAAACACGTTTCGATCCTTAGGTGAGAGGCCTTATCAGAGTGCAAAATATTACTACTCTTGTATTGGTCCAACTCCTGAAGCATTTACTCAGTCTTGATCTGGTGGAACTCACATGGACTTCACGGAAGTGGAAATCTATCTATCTGGGTTCTTATGACACCATCCAGGGACGTAAAATAAGAAGCAATATTAGCACCTTCCTCTTTTGCTGCTCTGCGGGAAGGAACAAGTCTTGTGATTAGATTGGTGGGTTTTTGTGTACATGAGAGGAACGTATTGAGGGGAAGCCATGTCAGTGATAGGTTTTGCATTTGTTTCTCAATGAGCAGACATTCCTGGTCATCCTTACCTCTTGTGGGGAATGAGTTCCATAGTATAGGCCCAGATCCTGTCAAAGTTCTGTACCCCATGCTCATTTCTCGTACCCAAGGAAGGATGGTTTGACACTAGAAGCAGGCAGAAATTTCACATTCAAAATACATGTGCACCTTTGATGAAAAATTGATCATTTGGGGCCAGCTTTTCAAGGTCTTAGGTGTGTAACGGTGCAGGTGTGCACCGGTGGGATTTTCAAAAGGCCTAAGCAGGTTAGAGATCAATTTGCATTGCAGTAATGACAAGAAGCCCCAGTCAAGGACCCAGACCCCGTCATGCTAGGTGCTGTACAAACACAGAACAAAAAGATGGTCCCTGCTGCAAAGAGTTCACAATCCCTCTTTAAATTCAGATTGCCAGCAACTCCCAAATTCTGTAGCAGCATAAGGAGAGATTGCAACCGAGTCAGCCTGGAGGGTAGGCGAGTGGAGAGGCAGTGTGGTCTAATCGTTTGTACAGGGGCCTGTGATCAGGAGCTCCTGGGTTCGGTTCCTAGCCCTGCCACTGACTTGATGAATAGTCTTAGGCAAATCACTTCACCTCTTCCTGCTTCAGTTTCCCCATCCGTGAGATCGGGACAGTGATACTGATCTACCTCCCAGTGGGTTTTGATACTTAGCACTGTAGTGTCAGGGAAGCACTTAGAGATCACAGATTTAATACTCTACAGGAGGGCATCTCCATGAGAGAGTTGCTATTTCAGAAATATTGTTCTTATACATAGCTCTTGTGACATGGCAACACCGGCAACGGAGCCCCGAAGATGTCATGTCTCAGTGAGACATTGTGAGGATGTTGCCCGCACCCTTGAAATATTAGGGACGTGAGAGCGTCCTGTGAAAAGGAGCACGGCAGAGGTCAGGATGAGCGGTAGCAGTTTTGGCCCTTCTGCTCTGGAGCACGCACGCTGTGTTGGAATTTAGAAATGTTTGTGCTCCTGGGAGTGGGCTGCTGACCTAGCCTGGGTTTTACCTTTGCATGGACTTTGTCTCCTCCAGCTAGTTGCACTAAGGCACTACTTTCCTTGTGCCAGCTCAGGGCATGTGAGGCAGCAGTCCTTCCATCCTGCTCAGCACTTCTTTTTCTTAAGCAAGGTGATGGGCTGTCAAGAACCTAGGCAGATTAATAGAAAGTGATTGATAAACATTGCAGTGACTGGCTCTTGTAGGATATACTTGCAGGAGTACCGGCAGAGCAACTCTGAGGCCCCAGGTACTGCGGTGGAAGAAAAGGCCTCCAGAGAGGGTTCAAGGCATAATGGAGTAGGAGGATTGGCACCCACAGGCAGGGGTGAAAAACTGTATGTGAAATATGGATGTGAGCATAATGGATATGTGGTGTAAGTGTCCAGGCAATACCTTCCTGTGTAATGGGGGGGCACTTGCACAAGGTGTGCCAAAGTGCACATTGTGTTTCTCTGTGTGCAACATTTGTAATGTCTATATGCAGCTGTTGTGTAGTGCGGGGATGTGCATGTGTTGGGGATTTGCGTGAGTGCATTAGAGTCGTGCATTTTTGTGCGGTGTATGTACATATACGGAATAGCATGTGTGTGTCTGGGGGAATAACGTACGTGAGTGGGGTCAGGCGTGGGTGTGTGAAAGGAGGCATCATATTGGCCGAGGAAGGTGGCTGCATGATAATATTGGAGAATCTTTTGTCCCCGGCCTCTTGGGGATCACCCTGCATTATTTCCTTGTTCTTCACTCATTTTCCGTGGGTACAGGAGCCCCGAATGGGAGCCTGACAGAGCTGTGCCTATCTCAGCAGCAACAGGCATGTAGAAGACACAACCTCTAAGTGTCCGTGTCTCAAGAGCTCTTGCGGGGGCAGGCAGAGAGGGAGTGTAGATTTTGGGCCAATCTGATAATCTGCCCGATCAGGAAGATGTTTTCTGCAATATGAAAATAAAATAGGGATTAAAAAGCAGACCATAAACTCCCTTGTGTTCTTGCTTCAGTCTTATCAGTGCCTGAGAATGTTCCCTGCTTGGCCAGGGGCCAGTTCCCGGGAATGACTTCCCTGCCTCTTATCTTTGGCATCTGTATCCTAAATGACTGCTGCAGAACCGCACCATGTTCTCTTCCCTTCAAACAAGGGAGCCTTTCATCCTGGAGCCAAAGGGAAGATGTGCCGTCCTCAGCCCCTTTGCCAAAGGCCTGCACTGTTTGCCAATGAGAAGTATGCCAGATGGCAGAGCATCATCGATGCACATCTCCGCTCTGCAATGAGGCGCAAAGTATGTGCTGTCCCAAGGAGCTAGAGCTAGAGCAATGGCATTTTGCACATCTATGAGCGCTTTGCAAGTGTTAATGAATTAAGCCTCCCATACCGGTAAATGTCATGATCTTCATTTCACAGAGAGGCAAACTGAGGCACAGACAGGCAAAGTGACTTTGCCAAAGCCTCGCTGGGTGACGTTGGGCGAGACAGGAGGAGAACCCAGAAGTCTTTAATGAAGTGAACTCAATCCTGTGCTTTAGTCCCAAGACCCTCCGTCCTAAACATGTGGATGTGGGAGGAATGGCTCTAGTGAGGGAGCATCATTGTTCATGTTGTGTGATGCCCCTTCCTTCCCTTCTGGGGAGCTCAGCAGGGCTGGCCCACAACATTTTGGCACCTGAGGTGGGGAGCTCAAATGACACCCCCCCACACCTCCTTGCATGGATCAAAACTTTGAAAGGTCTCTTGTGCCTTCCTTCCTCCAGCACAGCACTCTACCATCCCTGTACATCTAGAGCAGAGAGAATACAGTAAAGCAGCACTCACAATTTTCCACACTATGGATCCTAGTGGCCCCACCACCACCCTCCCCTCCACCCCAGTCTGGCACCTGAGGCGGCTGTCTCAGTTCGCCTCATGGTAAGGCCAGCCCTGGAGCTCAGGCTGATAGCACTATCGTGTACCGTACAGCGCTCCAGTGGCTCATGGAGAAAGGAGTGGGAAGTTGGTATTAAGGTTGTCCAAACTCTCCTTGAGATTTTCAGTACATTGTTGAATCTGGATCCAGAGAAGAATCCAGATATTCGGCTGCTCCTCCAAACTGAGCCCTGCCCCAGCTGAGGCTGGCCCAGCACCAATGGACGTGCCATCCTTGATATTTGCTGCTGTGCTGCCATGTGAGGGGACTTGTGAAGAAGATGAGTTGGAAAGCGCCGTCCACACATGGAGAGCCGCAGCACAGGAGTAAAAGGCCCAGGACTGTGACAGTTGTGTTGGGGGAAATGAAACGGGACTGCGAGATCACAAGTGAGATGGCGAGAGAGACTTGTAGGGTTGCACAGAGGAATTGAGAAGGGGGCATAGGGTCACACAACTGGGAATGAGTGGACCATGCGGTGGCACAGCACAAATGTTTTTTCGGGGGGAGATGAGGCTTGCACCGTGGCTAGTGGTGCTTCATCAGAACTGTTTGCCGGCAGGAAGTAAAATCAGAGGTGGGGGGGCACTTTCCTTGTTCTTTGCATCTCGTGCTGCCGCAGTTGTTTCCAGGCTCCCCTTTGTGTGCGAGGCTTGTGAGAACCTGGCTCCCGTTCATGCTCACATAATCCACAGCAGAGTAATCCTCTTTCCCTCTGCACCTTGTGTCATCCGACGCCCAGTTACTGTACTAGGCTTCCATAACGGAGGCTGTTTGTCCGGAGGCAAGTGCGCTGTGCCAGCGGCCTCATTGAAACAGGATGATTAATACTCACTTTGCTCTGTTAATTTTGATTCTTTCTAAATGGGAAGGATAATCTCCTCCATGCCAAACTACCTAGTTCCGTGGAATTGCACTGCCCTGGGCTAACACAGAGTGGAGGATGGAGGTCACACATGAGCACGCAACATGTGCAAAACCATTGGTCCCATTGCTCTGCAGGTTCCAGGGCCAGCCTCTGAATGAACTAAAAGTGAGTGCAAGTGTCAGACCCAGGCCACGTTGCCTTGTGGGGGTGGATCTCCTTGTCATAGGAAGAGGACAGGGGAGCACTGTAACTTCAGAAGAATACAGACAAGTGATCAGGGAAGACTCAGCGGAGTTGTAATTGAGAAAATAGGGACCAGGTTGTTTCTTGTCCATGTATGGGTGTGCTAAGAGATCCCGCCTTGTGCCCTCTGCTCAGGGGCCAGGCATAATTGCAGTCTCTGCACTATGCAGGCTGCAGCTGTACTCCTGGGGCACTAGCTAGTCGAAAGCAGAGAGGAACAAAGCAGTGAGCTGTGACCCTGCCGTGCTCCGCACTGGCTGGCGCATGGGAGCATAGCTGGAACAGCGTCCAGAATACAGGTCTTCATTTAGTCTCCATGGCAAGTGAGCCACGTGGCTTTAGCCATATTGCATTCAGAAGCATACCTTGCTAAATGTATTGCCGTTTTCATTTCATCACATGCCCTCTGGGCCTCGGCTTATTAGGCAGGCTAAATCACGGCCTGTGATCAGCTTTCTCAAAGGCATAGTAACGTGCCAGAAAGAGGGGAGGAAAAGGCTTATCTCGAAGGATGGCGTCAGCAAGAACCCAGATCTGGCACATTTCCTGGTCTCCTGGGTTATGCGTAACTGATCATAAAGCATCTATTAGGCCTCTTTGAAGGTCTTTCCAAAGAAGTTCACATATTATTGTCTGGTTGCACCTTTGTAGCACTGCCAGTTGCCACCTGACAACTCTGCAAACACACTTGCAAACACTTGGCGGCTTTGTTTTTTCCCCTCCCTTCTGCGAGGACACCAGTGTGTTTACATGACCTTCACAAGCCGAACTGTCCCTAGCAATATTGCTGTACAGTGTGAAGTGGGCTCTGGGCAGCTCTTGGCTGATGGAGGAAAAGACCTGGATTGTTCCATGATTGTACAGAATGGCGTGGGGAGATGGAAAAGTCAGCAAGATGTCTGTAAACATTAGGGACCGGCCACAGCTGCAGACTTCGGCTCTGGATCTGAACTCCCTCAAGCGGGGGAGTGTTTGGATTTGGGATTTCGTTCCCAATTCCAATAGAGGGAACTGTGTTTACATATAACCATGGTCCCAAAGTTAAGCTCTTTCAGGAGATGTACTTTGGATGTTATCCCAGACTAAGCTAAACGTGTCTGGGGGAAAGACATTGGAGGATGGGGTTTTGTGTTTGTAAAGAGGAATATTCTTTGATCCACGCCAAATCCTCAACTGTGCAAACCATTGGACCCCCACTGAAGTGAATGGAGCTACAGCACTTTACCCTGCCTGAGGATTTATATTTTGCAAAGTGCCTGAAGCAAGAGAGTAAATGATAGGAAACTGCCTTTCTGTGGATCTCAGCACATGGACATTAATTGATTAATCCTCAGCAAACCCCTGTGGAGTGGGGATTATCCCCCTATTTTACAGATGGGAAACTGAGGCACAGGAGAGGTGACGTGACTTGCTCAGTGCTACCGAGTCCATGACAACGCTGGGACTAGATCCCTGATTCTTCATCCACAATTTATGAGTTTACACATTGAAGTTGAAAGGTCTCTGGTATTTTGTGACAATGTTGCAGGGGTGCCAGGGAGGAGAGAAGGAACTGGCATTAAAAACACTGCACCCGCCAATGCTGCCACGTGGACTCAAGCAGCATTAACTCTCCCCGACTTTCCTGCCAGCTCCTCTGCAAGCGGTGCCTGGGAAACATCCTCCTGCACACCTCTGGTCCTGCCCACTTACAAAGGCAGAGCACCACACACAGTCATGGTCTTCCTTTGCAGGGCCCCACTGTGGACTTTTTCCTTTCCATGCGTGGGGGTGGGGGTCATATGAGCCTTTACATGGTGCCTTTCATCTCAAAGGATTTTACAAATGGACCTACACATTTTACCCATCACCAAGAGGCAGCCACCTCTGGTGTGCAATGCAGCAGCTATTTAATAGAGCACAGCAGCACTTCGCAACCATGTTGATCAAGGAGAAAAGAAGATTCCTGTGTCCAGTTGAAACTGCAAAGGAAATTTAGGCTGGCAGTGTGCGCGAATTAACCTGAGTTTGAATTTGGCCAGGAAACCAAGGCTAAGTCTTATGACAAGGACCAGGAGTTTGTTAGGCTGTCAGGACCCTGGTTTTCTATCAGCTCTAAAAGATGGTATCTCCAGCACAGCACCCTACGACAGTGTGCTACAGCGTTAGTTCAGCAGTGGCTTCATCCTTTTCGGTCCTTGGGTTTTCCTGGGGAGCTTTAGGTTTTAACTGTATATGGGACTAAGTTCTGCAGCCCTGAACTCTGAACCCACCATCTCTTCCCCATTTAGCTTTTTCTATGGTTCTTTATTCATGCCTATGGTACAGTTCAGGCAGAAAGCCAATTTGTGAGGTGGCTGCAAACTCCTCTGCTTTCACAGGGAGGCTAATCTGATGGGCTCTGGGATTCTGGATTTCTTCCATCATCTTGAATCTGCGTGGTGGCCCTGGCTGCCTTTGGAGCCCCTGGAGCCAGCCGTCACCCAGACTGTCTCTAGTTGATCTTTAGTTAATGTGTTTCAAGGTGGGTTTCTTATTCATTGCTTTTCTACAATGCTGGTAACAGTCTGTTGTTATGGCAGAGATTTGCAAGAGTGTGCCTGTGGGAGAACGTGAGCAAGCGTGGCGAGTGAGTCTATACAAACAAGGCAAGCGGATGCATTAAGGGCGGTGGTTCTGAACCGAGGTCCGAGGCCCCTGAGGTAGGGGGGCTACAAGCAGGGTTCAGGGGAGCCGCCAGGCAGGGTCAGTATTAGATGTACTGGGGTCCAGGGCAGAAAGCGGAAGAGCCACTGCCTGGGGCTGAAGCCCAGGGCCCTGAGCCCCGCCACCTGGAGCTGAAGCCAAAGCCTGAGCAATGTAGCTTCATGGGGGCAGCTGTGGTCTGGGGCCCTGGGCAATTGCTATCTCCTAATGCTGGCCCTGGCTTTTATACAGAAAGTCAGTTCTTGTGCCACAGGTGGGCTGTGGAGGTTTTATAACATATTGGGGACCTCAGAAAGAAAAAGGTTGCGAACGCCGGCATTAGGGAGTGTGTGTGCTTGAGGCTCAGGGCACATCTACATCGTAGATGGGGGTGTGAGTGGCAGCTCCTGCTCGTTGGACTCTAACTAGCTCACTAAAAATAGCTGCGATGCAGCCACGGCAGGGGCTTCAGTACCAGCTGCATAAGTCCGCCTGACTCCCGCCCCCCGCCCATCACCTATGCTCTTGCACCGCCCATGCTGAAGTCCAGGCTGCAGCGTCCTCCCTGCTCTTTTGGGTAAGGTGGCTAGAGGAGGGCGAGTACAGGTACGTGGCAGCTGCTGTGTAAAGCTGCCGTGTGTCTTAACTGCAGAGTTCCCCTGAGTTCGGCCCCCCAGCTGCACAGCGCGACGGGATGGCTGCACGGGGCCCTGGTGTCAGCAGCTGACGATCACGCAAGCTGTAGCCAAGACCCACTGCCAGGCTAGGCAACTTGAGTTAAAAGTCTGCCCCCCCCTGCACCTATGTGAAGGCTTTTGTGTGTGGCTGGGATTCAAGTTAGGGCAACGCTGCAAGGAAGACAAGCCCTGTGAATGCATGCGTGTCACAGTGTGTGGGGGGCAGGGAGAGCGAATCAGTGTGTGCGTGTGTGTGCACGCGCATGTACTCACGCATGTGAATGCGCGGGAACGAGGGTGCACGTGTGAAGGTGCGAGTGACCACGTGAGGGAGCCTGTGCAAGCAAGTGTGCTTGTCAGTTTGCATGTGTGCAAACGGATGTGTGTGTTCGGACAGGTGTGGGTCCTTCTGTCGGCGGCCGCGTTGTGGCATGTCAGCCTGCTCTCCAGCTGTGTACATAAATTGCTTAATCCATGAAGGCCCTCGGTTAATGATTGCAGTGAACGTGCAGCCATAGTAGACTGTGGCCTGGATGAGTCTCCCAGCGGCCCAGAATGCCAGCACAGCGGAGGCCTTGCCCTGGAGCAGAGAACGCTGATGCGTTGCCTTCCAAGGAACCGCCCCAAGAATTGGGCTGTGGCTGCAGAGTGGCAGCTGCCAGGCAGGTTTATGGCAAGCTCTACAAAGAGCTGCCAACATGGGAGTGACTTGGATCTCCTTTATCAGCAAGAGTCATCTTGCCTCACCTTGGTCATAGTGCACAGTTAGAAGCCGGAGGGAAGGACGGGGTGGGTAGGAAAGATCCCCTCACTAGGTGAAGGCACTAGGCAGAACCACCTGGCACCTGGCCGTCGTCCTCCCTGGGAGGAGATCAGCAGGGCTTCACGTCGTCCTGAGTATTAGAGCGAGATGACCACACGCTGCACCCCCAAATGGTCTCACAGGGTCGGGTCTGGTCAGTAGGGGGATGGGAGGCTGACCTCCAGTGAAAACGCCAGCTCTGCAGGAAGTGGTAACAGCAATTCAATCAAGGCTGCTCTTCCCCCTGAACTATAGACTATAGACGTATTCTTAGTTTCCATTCATACAAAATAAGAACTGATTGCCTAGGAAGGAGTTCAGCAGAAACAGATCTGGGGGTCATCGTGGATCATAAGTTAAATATGGGTGAACAGTGTAACACTGTTGCAAAAAGAGCAAGCATTCTGGGATGTGCTAGCGGGAGTGTTGTAAGCAAGATATGAGTAGTAATTCTTCCGCTCTACTCCACGCTGATTAGGCCTCAACTGGAGTATTGTGTCCAGTTCTGGGTGCCACATTTCAGGAAAGATGTGGACAAATTGGAGAAAGTCCAGAGAACAGCAGCAAAAATGATTATAGGTCTAGAAGACATGACCTATGAGGGAAGATTGAAAAAAATGGGTTTGTTTAATCTGAAGAAGAGAAGACTGGGAGGAGACATGATAACAGTTTTCAAGTACATAAAAGGTTGTTACAAGGAGAGAGAAAAATGATTCTCCTTAACCTCTGGGGATAGGACAAGAAGCAATGGGCTTAAATTGCAGTAAGCGTGGTTTAGGTTGGGCATTAGGAAAAATTTCCTGTCAGGGTGGTTAAGCACTGGAATAAATTGCCTAGGGAGGTTGTGGAATCTCCATCATTGGAGATTTTTAAGACCAGGTTAGACAAACACCTGTCAGGGATGGTCCAGATAATACTTAGTCCTGCCATGAGTGCAGGGGACTGGACCAGATGACCTCTTGAAGTCCCTTCCAGTCCTACAGTTTTAGGATTCTGTCTCCCCTGCGATTTCAGTTGGATACAAAACTCACTTCCTGTCCTCAGCTGTTGTGCGAGGTTGTTGTGCACTGTGAACCACTTCTACCTCAGAGGTGGCTGCATTCCAGTGATTCTTACAGTAAAGTCTCTGCAGTGCCTTTGTCTTAAAGGAGTGACAAAAGCGTACCATTATATATTATTCTTATATCATTATTACCCAGACCAAGAAGCCAGAATCAGGAATGGGGTCCCATTGTAGAAGGTGCTCTACACAGATATAGTAAACAGACAGCCCCCACCCCAAATCCCTTACAACTGTGTGGGATGTGAAACAGCAGCTGGATACAACGAATAGGCTGGGATGTGAAACAGCAGCTGGATACAACAAATAGGCTGGGTTGAAGGCAGAGCAGCATTGGATCACTTAGGGTACGTCTATACTACCCGCCAGGGCAGTGTGAAGGACACTTCGTCCACATGTGGGCCCAGAGGACAAAAGAGCTCCTTTCTGCCCAAGAGGTGATGCGTTTTGTGGGTGGCTTTTCTTTGGTCCTCTGGGTCCCACTCTCCCCAGATCTTTCTCTTTCTGCCTGGGTCTTTGCTACCCCCCAGAAATCATCTCATTCAGAGACCTCTCCTAGTCGCAGCTGGCATTTCAAAATGGAGGGCATTGCCAGCTCTTTGTTCTCTTCCCCTCTTAGCATTGACAGGCAGTTTCTTTGCTCAGGAGAGAGACAAATCTGCTGATTTATTCTGTCCTCTTAGCTCTGAATAGGGGTTGCTACGTTACCCTCCAGCTCCAAGTCCTGCCAGAGCACACACCATATATAACCCCACAGCAGGTGTCTATTGAGCAGTGGCTCTTAAATCTGCCTCTCTTGTTTCTCATTGGGCTGGGCAAGGTGTCAGGGGAGGTAGCAGGGCACGATTTGTTGGCTGGAGCTGCGGGTCGAGCTGATGCCAACCTTGGCATCTTCCATGCTGACAGACCACCTCGATTTGGCGATGAGGGGGCAGCCGTGCGTGCAAGGCAGGGCGCACACATGATTTTGGGCGGGTCTGTTTTAAAAATGAATGCTGTCACTTGGGGACACAGCGGACTAGGGGCAAAGCTGGGAATAGAACCTAGAAACAGTGACACCCGCCCCCGCCCCGCTTGCATCCCACACTAATCCCTGCTCTCATTGCAAGACTGGAGTAAACGCTGCAGGGGCTGGATGATCTAACAGATTTTTTCCATCTCTAAGGTGTAACAACCCTACTGACTACCTCAGCTGGCCGGAAAGCCTGCAGGGAAATGCTGGGTCCCCCTGCTGATCACAAATTTAAATCCATCAGGGAGTGGGAAGAGGGGATCAAAGGTTGAGGCCCCTAAGTCCGGTAACCACCACATGTTAGATGTGACCTTGAGGTATCAGAGGTCATGTCTCTGTACCACGGGACAAAAGAGCTGCTAATTGTTTCTAAAAGCTCTGCTTCCTCAACAAAAGGGCCGTCCACCCAGGCTGGGCAAGTAACACCAGCATTCAGGAAAACGGTGAGTCCTTGTTAGGGGGCACGGAGGAGAGACTGTGGGGAGGCTGGAGCATCGGACTGGTGCATCCAACCAGCAGCCATAGGGCCAAATGTAGCCTGTAGTGGCCTAAGGTGTAGCCCACGGCTGCCCTATCTCCCAGCCACACACTGCTCTCAGTGATGCCCATAGCCAAACTCCCAATGTCTTCAGTGGAAGCGGGAAGGAACTGGAGGGGGAGGACCAGGGAATGCTAAGCATCAGGTGACAGTATCCCAGTTCCAGCGCATCAACTCTCCGTGGGGCTACGCACGATTTCCACCTGAATGTTTTGCTGCCCGCTCGTGGTGCTAATGGATACCCACTCCTTGCCAAGGGGGAGACTCGTTGTTACCTCCTTGGGGGTAGAAGACCTTTGTGCTTTGCAAGGACAGGGCTGAATGCCAGATAGGCTGGAGACAAGCAAGGCTGGTTTGCAAACCACTCTGTGCTGTGCTGTAGCCTGGGTTCGAGGGGATTAAATGTCCTTAGTGGGTGTGCCTCTGGGGGTGAATGTGATTTGTGGCCCACAGTGTGAAGGCAGGATTTTTAGCCATTTTTATTACTGCAGAAGATGGTTGGCTGAAAAGGGAGTGGGGCAGTGAGAAGGGGGCAGAGAGGGGCAGCCAGATTAGCTAGCTGGAAGAGTGGAGGAAGGAGGAGTGTGCGGCAGAGGGATGCTTGAAGCCTGAAGAAGGAGTAGACGTGGCGGGCAGCACTGGGGAGCATATCTGGCAGTGGGGAGTAGAGCCGGGGCTGTGTGGAAGTGGAGCTGGGGGGGCATCTATGGTCTTTCTGGAGAGCTTATGTAGTTCTAATAGAAAACAGCAGCGAGATGAAAAGGAGTGACTGTGCCTCCCTAGGGTGGGTGAAACTCCCCCTCTATCCCCCGTCCCACCCCTGGCCAGCAGTGAGGCTGGTTGATCCACAGGTCCCAGCCCTGCCTTCCAAAGAGTCTCCCAGGGAGCCATGTTTCCATCCTGTGGTGCAGTACAGCATCACTGCAGGGCCTTTACTTTGGGTCTGCACTTGCCATGCTGGGGGGAGGAGTCTGTGGGGCCATGGTACAAACCAGGCTGCGAGGCCCTGGCTGCGATATGTAGTGCCCTGAGAGAGCTCCAGCCAGCTCCTAGGTATTCTTTGAAGGCAGCGTGGTTTATTTTGGGACTGCATTGTCTGCTGTGTGGGACGGGCTCTTTCCTAGCTCTGCAGATAAGATTGGCTCCATTGGTCACCACCCACCCGCTTGCCATCCTGGGCCGTCTTTGCCACCTTGTGGGTTATTTTATTTCCTGTTTGTTAAACCTGGTTCATCCATGCAGAATTGTTCCCTCGGAGGACGCCTGTGCAGTGAACCTGATCTGAGGCGGGGCGGGGGTGGGGTGGGGGGCTCGGTTTAGCCCAGAAGGGACGGCAGGCGGAATGTCTCCAGGCCAGGTATAAAAATCGACAAGAGGGCATGATTATTAGACATGTTGAGCACACACAGATCCCGCCAGTTTTCTGTGTGTGTGATGAATTTGATAAGCGATGGGATAGATCAATAAGGCAAAAGGTGGAGTGGACTAGAGAAGGGAAAGTTTAGAGAGACATTAGATGGGGTGGAATATAAAGAGCTTAAAGAGATCAACCAGATTAGAGAGAGAGGAGATGTACTAGAGAGAAGCTAAGACAGAATAGAGATGTGAGAGAGACTAGATGGGAGACTTGCGAGGGGACGGTAGAGATGGGCCCCAGGTGCAGAGCCTGGTTCCAGATCCCCAGCATTTCAGGGTGCACGAGCCCTGGGTTTTGGGTCTGGGCCATCTCTAACAGATATTGACTGAAATACCAGAAGTTGATTATTTTGTGATAATAATCTGGTGTGTAGTGAGTGGCTGGAACTTTACAGGCCTGGGAGCGGTGATTCTTAAATTCACATCCTAACCCAGCACCCATTTGAGGAGCTCAGTTCCAGTTCACTCGACCCTATCTGGGATGCTTTGTGGTTGCTTGCCTGTTCTGGCTCCTGACTCTGGTGTACCCTGTACATCCTTTCCCCTAATTCTCACTGCTGCATTACAGAGCTACTAGCGGAGGCCATGAGTCCTAATCACAGTTTCCTAGGTGCCTTCAGTCTAGTGACATGGTTTTGGGATGAAGAGGAAAGAACGTTACCGGTTTTGCTGTTGTTGTTAGCTGTTGGTGTAGGGCCTGTGACACACATTGGGGCAGATACGATTGCATCCAGGCGAGGGCAGTCATGTACGCACCTACTAACCAGTTTGCTGCTTGACGTGTGCGTGAGCACTGACAAATTCCTTTTGCCTCTTCCATACAGAATGTGAACGGGAGCCGCCCACCATCCCACTTGGTATACGACCCATCAACCTTTGCCTTCCGTTCCCTCAGCACCTTGAAGCCCCTGAGCCCAATAGCTCCAGTTGAAGAACCGTCATGTGCCTACTAAAGAAGTTTCTCCAAAACCTCAGGAATTGTCGTACCACCCACCTACCCGGCAGGGATGGGCTGGGATAGGGAGGGCAGGGGGACAGGGACATCTTTGCAATAGTGATCTCCATGGCAGTGGAGAAATAGATGGATTTGCACCAGTGCCCAGTTTCACATCATTCGGAGTGAAATGAGCAAGTCTGCTTCATAAGCTACTGTGGAGCCATGAAAATGGCATCAGCCACATGGACATGTCAGGTGTACTTAGCCCGCGAGGGCTAGCAGGCCGTCACTGCGGAGAGGGCAGCAGTGAAGACTGGGTGCGTTGCTACCACATGCCCACCAGAACTGAGTAGATTTCTCCCCGGCTGCGCTGCCTTCTAATGGTTTGCTGGCGGGCCAGCCGCTTCCCCCAGTCTGAAGAGTTCTCAGGGCTGGAGACAGAGGTTGCCTAGGAGGCCTACAAAGAGAATGGGGCCCTTCTGCAAGGGTGTTGAAATGATGCTCATTTGAGGGATCCTGGGAACTTGGGGGGTGTGTGTGTGAATGTAGAGTCCAAAGGTGCCTACCCTGATTATTCTGCTTGAGGTATTGATCCAATCTAAAGATGGTTAAAATGGGCAGGCAGAGAACGCCAGCGTTAAGGGAATCCCCATGTCCTCTGCCTGGCTTTGAGGAGAGAAATGAAAGGTATGTACTCAGCTGTCCATGGATACAGTGAGACATCCGCTTTCAGTCCTCCTGCTACAGGGCGAGAGTGAAAAACCGAGTTGGGGTGGGGCATCCAGGGGACCTCTCTCCGCTGTGTCTACCCTTGAGGTGTTGTGGGATCTGGCATCGGGTATCTCCCTGTGACTGTATCTCCAAGATGGGGTTGAGTTTGGTGACACCAGCCACGTTGAGCAAAGTCCAGCATGCTCTCTGGGAAGCTTCTGGGAAGTCCATCATTCTGCCAGTGCCATGTAAGCTGTGCTATGGTGGATGCTGAGCTCCCCTGAGTCTGGTCACACCAGCAGAGCAAATGATTTTGACACAGGTGGGGCGGGCGGGAGCTGCTGTTGTCAAACCGCAGCAGTTTCCAGAGGGTCGGCATGTCACAAGGCCTCGTCACCAGTGAGACTTGAACCAGTTTTAAGATCTCGCTGGGTGGTTTGTGCCACGAAAGGCGCAATTAACATTGGGCTGCCCTACTTTCACTTGGCTGAGCTGGGGAGGCCTCATACCCAGTGCACTCAGATCCCATGTCGCTCTCTGGTGCAGAAACCCCTGTTCCCTGGTGCTCCCCAGCTCTGAGCAAGCATTCTGAGCCTTGGGCAGGCGCAAGGAGGCATAAGCTGCAGCCTTTGCAGGGCTGCAGTAACATCCTCTCCTCTGGAACACGCAGGGCCCAGTGGAGGAACTGTGAGTTTCTGAAAAAATTCCACACGCTCTCACGTGAAGAGCTCTTTGGTGCCCCATAGAAAAAGAACTGGATGGCTCCCAGTCCCACTCTCCATGGACAGCTCGCATGGAAAACTAGTACTAACTGGCCTCTTAGCTGGGAATCTGGGCACAGAGGTCAGCCGGGCCATGGAGACTGAACTCCCCTTCTTTCCATGCAGTTCTGAGCTGGGGCACGTTGACAGGAGAGGGCAGTAGGGGTGGAATTGTGTCCTGATGCTGTCCTGGCTGTGACTAGAGGATTTCAAGGCTGCAGATAAAGCCCCTTTCACCAGCATTAAATAAAGGGCTTTGGCTTGATTTATTCTCTGTTGGGAATGAAACTGACAGGGCATGCTCATTTCAAAACAGATGTCGCTCCTAGCTGATCTTCCTCCCTGGGACAGGTGAAGGTGAGGGGTTTCTATTTAAACCCTCTTTTGATGATACACGTGATCTTTAACTGCTGCTGGATCAAGCTGGAGCATTGCAATGTGAGAGCTGTCATCTCCTGGGGCCTCACCCCTCCATATTAAAGATGAGAGCAAACATATCCTGGCTCCCTTTTCTGCGTATTAGGTCTGGGCCTCAAACTGCCAGTGTAGCCCTCAGCTGGGTGCAAGGCTTCAGTCAATGCTGCTGGAATCAGACCCTGATCGCCCAGCAAGGTGAAGTGTTTTTATTAGCCCGAGGAGATTCCATGTGCTGCCGTCTCGTACAATATTCCATGAGGTGAGACTGGAGAACAGAGCGGTCCTGTCGCTATCGTTGCCTTTCTTTAATACTTTTGTAACTTTTCTTGCTCTTTTCTTTTTCAAACAGAAGAAAAATAAAGTTAAATGTTAACAGCTGCTGTATTAACGCCTGCTGTTGAGCTCGTCTCTTTGGCTTTTAAGGCTTGGGTGTGTTTATAGAGGGAATGGAGAATGAGATGAGCTCTGAGGCAGTACGGGCATCTCCAAATCTTCAAAAATCATGAGTCATGCCCCCTCCCTCCCCAATTCAGGAAATTGGCTTAAAAACCCTTAATAAATAGGTCAGGAGGGCAGGTATTGGCTTTTGGGTTTCTGAGCCTTTAGGGTGCCTTTGGGTTATGTTTTCAAACTTTTCTCACAGCCATGAGGGCTAGAAGGTTACTTCAAAAAAAAAAAAGAAAAAAGGAAGCTGAGTGTCTCCCCTAATCATTTGGCTCTAGGAGCTGGGGCTTTAAGTTAAACGTCAAATATCACAATTGTTGTGCTAAGATTATGAGAGCTGGAAAAAGGGAGTTTCTCAAACTACTACAATAACAGTAATTCAATAAACAGCTTGCACGTGTACAGTTCTTTTCAGCCCTGTGGATTCCCAAGTACCTTAGAATCATAGAATATCAGGGTTGGAAGGGACTTCAGGAGGTCACCTAGTCCAACCCACTGCTCAAAGCAGGACCAATCCCCAACTAAATCACCTTGTGCAAACTATATATAGAGATCATGTCACTCACTATAAAAATGGGGTTGATGTGTGAACAAAGCACATTCTACCTCAGCACAGTTTCTTTTTGTCGTCTCCTGATTCCTGGGATCTCACAGCTTCAGAGTGAGCCCTTCCCCTGTGGCACACAGCTGGGGAGAACATGGGGCATTGCTTGTGGTTGAGTAGCCTGCAACTTCTCTTCCCAGCCCTCTAGCCGGAGACGTGCAGGTGTTTCCCCTCAAAGCAGAAAACAGTCTGTTGGGCTCTGCGTGGGAAACAACGTTGTTGTGCCTCAATGTGGCCCAGAAGCTCTCATTTTGCTGCCTTCACCATCCCCGGGGAGGTGCCTGGGTAAAGGGGAGTTGGATTCTCCATCGATCTTGGTGGTGTTCCTCATGAATTTCAGTGACATGAGAGGAGAATGAGGCCCAGGGCATTACAAACTGGGCTGCTGTATGTATCGCCTGACCAGAAATCCTATTCACTTTAACTGGCCCCATTTCCGGGGTAAAGCATTTGAGATGAGCATCTGACCTTTTGGCTGCTTATCCAAACTGCCAATCCTTTTGATTTTCATCCATCCCTATAGAAATCTATTTACTATCCACTTGACCATCCAAAGCCCCCCCTAAATATGCTGAGCCATGTCCCTAGACCATCCTATGCATTGCTTTACTATGACTGATTTGAGTCACACCCGCAGTAGGCATGCTTTTCATCAGCCACACACTAGGAAGGGCAAAGCATTTAAAAACGTGCTCTGAATGCTAGCTGGTGTTTCAGCATGCCGCTTTCACTAATAACCCACCACTAGGCAAATTCAAGGGTAAAACAGAAGTAATGCCACTGAAGCAAAGGGACTTACTCCAGTGTGTAACCTGGGTCAGTGAAATCATAATCAGGTTCAAGATAACTAATTGAAAAATAAACACACCCTGTCTTAGCCAGGACGAAGGGGATATACAGAGGGAAGGTGGGTGATGGGTATTGAGGTCTCCTGATTTGCAGCTTCATCACAGTATGTTTGTAGGTGTAGGGCTGGGGGGGAGGGTATGCATATGGGGGGTGCGCAGGACTGGTGTGTTGGTGGGGGGGGGTTGTAGATGGAGGTGTGTACATGTAAGCAGTGTTAGGAATGAGATATATTCTAACATCTGGTGGTGAACTATGGGAATTGCAGTGAGTTATGGAAAATAACTTTGGGGCTAATTAATTTGCATAGACACACCCACTGCGCCTAGCCTGAGCCCACAGCAGCCCACATGGCCACTTCGGCTGATGTGGGAGCCCCAGTTTCTATGTTATTGGGGCAGAAAATATAAAGTGATGTTACCCTGATTTTGTGAATAAAGGACTATGGACATGTACTTGGCCCTTGTTATGATGGAGGAACTTGCCATTATCTAGGTAGCACTTACTGGGCAAGGGCCATGCATTTTAAAACACTCTGAGATTGAGAGAGGCTGGGGATCAGCACCTATGCCTTTTGGTAAGAGCTTTGTCTAAGGGCCCCACAGGCCTATTGCACCCTGTCTCTCTCTACTGTGAAATGTTAGTGTTAAATTTTGCTATCATTAGGAGCCTGGGTCCAGGTTGCTGAGCTAAAATTACTTTAGGCTCACAGGTGCACCTGCACTAAGGGTCCTCTGCTATATGCTGAAATCACCTAAAAGCTGAAAAAAAAATTACTAAGCACTGTCTCAAGTTGGGGGGTCTGAACATAGTGCAGAGTGGTTGGTGCAGCTGAGCTGTCCATGTGTCGGCTAGCAGGATGGCTAGCGGAGTGACTGGTGCAGCAGAACAGTCTGTGTGTTGACTAGCGGAGCCAGTTGGTGCTGCTGGCGAAGTGACTGGCGCAGCAGAGCAGTCTGTGTGTTAACTAGCGAAGCCATTTGTGCTGCTGACAGAGTGATTGGCGCCGCAGAGCTGTCCGTGTGTCGGCTAGCAGGACGGGCTAGCGGAGTGACTGGCGCTGCAAAGCGGTTCAAGTATCGGTGAGCAGAGCACGTTGTGGGATGGCCAGCAAAGCGAACTGCGGTGAGGGCTGCAGTGAAACCCCACAGAGAGGCGGCGCAGTTGGCCTCGGACCACGTAAGGTGCCCCGTGCCCTACCCTCCACTTCCACCCAGGCTGGGAGGTAAAACTCTGCCAAGTAACTTTTAAACGCGGCACTGACCAAAAACCAAGATTCCTGGGCTGTTGGACTTTTGGAACTATTAAGTAACTTTTTGGGGTTGTAAAACTCAAGAGCCAAAGGGAAGGCCACGGCCTATTTGCTGGGAGGGGGCTCCTGGTCCATGGTTTGGTTTAACCTTGTTTGTGGTGTTTCCCCAATATTATGCCACATTGGTTCTCCCTGTTATTAAAAGGCTTTGGTACACTCAGACTCTGTGCTTGCGAGAGGGGAAGTATTGTCTCTTACAGACGCCCAGAGGGGTGGTATACGGTTGTCCCAGGTCACTGGGTGGGGGCTCAAGCCGCTTTTGTATTGTGCTATTAAAATAAAACCCCTGAATATGAAACCCGGCCCTTGTTGCTGCCAACCCTAATGGGCAGAAAGGTTACATACATGTACTGAGTCCTTTGTAGGAGAGGGGAGCCAGCAACATTTCTGGAATGGGATCCTGCACTACGAACTGGCAGACTTTTTGCCACCCCTGGTGCAGCTTGTCACACCAATAAAATCTTCTCAACTTGTGCTGACTGAAAAGTCAAGAATTTTGAGAGCCTCATTCTGCACCTTTGAAGTCAGTAGGTGTCTTTTGCTGTTTACATTAACAGACACATCATCTGGGCCTTAAATGGACAACTATAATTCAAAACAAAGATGCTCCATCACAAACTGTACTTTGTCATGGGACAAAAGTAGTTTTAATTCTGTTTCATAAGAAGTCACAGTCTGCTACCAAACATTCTGATTCTATTTTTCTTGAAGCCAGGGGCCAAATTTCCACTTACTTAAATGGGAGCAGAATCAGGCCTCTATTTTGTAAAAGTCTTAGCAAAGCAAGATCTCACTAGTGACTCTGCCTTTGAATCTTTGCTGAGAAATGGCAAGAAGCCACCATGCTTTATATGTGAATTCCACATGGGCATAGTGCAGGTGAGCAAGGATCTGTTGTCTGGGATTTGGGACAAGCAAGGGCTGGCTTCCCTAGATAACTCACTGCCCCATGATGCAAGTGAACTTACTAAGGGAGAGAGGAAATCTTCAAAAGCCAATGTCAGCCTTAAAAGGACAATTAGTCAGTGTGAAGAGAACAAATGCATTTAAACAACAGGCATCTTGGCACATAGTCAGTTAGATTTTAATTGACTTATTCAAGGAACAAGCAATGAGATAAAGAAAGAAAAGACGTTGAGATTTCAGGAGCTAGCAAATGGTGTAGGCTGACAGTGTTTGACCACATGTTTTCAGTTAGCCTGGGACAGGATATGCAGATAGCTCCGGACATACAAGAAGCCCAACAAGCTGTTTTCCTCTTTGTGGCTGCAGCATATCACGGCCCACTGTAATAATAGCTCGGCTTGTTAGCGGGTTGGCCAGCTTGGTATCGAGTGCCTGTCCCACTGCGACATGTTCACAGCCTGCTAGCTCCGCGGGCAAACGAGTGCAAGAACTGAAACTGCTGTGGGAGTGGAGCGCCGAGCCAAGGAACGCATAGAGGGATGTGTTTAAAAAGCATCTTATGACAAATGCAAAGAATAACCACTTCTACGGGCAAAACAGTCGTCATCTTCAACAGAAGGAAATTTGCTTTCTACAGAGTGGCCCTCTGGGAATGTCACTGTAATCACTATGCTACACACCACAGCTACCTTGAACACACACAGTAACTGATGGCAGTAATAGGTTGTTTCCTCTATCAGTGGTACTGGACCAGTGTTCAGAGCAGGTGTGCTGAGCTGCGCCCCCACTTCTTACCCCTGTCTGCACCTCTCACCGCCTCCTAGAGCTGGTGCCAGGATCAGGGCCATGGCTCCGGGAAGGGGGACATGGACAGGGGTAAG